>WOFM01000161.1:225699-737497 GCA_011428145.1 Ericerus pela | reverse complement strand
TCAGACAAGCAAAAAACAGAATCAATGGATTAACCCTGTGGAGAAGTTTGAAAGTTTATGAACTCAAAGATGTAATGCGGCAAAGTGAAGTAGAATTCTCACGCCTTTTGACTGCCATTGGTGATGGAAATATACTATCTGAAGAACAACAAAAGCTAACTGAGTCAAGATTTGTCAACTCAGGGGAGATTGATAATTTATGTCCAAATGGCATCAGATTATACTTTGAGAATAACAACGTGGAGCAATATAACCGGAGTGTATTAATGCGTTGTATGAATTAGCTGATGACACATTTTCTGGATATATTAATGATGCTCAGTTGCATCACCTATGAGAAAAGGCCAACAAATTGAAAACGCAAGATATGAATGGGCTGCCTTATGAAGTTACATTTGTCATCAATAAGCCCTATATGATTACTAAAAATATAGATGTGATTGATGGATTAGCCAATGGAACAATTGGAAATCTCAAGTTGATCGAGTATTATAACAACAATGAAAAACCTCTAAAAACTAGAAAGACTCGCGAAATCAGTGAAAATTATCATGACAATGATGACGATAATGGTGAACAATAATATGTAAGTGTTGAACTTTACAAGGGATAAATGTGTTTATTGAATGTGCGTGCATTTTGTCTGTAGATTCAAAACATAAGTAATAGAGAATGAATAATTTTTGGGAGAACAAAAATATGTAAGTGTTGAACTTCTGAGGAGACTTAAGTGTTTATTGAATGTGCATGTATATTCACCAATTTTATATAAATATTGTGTGTGATTTCAAGATATGAATGATTATTGCATGTATATGTATCCTTTGTTTCATACTATTTCAAATGCATGTAAACCTAACCCATGTGTGACTTTGTTCCTTTTGATTTTGTAATGCAATAACACTTTTAAAATAATATTTATGAGAAAATTTTATTTATGAATTTCTTTTTCATATTTCAGCCTATTGATTTTGATGACATTACAATATCAACTCAACCAGTACCTCGGCCAACCAATCAATTCCAAGTATGTAAAACATTTACAACTTATTGCATATATGGGTTTCAAATATTTATAAATATTTTTCTTATATCAATTTAGGAAATTATAAACAATAATAACAATAATACTGATAATGGTAATGCTGTTCCTGACAATCAAAGTACTATAGTCCTAAATTTGATTGAAAAATCAAGCAAAGGAGCTTTAAACCCTGTCCAGCAGGTAATACATATTCATATTATATATAGTTAGAATACATACTCCAATTTATTTTGATAATTAATGTAATTTTTGCATAATACTACAGGTAATGCCAAAAATTAAAAGAGTATGGTTGGAATTTGATTTGAAGAATATTGGTACCAAAGCAAGACTCAAAGCAGTAGGATACATGATGACTACTAATATACCAAGAAACTGGGTTCCTATTCATCAAATGACAACCACCAAATGTCTGAGCAGAGTAGGCAATATGAAAACAATCAAACGCAAACAATTTCCATTGATATCAGCTTGTGCCATCACCATTCACAAGAGTCAGGGAGGGACTTTCAATGAAATAGTTTACAACTATGAGCGCAATCATGATCAGTCATTAGTATATGTCGCATTTTCGAGAGTAACAAGTTTACGAGGGCTGTATCTCGTATCTTCAGAGAATGATTTTGTTTTCTACCATGGTAAAAGAAAAGCAAAAACTACATTAGCAATTCAAGATGAATTCAAGCGACTTAGAAATAATGAATTAATCACAATTCAAGAACAGATTTATCGAAAAATAAATGCTGCAAATGAAGGGCGTTTAGTAATAGCAGTATTCAATTGCCAAAGTTTGAGACATAATGCTATAAATATTGAATCTGATCCCATATTTCAAAGAACTGACCTCATGTTGCTTTCTGAAACTTGGTTGAAGAATAATGAGGATGTACCAGACATTCAGAATTATACAACAGTTGCTCGTTACAGAGACCCTGACTGTGCACTACGTGGCGGTGGTGGAGTCATGATATATGTAGAAAATTCACTTATATCAAACACTCTGTTATATAATCCAACATATTGTGGAACTTTCGAATCTCATACTGGTGATTTGTGTTCAATTACATATAACCTCAATGTTTTTATGCTCTATGCTGTTAATGTATATATAAGACCTAATTCAAATTTTGAAAGTATCATAACTTTTTTGGAACAAACATTACTATCATACTCCCCAATAATTTCAAGTCAGACTCGATCTTTATCTCATTTGGGTATTGTACCTTTGATAGTGGGTGGTGACTTTAATATCAACTTTGACTCTGCTAATGGCAAAGAAATTATTTCGTGGTTTATGAACTATTTTCAATTACAATACTCTAATAACTTAAATATTTCGACAACTCTGAGCAACACCGTCATTGATGCAGTATTTTATAGAGGAATTAGTCACTTTGAAAGTTATGTATACACCTCAAATTTCAGCTATCATAAGCCAATTTTTTCAATTTTAAATTTATAACAAAATGTCTTTTGATATGTTTTACATTTAATTTTATACAAATTTTTAAATTCAATTTTTGTACACAAAATACATTTTATGAATGAATTATATTTATGAAAATATGTTATGAATGTGCAATATTATTATTATCCTCATTTATTCACTACAAAGACTAATACAGTCTTTTGAAATTCAACATCCATCAAACATCTATAATACCTATAACTAATCAATATTCAACATAGATTTTTCATAGATTTCCAATGAAATATCAAAATATAGACATTTTATCAATACATATATTGAAATAGTAGCAGAGAATTATCCCACTGCCATTTAAAGTCAAATAATATGAAAATGTTATCACATTAATTGTAATCAGCTTCAGCCACTGATACTGACCTTTTTTTTTTTTTTTAATTCGTTCTTAAATCTCTTTTACAAATATTTATACATACCTTTTTACAAATGTCTGGATGGTTTTTGATTTTTTTAACAGTAGTTTCATTTAATTTTTTTTTTTTTAAATTGATTTGCATAAAAATCTACGTTGGCATTCAGTATGTTCAGTGCTACCCATGTACTAAATTTTATCCCTATAGAATGATAATTGCGTCTTTTAAGCTACACTGATTAAACTTTTGGCAGCCCCCATGAGTAAACTGATTGACTAATTTTCAAAATTCAAAACCAACTACTTACCAAATTTTAACCGTATCAAATTATAATTAGGTAGACCTTAGCTTCCATTGGTGGAACTTTTGTTAGCCACCATGGCTAAACAACTTGAACGATTCTCATTAAACTCTATACAATCCAAATTTTAATTAGGTTTACAACCAATTACTTACCAAATTCCAGCTCTTTCCAATAATAATTACTTCTTCACCTAAATTGGTAGAACTTTTATAAATCCTTATTGCTAAACCATTGCAACGATTTTCATCAAACTTCATGCCCATTTTCATTGGGTTGCCGAATTTCAAGCCGATCGAATGATAGTTACATCTTGACCTTTATTGGTAGAACTTATTTTTTCCTCTTGGAGCTCAACTCCTCGATAAGTTTTCACCAAATACAATTTTGCTCACAAAAAAAAATTTAGACGTTACTCAGAGAAAATTTTCTTATTTTCTCATTTTGTTTTAAATGTTGGCATTTAAAGTACCCGGGATCATTGTCAAGCTTGATGAAAAGAACACCCATACTTTTCATCATTTTAGTAAGTGTTGGATTTAATGTTAACTGCATTTATTGGATTTGTTTTTGCAAAATTCTGGGGGCTAGAGAACCCCTGACCACCTTGTTACGCCTATACACAACGGAAAAGGAATATCATAGTAATACACACAATCGAGTATACCTAGTAAAAGTCCATATACCTTGGTTATTTCGATAGAAATAATGAATCGATCAATTTACCAGGCCAGCACAAGTCAAAGTGCCATGAAACGACTCATGAATTGTATGCCCTGAAGCGCCGCAAAGCGGCTTTGACTCGAGCCGACCCAAGAATTTTGGTGGCATGAATGTGGTAACACGGTTTCATTCGTTATTGGGTGCAAATAACAAGAAATTTTTTGATAATTTATGTTTATTCTAGTGGTACGAATTTCTGATTTTCGTATCAAAATTCATGATTTATTAGGAAATGAAAAACTATCACACTCCCAAGCCCCACTTCGCCAACTCACACCATCTGAAGTAGCAGGTTTGAAAACCTACAAAAAATGAACTCTATCAACAAATGGACTACATTACATAAATCCTAGTGGCTCGAAAACCAATCGCTAATTCCCAAGTCAATCCTAACAGGGCAAAAATGTCGACTTGTTTACGCACAAATTTTCAACGTGTTCGTTTCAACCAAAATGGAAAAACGAAATCCTCTCACACTGTCGACAGTCGTGGCAAAAGGCGTTGAATGTAGATAGGTCCTAAATCAAGTTTTCTACTATTGTGGTTTTTCGTTCGCATAGGTGCGGTACTCACGGGTTTCACTCTGCAGATGTATGGGGACCAACATCGACTTTTAGGAGCGCCACGCGCAAACCAAAGTATTTTCAACTTTTATAATTTCGTTCACATTTCCACGAAAAAATACGACACCACCGCGTGGACGTGTCGGTGTCGAACGATCAGCTCGGAGCTCTTCTAAAAATAAAAGTATCTTTTCTGCGTTAGTTCGAGACACTTTCGTCCTTGAGACGACTTGAACTGTTCTTGTATTAACATTGCAGCGAGTTAATTTAAAATGGAAATTAGTGGCGGAGACGCTGGCGAAAAATTAATTCTTTCGGGTGGAATCGTTGCGCACATTATAAAGGCTTATTATTTCGGCGTTTTTTCTTCTTTTTTTTCTCCTCTATCCAGTTGTTTTTTCGTTTCGAAGCGCCAACTACTTCGTTTATTTTTTATCGGAACGTCTGTATCTTGATCAGTGATGGAAATCGCCGTAAACAACGGACTTGTTGCGTCTTTAATGAACATAATATAACGAAAGGAGAAAAAAATCGAGTTAGGTAACGCGAATTAAGTCACAATTGAAGGTTTTTCCGGGTTTATACAAACATAGTATATGTATTTTTTTTTAAATGAACTGTTAGAAACAGGTGCTGGGCAGTGGTCACTCATTGTTCTACGTTCCATTGACGTCTTCTTGACAAAATTTTTTTTTTTTTCACCGAAAAACAATCTCACGGAGATTAGCCAACTTTACTCTACCTACCGTCACAACAAACGAAAGATACTAACTACCATTGCCCATGGCCACAAGTTATTACCATCAGTAACTGCAACTGCCTATCACCCCTACTTAGAAGTTCCGTGGCCAATTCAGTCCACAACCATTTTCAAATTGACTCACCGCTCATGACTCACCAGTCAAGTTTAGGGCCCATTTTTCATTTCATAATCAAATTTAGTTTTCCGATATTCTTCAATAATTAAATCAACTCTCATTTAAATCTTCAGTCAGTAAGGGTAAGCATTTAGTACAATTTAGCAACAATGCATTTTTCGGATTTTTTTGCAGATCAATGGAAAAATGAATTATAAATGCGAGTCACTTTATGTTATCGAATTTTGGTGGACACTGGGTAAATTTTCGTCTCTTTTCAACTTCTCACTTATCATTACATAATTAATCAATTTTTTATATGCATATTTCAACGTTTTTTGGCTTAATTTGTCGTCAAGGAAATTGATTCACGATTGTTAGAATTTCAGTGGTATAATCAGGGACCACGTAAAGCGATGTTATTAGGGGTGTGTAACCTGTCAATTTTTACAATATATCCAAAAGAATTACAATTTTTACCCAAAATAAAACTGACAAAAATAATTTATCCTAGCCTCATATAGATTCATAACCTATACAGATTCTTAACCTCGCACGAATTGTCCTGAAAATTTGTGATTGTGAATTTTAATAGCTATGAAAATACTTGTAGATTTAAAACAAAAAATAACGGATGCATGCAATCGATAATAGATACATGTTGATACATGAACAGTACACCTACTTCACTTTTTTATTATACTGCAAATGATTAGAACTGTTGTGTGAGTTTTCTCAACCACAGCTATTCTCTACACTCCTTAATATTATCAATCGCAGGCGCCCCATATTTATTGTTTTAAATCTTACAAGGACGAATTCTCATCATGAATTACTATGAACTGATATTTAATAAAACCACAGTTTTTTACACATTTTTACTTCCTGAAGTGAAGATATTCACAGAAGTAATGTTCAATATGAGTTGTACAAAAATTATTGGTGCTCAATGAGTTTTGAAAAAAGTGAGTTTCGAGTTCAACCATGTAGTCTTAGTTACATAACATTATTAAAGTGACAAATCCCAGGAAAATTCTCCAACAGAACAATAAAAATAATTTCACTAATATGAATGACCTGCGATACAAACGTAACTAGTGAAGAAGCTCAAGGGTACAGCTAAGAGGGGAAAAGTGGGTGACCGCCCGATGACCTTATTTTTATTTTATTTTTGCTAGTCACTTTCAAAATTTAGAATAAATTTTAACAATAAATGTGCAACAGCAGGTTCCATAGATGCTGAATTTTTCTTTAAATTTTCAATAGTGACGAGAAAAAGAAGATCATCCAATATTAAAGTGCCCCTTTCAAAAAATCCTAGCTACGTGCCTGGAGAATCTGGAACATAAGGTGTAACCCAAATTGAACATACATAGCTACACTGTTGGTCCAAATATTTTCACTTCTCGATACAATCTCTGTGGGGATTAGTCAACACTCATATGAGGATATAGGCTCGGCCTATTGACAACAATCGTCATCTTTAGTAACAAATATTTGTGCTTTGCACCTTAAACAAAACTGCATGTTTGTTTGTTTGTACTTGTCTATTTTTGCAGATAGACAAGTTACAAATCTCAGTCTGTGACAAATCGAGAGATAATAATCTCCGCGATGTCACAAACTGATACAGAGATGCATTATCCGTACTTTACCATTGCCATAGCAACCGTAAATTACGATGAATAATCTACACGTTAGCCTATATAATTAGTACATAGGTGTGTGTGTGCACATATAGGGAGCCGGGTATATAAGACCAGAAAATCTTAGGCTAAATTGCCAGTGTTTGCCAAGGTCTTGGCCCCCCTATACCTTTTAGGTATTTTGGCATAAACACGCAAATTGTTCTGTTGTTGGTATACTTTCCACAATGTAAGGTATTCCACAGTGGTGTCTGTTGGTGTGGTGCGCTTATACTAAAGTGGCGTGGTGTGCTGGCAAGTAACTCGCTATCTAATAAAAGTAAAAATAAAATTTTTCTAACCAAAAATTTTATTTTTACAAAAGACACTAGGAGCTCTCGAAGCTGTCTGTCAAGTGAGAAATAATACCCCCTTTCTTAAATATATTTGCAGGAAGGAAAATGACACACCAAAAAGAATTTGAAGACCTCAACCTCTCTGAAAATAAGAGGAGGAATAGACGTCCAGAAATTGAACGTCTAGGTGTGACAATTGACCACAACAAATTGTCCACCAAATCTCTGAGGAGTAGAAACATACCGACTCCTCCTACAGATTAGCAAACACAATCTGCCCCAACTTTTAGCGAGTCATCAAGAATTACCAGAAGTATTAGCCAAGAAGGTTTAATGGCACAGCCAACTGATAACCCACCCGCCATGTCAACACCTGGATCTTTGCAACCCACGCTGACCCTGGAACTAATACCTTAATTAGTTCAACTACTAAACACCAGGACTGAGAAAAATCCGGCCTTATATAGATGGAGGATTGATATACCAGAATTCCTCCCAAATGAAGTTGATGTTTGGTTGACACCTCTCGATGGTAGATTCAAAACTGAAAATATTCAGGCAGACCAACGATATACACATATTTGTGGTGGTATGCCCCCACAAATAATAAGAGGAATTCCAAATATCATGGATTGCCCTATTGGCCAGATGGTACTTACAATACCACAATTTTAATTTTTATTATGGGTATAAAATGCTCAAATTTGTACCAATAGCCACAAAATTTAGAATAAATATTTATTTTAATTCAGTGTAATACGTTACCTACCAATTTTGGTGCTAATTGGCCAGACAGTACTTCCAGTACCTCTGTTTTTATTTTTATATTCCTCATAAAATGGGAATCATATGTACGAAATTTGAAATAAATATTCATTATAATTTATTGCAGCATCCTACCAATTTTGTTGCGGATCGACCAACGGTACTTCCGTGAAGTTTTTTTTTACTCTTTTTTTTTCTAATTTACATTAACTTTTTATTTTACAAAAATTAACCACATGTTCATGTTTTTTCTTTTAATTTCATAACTTTATTATAATTCTTTGGTTTCATTAGAAATTATATGATTATTTACCATACTTTATCATCTTAATTAATTAATTATTTTTTCAACAAATAATTCTTTTAAATTTCACATCAATATAATAAACATATAACCCGATTTTTTAAGACAAAAATGGATGATAAATTATTAAGACAAAATTCAACGAAAATTATTCAGACAAATTTCAAGCCACATGCGCTAACTACAAATATTTCGTTTTTTTCGTTCTAATAACAAATTAATCAGTGTTGGCAGGCAGATCAGTACAAGTCAAAGTGCCGCCAAGTGGTGCTTCAGGGCTTGTTGTCTATAAACATACAGACAATTAATGTGATCATCGAAATTCATAATTCTTCTTCACAAATACCTACTTTTTCTAGCAAGGCTTGCTGTATTAGTTTTTTACTTTTAAATAACATTTTACATTTTTATATTTTTTTCATGTATGTGTGTGGTCCTGTGGGTAGTGGCGCATGCGCCTTGGATTTTGTCTTGTTATAGTTAATCTCAAAGGTGTATTACTAGAAAAGTAAACTGAGAGAACTTAGTAGTGATAATAAAGAACTCGACATATATAAAACAGATGTAGAACTTATCAAGATAAGAACAACTAACTATCGATATAATATCGATATTATATCATCGATCTTCCAGAATGTTCTACAAATAACCGTTGAAGACTTCATCACCATCTTAGTTCTCTTCTATATGTACTTTCACTCAGCCCTTTTTAATCCATTTCTTCAAAATGATAATTTCACTCAAAATTTCGGTAAATACAATTCCTAATTTCCTCAGAATTATGTTCGTTTCTTGAACCGTTCTCTATGAAATATTACACTTCCAAATAAATAACTGAATTTGTAACTCTACAACATTTTAAAAGATAATGCGAAACAGGAAAATTTTCAACAGAAACCACACACATACGAGTATACACACATTTAATGAAGCCGTTGGCATTTCTCAACAGGAATAGAATAATCTATAATTCTTAGAAACCTGCTTTCTAACTCATTTCAAAAACCTGTTCATTGAATAAGCCTCT
Organism: Ericerus pela; assembly: GCA_011428145.1. NCBI lineage: Eukaryota > Metazoa > Arthropoda > Insecta > Hemiptera > Coccidae > Ericerus > Ericerus pela. The sequence continues at coordinate 728,092 of WOFM01000161.1, read as the reverse complement.
TGTTCTATTCCTCAATGCTGGCAGTTGACTTTTTTGAATGGTCAAGCATAAATCAAAGAACAGTAAAACTAACACAGTTCATTTTTGTAGTTCAAATCAACCTGAAAAATACCAACACAGACATCAACTCGTGTTTCATATGGAGTACCGAGGGTTCGGAGAACAAAAAAGCAAAAAACAGACTGTCGGAAATGAGAACAGATTTTGAGAACTGCCTATACTTTACATATCTGTTCTTAAAGAGCAAATGCTTCACGAGCAGCTCAACACCAAACACTACCCCCTGTTTCTTGACTATGATTTGTCATGTTTCTTTCTGGACTAAAATTACTATAGCCAAAGTCAATGTCAACAATGCATTAAATCAACCAACAACGAACCGTGGACAAACGAACGGTTTTTTGACCATCAAAACTGAATGTCTTCATATTATAATTGACAATACACTCGCCAATCGGTACGTAGGTAAAAAAAGATTGAGGAACTACGAGTTTAGTTAGCAATTATACAGAAACACAAAACATGACAGCTCTGAACGACAACAGAACAAATGATACGTGAATTGCTATGAGTACTCTAGTCGGTTCATTTGCGGATTCTACTCTAACAACGGAATCAACTTATAATTTACTCGAAAAATTCAAATAAAATGACAAATAAGTACATTTTCTATAGAAAACCTACTTAAAAAGCGACAAATACGTAAAAACGTAAAACTCAGCTGTACTAAACACTCACCGGATCCAAAGGATATTTGTGAAAATTGGCGACGAACCACTGCATGATTACACTGAATCGACCACACCGGTTCACCTGAATGCATTATCAATCAACCGCAAAACACTTGGTAACTTTGGTCGCGGATTATCACCATAAAAAACGAATTAGCCAGCCACCAAAACTGATTTTTCAAAAAGACAATACTTCTTTGACGTTCGAAACTCGAAAGTTCTATCCACTAGAAACACGCGTCAGAGAATGAAATCGAAATCGAAATCGAACGACGAATGTATATTTTTCAATCGTGACTGCTTGCTTATCAGTAATCGTAAAAGATAAATGGCTTGTCTTATCACTGAAACTGAGAATATTTTCCGAAAATATACGAATATGCTTCGTTGTGGTTATTTGTTAAATTTTTTCACAACAATAAAAAAAGCGAAAATTAAGCATTATTTTACAGTAACATAGGGGAAACCGCGTAACATGCACAGGTATGCAGACTCACACGTCGACATTTCACGAATCTCATCTTCGATTCTCCACTAAAAGTTTAGTTTGTTTTTTTTTTGTTTTTTTTTTTCACTCACGACGAATATCGCCGTTCCGCATGAACATACACTGCACATTCATTTAAATTCATTCCACTTTTTCATTTTGTCAGCATGAGAGCTTGCCAGAATAATAAGTACACTTTGAGAAAAATACACACACACACACACACAAACACACATACACACCTACACACAAGCACCAGCACTATATGTATTACAAGAGGAGATACGATCTAAATATGTTTAGACGGCGTTTTAAATGTGACTGTGGACGTTTTAACACAACGATTTCTGCAACGATATTGTCAGATAGATATAAGGTCTAATAACTTCGTCCTTGTACTTGACGCGCTCAGCTCTACCTCACCCAAAATCAACACCAATGACGTATTATTAACTTTGCACGTCTCCTAGGACAGAAAACCGGCTGAACTCAATTTCATTCCATACTCGATACTACAGCGGCCGAATGAAAGATTTCATCACGTAGGTACCTATTACTTTACTAGGAGCCTGACCAGAACTTACGCATGGTGAAGTATTATTCGAGCATTCATTAACCCTTAAACCAATTTTGACTATGCACGGAGCAACTGAAAAAATTGACCTACTGTTTTCATATGTAGTATTTTTCATCAATCACTATAACTGAAAAATCGATTAGAACCCACCAAAAATGTTTTTAATCTAAAATAAAACAAGTCGAAAGCAAAAAATTCACAGTTTCAAGATCAACCTATTAACCATGAATATTATTGATCAAATTGGGAGTATCTTCAGGAAGTTTTGTGAGTAAACTCGCTTCCAAATCGCCTCAATTTCGAATGCACGAATCATGTCAACACGGCATACATGACATGCGTTTACCCATGTTTACACTTCTATAGGAATGTTGAACGATCTCTCTCATTCTTATGAGAAGCCATGGAATGAGAGTTCACTAAAAACCATTATTCTAGCCACTAATAGCAAATACTAAAGGTACGAGCCAATTCCAACGTAAATACAGTTTTTCTTCAGCCTGTACCTATTCTAACTATACTATTTTAACATCGCTTCCTATCAAATGTGTTTCAAAACATTTGAAAGTATTCATAAAAACATTAAAAATCTAGTCAGAAAAGCATACTTTCCCCTCAAATTTTCCTTTCTCTATGTCCTACGATTAATGAAATTTCACCGAAAGTAACTGCACGATAAAATTCTTATGTAAAAATCGCAATTTACGAAAAGAATAATTTATAATGACGGTTCATGAGGCGAATATTAAAACCATAAGGCAGAAATTCGCCGACTGAGATACGGTGGTTTTCAATAAACGTGTAAAATGTTTCATCCTGGGCCAAGAAGATTTCAATAAATTTTTTTCCCCTGTTGAGACAGGAAATTCCACGGTGCAAAGTTGGAGACATTACCAAGCACGTTTACGGCAGAAAGAATAAACAAAACAACTAACGAAAAAGCGAAAAAAAGGTCTCCGAGAACACAGAGGAATTTGACAATATGACTTACTCCGAAAAAAAGGAAATTTTTACATTTTCGATATTAATAGAGCATATCGTAAGCAATTTATAACCCTAAATTATGGGGTAAAAAAAGGAAGAAAGAAACTACTACTCGAAAAAGAATATTCCATTAAAACAGAAGATCGATATAAAAAAAAAATGAATACTGATAAAGGAAAATCGCATCACATTCTTCGACTTCAATATTCATTGTACAGGTACCCACCGTGAAATGTACACCAACTTCAACTCCTAAAATGTAAATTAAAAAAAATAATAAAAGTACGGTGTAACGGTGTAATTTAGGGTTCATTACTGTAATTTCCGTACGCCATTAGAACTTCTCTTCAGAATATAATTTTCTTCAACCAGCATTCACCACTCTGCCCACCACACACTCGCAATTGCCAAAAGAAGACATTTTTGGTATATTGACGACTTTCCCCATTGTTACACACAGTATTGTAATTTCCATTATCTACGATACATACGATCTGCAATTCGGCTACGTCATTAAACTAACATAGTGAACCCACGATGGGAATGTATATTCGATGTAATTGCTTTTCCAACGAACTTCTTTTACAACTGAAAAATGTAACACCACAAAAAACATCTCTAAAGTAATTGAATTCGGATGCGAAGTTTGGAATTAAAATCTTGATTTTCACTCTGTTGGCATAAACGCGTTCACTTGTAAATTTACCTGCAAGGGTTTTACGGTGGATGCGGCCATTTTACGAAAAAGTGAACAAATCGCTTACATCTCCGATTCGTTTTGTGCCACGGGAAAAAAATTCGATTAGGAAGATTCAGTTTTTCGATTATTTGAAAGTTTTTTCCACCGCCAGCTTGGTCCCCTCATCGTTTTTGAAGCAAGAGGTTCAAAATTTCTTTAAAACCATTTCGATAGTCTCCTTCCTTTCTTTTTCCCTAGTTCCAAAGATTCGGTTTCAAAGAGATGTAGTCTTTAATTTTTTTTTCTCACCTTCATCGTTTACACCAGACTACAGTCGTCATTCTCGAGCAAATAAACGTAATCAACTTTTCAACAGATCGGGGGAGATTTTTAATTCAAAGTCTCTTAAACGAAATATTCGTCTTACCCTTTTTTTTTAGAGCAACCCAATTTTCGATTTATTAATCCCTTTTCCTAACTCTACTGTCGTGATACCGCTTGGCCTTCGTTGAAAAGAACTTATTTGCTTGAATTTTAGGAGCAAAAGGAGCCGCGTAACGGATAAGCAAATTCCACTAATAGAGCGATTTAATCGTCGGATGTCACTTTCATCGACATGAAAGCAATATATGAACGAGGTAAAAACAGGAATGAAAGTACCTCGTGGTGAGAGTGAATTATTGCGCAGAGTTTGATGTCTCAATTATGTATGAATTGCCATTTGAAGGAGTAGCACTGTCGCTGTAAAAGGTTTCTGAAAAATACAGGATATTATTCTGCCATAAGACTGCTGTAATGAAATAAATAAATAAATAAAAACCTGGTTTATAGAGAGCTGCTAAAAAACGATTCCAAATTCTAACGATCATATACAGGAGGATGACGACTTCTCTTCCACAAAAACTTGCACAATTTGTTGGAAGAAGCTTTAACCACCTCCAGAACCACAGAACATCATCCAGCTTGAGGCATTTTCATAAAATATACAGTTGAAAAAAATAAAAAAGCGAGTCCATTTCGTCTTCATAAAAGAAATGTGTAAACTGTAATCTCTATGCGAATAAATAGACGAAGGAAAAAAGTCGTGGCAGAAATAAAAAACCACTGCGGAGGATGTGTACCAGGTGGCAAGCGAAAATATATTTATTGTAGTTTTTTCACAAGCCGAAAGAAAATAACTTGGAACGGAAAACAGTTGAACATTGTTGATTGGAATACCATCGAAGTCTAGCATAATAAGATTTATTAAATTTAATAATGAACCTAGGGCACTCAGTAAACCAAATTTACTGAATTTTAGGACAGAGAAACAGCTTCCAACATCCCCACAATTTATTTGCATCTTCGAAAAATTCGAAACGAAAGAAAGGTAACATTCCGAAAACAGAACACTAATATTGAACTGATGAAAATAAAGCAAGTAAATCGTAATTATGATAAAAGTATCTCCAGGCTCTAACTTTCTTCAACAAAATATTAAGAAATGTGTTATTATAGTAACAACGAATAACTTGAAACCTACGCAATGAAAAGGCGAAAAACACCTCGACATAATAATCTATGCACCAGAAACCCATTGGGCAGTAATTATTTGGATTCACACAATCGCAAATGCTTCAGTTATCGTCAAAATTTGGTACGGTAATCCATAGACTCCCAATATTTAACTTCTAAACTAATCAATCACACATTTATGATTCTTCCATACAGCTTTTTTCATTGATTTCCACTTTTTCAAAGCTATCTGCAGATATTAGGTTCTACAGAAATATCAAACTAGAAGCCGAAGTTTTCCACATTTCAATATTTCTCTAAATAACGATAAAACGTTCAATTCGACACTTATCTTCACAAACCACAGACTTAAAAAGTCGAATTTACTCGTAAATACCTGGGCTACAAAATCAAACCTGTTTAGCAATAGCCTACAAAAACTCAAGGAGAATAAGAATTTGACGGAAGATTTTATTATTCCAGGCAAGCGGGATCAGTCTATTCCATACTTTATTCACGGCAAATCGACTATGCAACTTTATATGCGTTATTAATATATATATATATATATATATATATATATATATATATATACACACATATACGAGTAAATACACGACAGTAACTCTTTAGAAATAGCTTAACAGAAACATTACGAATAAAATATCGTAAGTATTTTACAGTCTTCTTAAGAGTTATTGTTCTTAAAAATAATAAGAAACAATCTCATCGCTGGCACATTAATTAATGCCATAAATACTGATTTGGTATTGAATTGACAGAAAATGAAAATAGATTCGTTTGTGATGAGTTATTTTTCCCCTTTTAATTTGAGTATCTGTGCTGCCAACTAACCATTCACAAACATTATTTTGGGGTAGAAATTAATTTGCGCGTTTAGAGATGATGAGCCATAGCTTAAAGTCTTCTCTCTCTCTCTCTCTCTCTTACTTCCCTTTTAAAAAAAAATTGGTAGATTTTTGTCTATTTCAGTATTTTAAAGTCCATGCTGGAATAACAATCAAAACAGCTTCAACATTGCTGTGCTTCAGTAGTCTTCCTTCATGGTTCCCAGGAATCGTTTCACTAATCACATCATACTCCACGTTCAACTCAGAATGCAGAACCTCATTGGTTGATAAACCACGATTCCCCAGTAATAATTCTTAGCAACTTGTTCTGAAGGGCCTGAATGATCGATCTGTTAAATCGCTCTATGGTACCCTGCATAGCGGCATTCCACAGGTCCAAGTTTGGTTTCAGCGTAGTAATTTAGTATACTAAACTTTTCTACCTGAGGTTGAACACCATCCTAAGAGCTACTGAAATGAAACTTCCTCAGAAGTTGAGATAATGAGTCTTTTTATTTCGCAAGAAGGTTCTCTTTAGTTCGATTTACTGTAAGCATGCATTTCCCGAATGCTTCGCTAATCCCGATACTAACATGACTTCGCTACTGACTGCAATGAGCTGATATACACACTTAAAAAAGCAACTATTATAGACTTGGCTTCGATGAATTTGATTTTTCATAGGGTAACCTTTTTAGAATGCTTTTGGAAGCATGCTGTAAAATTATCATTGCTTTTACATAGCACATGTTCACAGCTACAGTAATATTAGGATCTGGTATATTAGTTGCGTGGATCAGATAAAATATCAGCCTCGGTGCAATATCTTATGGAATCCTTAATTTACGCAACGTTCTTGTAACATTGTCCGATCAAAGTGCATGAGTTTTCATGATGAAAAAAAATAGCACTCAGAAACATGGGAAATCACGCATTCGACATGATTATCGGTTTCCACAACTTTGTATAAGTGAGAGCAAAATAGCAAGACCATGTTTTGTAAATTTTGTCAAGATCATATTTTTGGAACTGCTCAGTCAAGTATTGGCCTCAGTCTCGTTACCTATGTTGTTAACAAGATTTTTACAATATTATTGATGACTACATTAAAGTTACTACTTACTCGTCATAAAAAGCAGTAAATGATCAAAGAGAAATAAAAAAATTAACACTCAATACTATAAATTATTTAGGACGAGGAAGTAAGATTCCCAACACTTCACAACGTTTTCATAATTTTTTCCAAGTTTAGCGTTTGGTCTTGGCCTTTCACAGTCAGTCTTGGCCACAGTCTTGCAAGCAAAAAGTGCAAAACTAAGACCAGTTTGGCTCATCACATCTTCTTCTGTGAATTCAACTTGTTGAAAAATTAATGTTTTGTAAAATCTAATGAATTAAAGTAGGCTACTTCCTTGCATCACAAAAATATAAAAAATCCATAACAATAAAACATACTACATCGATAACGCACATTATTAGCAAAAATAAACTGCAGAAAAATTAATGATTCACTTGTTTCGTTTTGACGAATGTTGACAAATTTACAACGATTTCGAAACGTATTTTTTTTACTGGGAAGAATAATTTTTTTCCCAAATTCTGGAGACAAGGAAAATAATCTCCTAAGGTAACATTCATATAATTCGTAAATATAAATTAAATTTTCAATGGAAATCATCTTATCACGAATATTTTAGAGTACGGTAATTTCCATGTTTTGATAATTTTCAATCGTCTGTCACTAAATTTCACCAATTTTTTCATGACTCTCACAATCCTTTCAAGTCCTAAAATAAAATCTTCTCAAGCCCGTTCAGATTTTGTTTATCAAGTAGGCTAAATGTGAGATCACACTGTCTGGAACTTTTACTTTCCCCGATAACATTTCTGAACGTACCCAAGAAACTTCCAATGGGGACCAAATTTTGACTTCTCGTATTTTTCTGTGTAATACATTAGCTGATATGTTTTTTGGAGCACTGATTTCAAGTTTGATCTTCATTTTTTCATTCAACAAATTTTTCAACCCTTAGGGGTTCCAAAGGGAATTCAAATTTTAACTTCTCATATTTTGTTGTGTGTATTAGTGAGTATGTTTTTTGAGATACAAATTTCGAATTTGATATTAATTTTAAAGATTATATGTATTCAGGGGTAATTCTGCAATATCTCATTAGAAGTTTCACTTCCATCACATGTCCCATGACACACTACGTAACTTTTTCTTCATTTTGAGGTTCTTCTTTCCTTTCATTGGTCTACGCACGTGCAAGGATTTTTTAATAATTTTCACAAGAGTTTCAAATAATATTTGTAAATATATTTGTAACTTCGTATAAAAAAGTGAGATTTTATGTTTATTATATTGATCGTAAAATAAGTTTAAAATATTAAATACTTTTCTAGTTGAGAAAATTTTCGCTTGATGCACAATTTGGTAACTGTAAAATTTAAGTACTCATTATATTAGCATCAGCTTAACATCAATCCACCACTGGAAGATCAGTGAAGATTATTTGTTCTCATGAAACAAATACACACAATTCTCATCTAAATTAGTTTACAAAACATCAGTTTAATTAACAACATTGAACACTTGATACTTTCTGATAAAAAAAATTAATCAACTTAACATTAACTTACTAGATCAATATATACATCAACGAGACGTACGGCCTAAAGCGAGAAAGATAGGACAGTAACTCTTATATTTTTTTCATTATCAATTATATATACATATAAACATATGCATATGTAAATAATATAAAAAACTTTGTTAAAGTAAGTAATTCTTAAGTCACTGTAATCTTGCAATCGCGCCTTACGATTTGACAGGTCAGACGCCAAAGTCTGACGTAACCCCTACCATGAGATAAGATGTTTACCTACAGATAGAAAAAAATTAACTTTCTGGGAAAAAAATCAAGCTGATGGGTCAATGTTCTCCAAATCGTACATGTAAACAAAATATTGCTTTCATTCAAAAAAATAATCGAAAAATCAAAAAATTATCACAGTAATTTCACAACTAGAACTACTCACATAAGTAAATTATACTCTCAAATAAATCATAAAATCAAAATAAAAAAGTCCATTACTAAGAAGGGGGAAAGTATGTTTTGAGCGTGAAAGATGCAGCATTTTACTGATTGCCACGCCACATGTTAAAACGCTCAAGACTAAGGGCAACGTCCACCAGTTCCTCAATCTGCTCAATCAGGATAACACTAGGATTTTTAACACTGGAAATGTTTAACCTAAGGTACATAGCAAAAAGATGACTCATGTGCAACAAAAAGTGAAAAATGTAAACAAAATGAAAAATCATGATTGTTTTGTTAAGTGTGCGGGGGTATTTGATTCTTTTTATGATTCAACACACGCACACTAACACAAAATCAAATTCGTTGTTTCCCCGACTCAATTTAGCAGTGTTACCTTAGTATGAAAAATGACAAATTTAGCAGGGTTATCTTAGTATAAAAAATTGAAATGTGTATCTTTATTTAACAAAATTAAAATTAAAAACAAAAAACTTTAACGCAGCAGCAGCTCCATTAAAAAAAATTAGGTTTTCAAAAATTATGAAGTTTAAATCATAATAAATATTTGTTCCGAATATTGGTCCAAAATTAGGCATTTTATAGCCAAAACAAAAACAAAAATTGTGTTACGGGATAATCTGCACCAAAACTTATAGAAAGTTATAATAGAAAATAATTAATATTTGTTTCAAATTTCGTATCTATTGATCGAAAATTGAAAATTTTATAGCCCAAAACAAAAATGAAAATAGTACCGAAAGCACTGTACGCTTGACCCACATCAAAATTCATTAAAAGTTACAATAAATCGTAGTTAACATTTGTTACAAATTTCGTAGATGTTGGTTGAAAACTGAAAATTTTATAGCTAAAAGAAAAACGAAAATAGCCATGCAGTAAGTACCGTGCGGCTAATTCACACCAAAATTTAAAACAAGTTATAATAAGTCATAGTGAATATGTTTGAAATTTCGTAGCTATTGGTCAAAAATAGAAAATTTTATAGCCAAAACAAAAACGAAAATAGCCAAACCAAAAGTACCATACGGTCTTCGTTTCAAATTTCGTGACTATCGGATAAAAACTGTGACCTGAACCGTAGTAACAAGAAATTGGCTTTTATATATATATATATATATGAATTTGAGTTATTAATGCCAAAATTTTGGTTGAGTTTTGAAACGAAAAATGTACCCATTCCTACCATCAATAAGAGGGGGAAGGATTCGTGAAAAAAACGGGATTCAAATTCTTTTAAGGGGCTGAAACGGAATCACATTAGGAAATAGAGGATTCATGATTCGAATCATTTATTTACAAACAGCAGCACTACGAATCACGAATCTTATTTCTTTAGTCAACAAATTCCCGAGAAATTCCCGTAAATTTGGTAATTGTTGGAAAAAAAAATTCATGAATTTCATCCTTGTACAATTAAACAGTTTTTTCAGAGAACTTTTAGTTTTCACTTTTTTAAATAAAATGGTTTTTCATCAAAAAGTACTGGAATGTTTAAAACTTTTTTCTCATATCATGGTCAAACAGAATTATTGAACGTTTAAGACTCAGGATTGGTGATTCGTAGAAAAATATTTGTACTATTCACATTTAATCTCTGAACTGAATATATTCGTGATTCGAATCACTTTGTTATAAAACATTCGTAATTCGATTCAAATCATTTTTTTAAGGAATCTACCCTCTCTTGCCCCCAGATTGTTCCATGACACCAAGATTAATAAGTGGATTTTAAATAGAAAACCTACTTAAAAATCACTTCCAATGTATCCTTGATTATTCAAGAAATGTAAATCGTGTAAATTTTTAACCACAGTGGTAGGATTATTTTTCTAAATAATTACCAACGCTTGAAAAATATGGGGACCGTTTCAAGGTAACAAACACCGATTGTTACTATCGAGAAGAGACAAAGCCACGTCGAAATAATAACGCAGGTATCACATGCGAGCAAACTGATAAAGATAAAGATAAAAATAAAGCAATATTAATTATGACAATAAAAAAATGCAGACTCGTTAAAAAAATTTAAAGGCAGGTACCGAAGACGTACAATGAATACTGCACGTGTTACATACGATAACCGATTTTTCTCTTCAACTTCTAAAAAACAAATTAAAATTAAAACACAACTAGAATAGTTTTGAAAACAACTCGCACAGATACTGCCAATTTGTAATCACTGGGGGCTTCGAGGTCTAATGTGAAAATGAAACTGAAATTTGAACTCTGTACTCTAAATGAATACCTCATTGACAACCACTATAAAAAATTAGTTCATATTTCGATGTCGCTTTCTTTTGAGCCATAGAAGATGTTGATATAGGAACTTTTCTATAATACTGGCAGCACCTTTTATCACATCTTTCTAATGATACCACAATCACCGAAATCAGTCCCGTAGCTTGAGAGGAGTTAGGTTCACAAAAAGACGCTAACTATTCCTACCAAATAAATCTTCTGAAACATATTACAATCTTCAAATTGAAGCTATTGCAAAATAACAAGAAGCAAATGACACAAAAGCCGCTCCAGGGGTTATCCCTCCAACTAAAAAAAATCACAGGAAAATAATTCAAATCTCTCTTATGAGTGAGTGTAAATACCATTTTTTTCTACCCTCCATTAAATTCAGAAAATGTCACTGCAACGTACAAAATTTCGCTAAAAACTTAATTCACAGAGAATTGATGTAATTCAACAGGAAAAAGAAGCATAGTTTACACTTTCAAACAACCCGGTCATCAACTACATCCATATAAAGTTATGTGGAATATTGAAGCTGTAAAACTCGACCAAATGATCGAGTTTTCAACAACTGCAATAAAATTTTGTGTTCTATTCTGGATGATCGAAAACATTTCAAGAAGTCATAGTATTGAAGTTGTTTAAATCGAAAATCGATAATAAGTACATGAAGCTTAATAGCTACTACAAGAAAAATAAGTAAAAATTCATGAAATTCCGAATGAAATCTACAGCAGCACTTCGCGTATGCCAACGGAAAATTCAAAATTCGGAATGAGATAACCTTCTTGAAATTTTCGAGGTTACAATTCTATGTGCTCAAATTGTCGGTTTTCCCCCAAACACTGCAAACTTATTTCAACAAATCGAATGCTATTTCACTCCAATTAGCCGTGAGGGACATTCAAGAAATGGTCTCAAGAACTGTTTCCCCAAGAAACCTTTTTGAAGACGAAAGGTGCTATTAAATTCGTACAACCTTAAAAACTTTTTATATTCAAACATTAATCGAAGGAACGCTAAAATCGAACGATAATCCGTTTCAAGTCGCAATATGGTTAATCCGGATTACGAAAATTTCGAAAAGCTCTTTTCCGCAAGTCAAAACAACTTTTGCACGAAATTATGTACTGAAAATGAATTTTTAATGAAAAAACTTGCAAAATTCTCACGGGTTCAAAAGAACGAGAAAATATGCCTTCGTTCGAAATTTGTTTTCTTGGTTCAGACAGAAGAAAAAATGGAAGCGCTTCACAGAGAATTTCATCATCGGATAGAGCTAAACTGTGGACTAAAAACTGGAGGCCGACAATTATTCAGATTAAAATGGAACAAGGATTTTCGAAAGGTACCTAAAACTCAAACTTGGATAAAATATAGTACCTCGGATGATGCCATCTCAATTTAAGCCAACTCAAAGTTACGCGATTGCCTATTTTCCATTCCCTCCGCCCTTCATTTCTTACTCTGAAACACTTCCAGCCGTATCTTATTTAGATTCTTAAGGGCATCTTCCACACCGGCGTTGACAAGTATTTTATACAAATAAAAGATGAACCAAAAATTATGAAAATTAATCGCCTCGAAGACTAGACAACGTTGCAACAATCATAAATTTGTGACAAATGTTTCGATAGTTAAAAAATTTATATTTTTAAGTCAAAATTTCTTTTTCACTTTTCGAATAAATTTCTATTTCTGACAATGATATTCGTAATGAATTAACCAAACATAATGTTGAGATTAACGAAAATGTCCATTAAAGAGTAAGGATTCGTTTTTCTTTGAGGCCCTACATCTAGCTTCATTAGATATATAATTCGAGGGTATTTGGAGCACGATGATTCATCGAAAAAATTTAGTTAATGATTTTAAAATGAATTTATTTTCTTATCGCAGGCAGTCGTTTATGGCTTTTTTTTTTTTTTTTTTTTAAATAAATTAATTGTAAAAACTTTTTCCCCATCACTGCTTTCGATGTTCTAGTGTTTTATTTTATTTTATTTTATTTATTTTTATTCACTATCTAAAGACGGCGTCATCACGGCGAAACAAAAAAAAAATTAACTTTTGACTTTGAAATTGGCAATGAAGTTCATTTACAAATTCAATACAGATAGTGGCCACGAGATAATTATTCCAATAAACTTTCAGTCGCAAAAAGAACGCTAGGATGAGAAAAACAATAAACAAAGAATCAAAATACTGTGTAACAACCTATGGACGTTAACAGGGGTTCATGTCAGCATGAAACAATTATTTGGAGTATTACCTACACGTTTAAAAAGGCATTATCGGCGTAATTTATCGTATCTTCCATTCTTCACTACCCTCAACCACAACACCATATTTTTTTAATGCATTTTCTTTGTTTCTCTCCGGACCTTTCTCTATTATAATCTAAAAAAAAAACGAGAATGAAAACAGTCAACAACGTCGACGGAGAAGAAAACAAAAAAGTGGATGAAAATAAAGCGAAAGAGCAAAAATTAAGTAATTACGCATTCCATTATGAAATTTATAAAATAATTACTGAGAAAATTTTCTTCGATCAGTGACTAAACATTAAGAACAATCCAATTAATTCAAGTGGAAAATTCTATTCTTCGGCAATCGCCGACTAGAGAGGCCCTAATTTTAAGTAGGTTTTCTTTGAAAAATCTACTCATTTCGTTTGGTGCGGTATTAGCCCCCAGGATTTGGGGTGGGTACATTTTTCGTTTCAAGACCTCGGGAAAATTTTGGCATCAGTAACTTAAATTCATATATATATAAAAGTCAATTTCTCGTTTCCTCGATACAGGTCAAAATTTTTTTTCTATAATTACAAAATTTGGTACGAACATCTGTACCAAGCCAAACACTCTATTGATGATTCTGGTGCGAATAGCCGGACGGTACTTCCGGTATCACCATTTTCGTTTTTATTTTGGCTATAAATTTCTTAATTTTGCACCAATAGCCACGAATTTCAGAATAAATATTTATTTAAATTCATTGTAGTACGCTAACAATTTTGGCGAAGATCAACTGGACGGTACTTCCAATACCGCTAATTTTGTTTTCTATATAACGCGGAATTTTGGAACCATATGTACGAAATTTCAAACGAACACTCATTATAATTTATTGTAGCATGCTACCAATTTTGGTGAGGATCGATCAGACTGTACTTCAGATAAAGCTTTTTTTTTTCCTTTTTTTATTTAATTTGCACGAACTTTTCTTTTTGCAAAAATTAACATGTTCATGTTCTTTTTTTTTTTATTTTATTTCATAACTTTATTATATTTATTTGATTTTATTTGAAATTATACGATTATTTACCATACTTAATCATCATAATTAAATTTTCATTTCAAGAAATAATGCTTTTAAATTTCACATTGTCTAATATTTGGTCAGCACCTAACAAATTTTATACAATCATAACATATCATTAACGCATATAAACTTAGCCTACACACAATTAATGTGATCATCAAAATTTGTAATTCTTTTTCTCGAAAACCTACTTTTTCTAGCAAGGGTTACTGCGCAAGTTTTTTTAAATTTCACAGGGTATCCTTCTTTGAAAATGCAGCCTAGTTCACTTTTTCTTCACTCCCCTTGAAAATTATCGAGCATACTAAAATTTTTTGGCAGCATACTGATCTCCCAAACTGTACATCCAGTACCGCCATTTTAATTTTTATCTTGGCTCTAATATACTTAATTTTCAACCAATAACTACGAAATTAAAAACACATATTCACTACATATAATCTGTTCTAACATGTTACCAATCTTGATATGGATCACCCGAGGTACTTTCATTACTGCTATTTAAATTTGAAACAAAAATATTCAGTATAATCGATTTTAGCATGTTACCAATTTTTATGTGGATCAGCCAGATGATAGTTTCGATATTCAGATTAAATCTGACTTTGAGTTCTAAAATTCAATTTTCAACCAATAAGCTAGCTACCAACGAAATTTAACACAATCATATTTGTGATCTATTTGACTGTACCTTTAGGAACTAGCTTTTTTTCGATAATATTATAAGTGTAATTTAATTTAATTTTTTTTTTTTTTCAAACCTACGTTTAGTCTAATTTTTTTTAACTTTTAGTTTATTAGTTTAGAAAATGTAAACATACAAAAATACGTCACTTTTGCAATTTTTGGCGATTAGTACAGCTCAACGCAAGAGAACACTTTAATCCTCTGCGTTACTGTTTAACCTCATATCCTAAAATAACTCGTTAAAAAATATTGGAAAACATGCATTCTCGAATTTTCAGACATTGGAGTTATTCTCCTGATAGAAAAGGATTTGAAACTGCAGAAATAAACAATTTTTAAACAATTATATGTTTAGGTGTTCAGGCGGCACGGGGATTCGAACCCGTACCGGCCGAACACCTAAAATCCCCCTTGTTCACCGCCACCAAAAGCCAGCACCATATACACTCGGCCACGATGCCGGGTGACAGTGTCCGAGGGAGAAACGGTAATTAGCCGATGTAGTGTGGTTGCTGCCACACCACTCCTCCTCAGTATAGCGGAGCGTAATACGACAACCAGTACAGAGGCGCCTTGCGGGTAGGGATGTACACCGGCGCATGGTGATGCCCCCCTCATCACCGCACTGTGGCGCACACCCTACAGCGCCGTCACATACCAGCATCGGTGGTGTGACATACCACCACAGCTACCAGTTTTGTACGTGTCTGAGAGATGGCGTGCATTACCATCTCCCGGATCACGTCGAGGTCACCACTATAGAGTGTTCAGGCGGCACGGGGATCAAACCCGTACCAGCCAAACACCTAAAATCCCCCTTGTTCACCGCCACCAAAAGCCAGCACCGTATACACTCGGCCACGATGCCGGGTGACGGTGTCCGAGGGAAAAATGGTAATTAGCCGATGTAGTGTGGTTGCCGCCACAATATGAATACAATAACGCCGTTCTACAAAACATTTTCAAATTTGAAACAAAAATTTGAAGAATTCTGATGACATGTAAAATGTTTTATGTTGAGTTTTCAACGGAGTAGGTACCATAAGGAATGAGAACAGGTAACAGGTAATGCCAAAAAAAGAGCAGAAAAACTCACAAATATTTTTTTCATTCCATACGAAATGAGGATTGAAATGATAAATTTACTCAACTCGACTATCCACTGAACCATTATATTTTGAAAACATACGGATGTAAAATTCTGTAAGAATACCACAACAAAAAAATTTTGTAGTCAGACCTACCCACAGGATATAATCGATCTATAGAAAAAATCAATTGATCAAACATGTCTTAAAACCATGAATTAAAACTACTCATAACACTTTTTTAAAGAATGCTTCAACAACTATGCAACATGTTTGCACCCAGAATTTTTCTGATGATTGTTTCTTCAATATTGATAACGATGCCTGATGTAATGTATTTTGATTATTTTGAAAAAAAAACAGACATCAATGAACTTCATTTTTACTTTTCCGAAATGGAAAACCTATATGAAAGTAATTATTCAAGCTAGAAGTTCAGAAGCTCTCTTCTTCAGCAATGAAATGATCGACTCCCAACAACCATTTCCTTGGACTTGAAAGACTGGATATGATCGTTTCTTATTTATATAACTACCTGATACAGGCTTAGGCTCTTCTTGACCACAAGGATACAATTCATGTTATACTAGAATCATTATAAATGATGACTCACCTGAAACATCGAACAAAACAAAACAAAAACGTAATTAAGACTTGAATCAAATAGTGTTATTGTATTTTACTGTTTTAACTCTATCATAGGTCAGTATTTTTAAAATCATTCACCAATTCTTGTCTCTCAGGAGCTTAAAATGAGGATATTTTTTCATCACCGTCAAGTACTCAAAGTATCATTTCAGAAAAATACGGGAGATCGAGTTCAAAGATACCTGCTAATCTTTAAACGCTTTTATTCTACTTTCTGGCAATTTCAATTTCAATTTCGCGAATTATTCAGGGCATCCACCAAATAACGTTTTGGTTTTACAATATTTTAAAAGCGTTCTTTTTTAAAACTCATTTTTAACGTAATTACTGTATTTCATTTTCTACGTCAAGTAGCAAATTCAGATTCAAACCTAGTATTAGCTGTAACAGATCAACTTTTGGTCCAAACAATATCTAAACAATTGCACTGGAAACTTTTTCATCGAATAACATGGCTCAAGTATGAGCTACTATGAGATGAAGAAAAAATATTCAGAGATATCGTTGCGAATAATATTTTATTATATAATTGATCTGAATCGTTAATTTAGGCTACATG
Source organism: Ericerus pela (assembly GCA_011428145.1). Classification (NCBI taxonomy): domain Eukaryota; kingdom Metazoa; phylum Arthropoda; class Insecta; order Hemiptera; family Coccidae; genus Ericerus; species Ericerus pela. The sequence goes on along the minus strand of WOFM01000161.1, from coordinate 710,674 downwards.
AAAAATTTTGCGATGATTTAAATCACATATCAAAATCAAGTTATTGAAAATATTGAAATCGGAATGTAGGAAACGGACTTCGTCCAAAACAATTTCGTCAATTTTTTTTTTCCTCATTTATTTCTCATTTAGATTCAGTTCCAACAGGCTTGATCGTACAGACGATAAGACTTTTGAACCTGAAAAACAAATGAAATTAATTTTTTAATGATTGAGCAAGAGAGGGGACGAATAGTATATTCTGCAAAACTATTCGGCCATTTCAATACGTATAGAAAAACTTCTTGGCAAGATTTTTAGACATTAGAATTCCTTAAACGAAATTAAATTAAGTTAAAATCGAATTTTAAAAAAAGCTTTTATTTATTTATTAGCTTTGGAGGAGAGATCTACGCTCCCTCTCCAATCACTCCAGTTACAAATCCTAGATGACCAAAATCATATAAATGTGCGTGTACATTCAATGTCCAATAGGTGGCGAAATATGCAGAACGCCCTCTGTATATAATGTATATATATATATATAATGATACGCAGAGCGCCTAGTTTTGTTCTTGTATTTTCTCTCGCCGTTATCTCGTGATTAATTCGTGTTAGGTGAAATGTGATGGTGGAAATGAATTTGTTCTTAAAAAAAAGTGGGGTCGTCGCTGAAAATTTTTTCTACCATCATTAGTTTTTGAAATAAATGACAAATTAAAAAACAGCTAATTTCTCATTAATTTGAAATTTTTTTATGGCCGATTTGTAAAAAATTCAGTGATAAAAAAATTAATTTTGTAACAGAATTCAAGGAAATTTTCTCAGCTTTTTAATAGTATAAACCTCAGCTTTGTAGCTTAAATAGTAGCTGAGAAATCATGAAGTGAAAGAAGAGCAGTTTTTTTCAAAATTAAAATGTGAATGTTGCAAAAAAGTCGGAGTTTTGGCTTCAGCTTCATGCGAAATAAACACTATTTTGTTGCGGAAGGTTGGCTGAAGTATTGGTATATTTTAAAATCGCAGTAGTGAGTAGAATAAAAGCTTATAATAATTCCATTTAAAAATTCCTAATGGCTCGATCTCTTAGATGTAGGCCTACCTTATGTTCTCAAAAATAAAAATAAAGATTTTTTCCCATTTCCCAATCAATGTTTGAAGCACTGCATCAATGAAAAAGTTCCTAGTCTAGATCACCAGTTCAAGATCTCATTAATTTTTTAACAAGGTACCTATTTTTTCATACACCCGCGTTGTTTTTCCATTACCTGGAAAACCTTTAGATGGCGCCATAAAAATCTTGCGAAACCAATGATTATTTTTCTTATCATTGTCACAAAGGGTTTCCTTATTACTGATCGACTTTTTATTATTAGCCGACATGAAGTAACTGCTAAATTTTAAACTTAAGCAGATCATCTACGTTCACAGAAAAGCTCCAATTTTACGGCGAATTTTCATTTGTTTGTACTTGATTTGATATTTTATTTATTGAACAGTAAATATTGGAACAACTGTAAATCATGACTTTTGTAAGTATTTGGTATTTGGCTGTATAGTGAAAACGTGGTCGAATACCGAATAGTTGCCGAATATTTGTCCGATCATTCCATTCCTAGATTGAGGCAATCATGTGAACCATCATACTTAGGTCGGTATTCATAGTTGACCCTAACCCTGAGCTAAGCGTTCACTAACCTAAGGGTCAGTTTCAATCTTGCAACTATCAGCTGTATGTATATTTCTCAGAAAAACTGAAGTTTTTTCCATAGCTTCACTGCAGTTTAAAAACAGACCCTTAGGTTAGTAGACACTTGGCTCAGGGTTAGAGTCGACTAGAAACTTCGAAGAAACACATGAACCGATAGTTCTCTCAGATTATCAAGATATAGGCACCCTCAATCGCTACAATAATAGAGCTGTGTACCCACAAATGTTGGAATTTATTGAAACTGTAAAAGGAGATGAGTTCAATAAAGCAATGATGAAGAAAGGGCGGAAATATGAAACGAGGGCATAAAGACACTATTTCATGAAACAATAGATAATAAAACAAAATATCGAAAAAACCAGCAAGTCCAAAATGGTAATTTTTCAAGAGAAAGATACCCATTCCATCCATTTTCTTCATATTATGGGTGTTAAAACTTCGTTTTAGCTTTTTTATTTTGTTTTTTAGTTTTAAATAGGAACCTACTGATAATACAGGGCATGAAACATTACCAGAAAACGCGTCATTGCGTCCGCCATATTGATTACTCCGTTTTTGTAACACCGTGCTTCAAGTCTTCAAATGTTTGCTCGTTTTTTTTCCGCATCATTTTTAAATATGCGAAGCGAAAATTATACAATTTTTACACCTTTCTTAACTGTGAAAACTTTTTTTTGCAGAAGAAGATAGGTCTTAGTGTGGTTTTTGGACACACGTTGTATCAACACTTTGTCATTCAGTGAGGGGGGAAAGAGAAAGGACACAAAGCTGTACACTCTGCAGTCTATCACAAACCTCCTAACAATCTCCAACGTTTTATAATAGGAAAATTATTCGCTGTCTCAATCGGATCACGAATCATGTAAGAATTTTTAATACAAAGTCAGCATTTCAAAGGTTAACCTAAATAAATAATCGCGGCTGAAAGAGGAGAAAAGACAAACGACGACGGTCCAAAAAGACTAGAATAAAGGTAATTGTAGAAGGTATAAAATGACGGTAGCAGAGGCGCAATTCCGTACAAAATCCTCATTGCGAGTCTTCAGAAAGCGTAACGAGTGACCATATTATCCTTCTCATATTTCACCGGCGGTATTCGTGTCGCATTTGCAGGTTCACAACGACTTAGAATAGGCGAAATGAGAGGAGTGCGCGACATCGACCAGGAAAAAGGAGGTAAATACAGTTTACTAAGAAAAGCGCCGATACCGAAATACTCTTCTTCAACAGGGTACCTTTTTCTTTAAAAAAAAGCCCAGACATCGACATTAGTAGACTATAGTACTTTTTATATATTCGTTGGTTGTCCACAACATCTCGGATAACTTTTAAAAAAAAGCAAAACATCGAACATCAACTGAAAGCTAGCGAAACATAAAGAAAACGAGTCACAAGATCTCGTATCTTACGCAGCGATTGCTTAAAGTTTTGTAGACATATACTAAAATTTCGACTAAATTTTCGATCGATAATAGACAAACGCTACACGAATACGGAATACGAAATTAATCTCAAAAAACAGAACACTTTAGCGTAGCAAGTAACGCTACAAAATGTAGGTTTTCTTGATAGACACAAAAAAAAAATAATAATATAAAATATAAACACACAAATAAATATAATAAAAAAATTAAAAAAATTAGGCAGAATGATGTGTGAAAATTGTTTAAGTGTCAAGGAAATTCATACCGAATATTGTATTGCAAAGTTATAAAATAGATACGTGCGTAAATTATTAAATGATTACTTAACAAATAAAAAAACGACAATTGTACATTCGGCACAGCTTCTTTGATTCATATCGGATTTATCTTCTCTTCTTAGCAATGATATAAAATTTTTGATGCGCAAACGTCTTAGCTTTCGGTAGGGGCTACGCGAGACTTTACGAGCCTCAGGCGTCAGATTAATTTTGTGAGTTTATGTGTGTGCAGGTATGTGTGGTTGTGTGCTTACTCTTTGTCCGTTGAAGTTGAACGCAACATTTAAATTTTCAAACAAGCCTCTTATATTTTTCATTCAATGATTACTCAGCCTCTATTCAAGCTAGAGAGCTGGAGTTGGCGTTGCTAGAAAGAGAAGAAAATTTACAAAATTTCCCTCGAATTTTTTAATCATCGTTACCAATTTGAAAATGAATAAACGGGAAAAAGTGGAAATAATGAAAAATTTGACATTGAGGTTTGTGAGCGCGTTCATTAGAAATACGAGACTGACATAAATAAATTTACGTGTCCTTTCTTACAAATTTATTCGTAACACGAAAGATAATAATGGAAGCGAGGAAAATTGCTCTCTTCTTTACTGTTCACTCAATTTTTTCAGAATGCAGTCAAGTTCTCTGACGAAAAAAATTCCTCGAATGAAAAAAGGAAGAAGCAACGTGCAAGAGTGATGATTCTAACTAAAATTTCCATTATTTCCAGTGGTTTTTTATTTCTTTCCAAGTTGATTAGTCGCGAGGTAACAGCATTCATACGACCTTTCTCTTGTATTTCGGCGCACATTGAAGATGCTTTTTAGCAGCTCAAAATTGACGCACATTTTAAAGAGAAACTACTTTTCTAGTTCGGAAAAAAACAATTTCTGAGTTCAAAATCGCCAAAGTATCAGCAAAATAGGTTCGGATTGGTTCCCAAACGGGTATAATGAGTATTTACGAAATTTGGAACTAGAGAATACTTCATTAGGAGGAAATTTTAAAGGAAAGGCTATGTTTTGGAGGGTCAATCAACAATTTTGATCACTATTTTCACGAGTTCCATGAATGAATTACAAATGGCACACTACAAATAAATTTATACACCTCGTTTCCAAAAGTTTTACTAACTAATGATCTTTTCATAATGTAGCCGAAGTAGAGTAAGTGTGAAAAATTGAAGCTTTACACTCGCAAAGTCCAAATTAGAAGTCAAGTTCCAATTTTAAAAAGTACCCTAAAAAATTTTCGGATACTAAAGTAAGTGCCTAACTTAATTTTTCAAGAAAATAGAAAGATATGACTTAAAATCTCTACTTAATTGACTGAACTTAAATGATAGATAAATATAACATACATCCTGAAATGTGAAAATAGCTCAATAAAATTGGCATTACTGAATGTTTGCTATAGTTCCTCTTTTTTAGGTACAAAATTTTTGCCAATTTTAATCATACTTATTTGTTAAATATTAATTATTTTTCTCCAAAATTAAATAAATTGGCGTCGAAATATAAGTAGAGTGTATCAAAATTGTTACGAAAGACTTACCTATGGTGAACGTAAATATACCTTTTTTTATTATATGGTAACTTTCGTACCGATTTGCTGTATAACTGCTAGTAAAGTCGTAGGTAAAAGCTAAGTAGTTATGTAAGTATACAATCTAACTTCAAGTTGTAGCCAACGAACATGAGTAACAACATTTTTTGTGGTCAGATTTAAAAAAAAAAAAAAAAAAAAAAATAGTTCTTTCGACACTGAATTGAGTCACAAATAACTGTCTTGCTCGCATCCGTTCGTTCAGTAAAAATGCAGCATAGGTTTATAAATTTCTAAAATCTTTGAACAAATTTTAAAAGCATCGTGTATAAGCCCCATCGTCAACCATCACTTCAGTTACCAAAACTTGGGCAACTCAAGGCAAACACGGACGAAGCCATCTCATCCTTTTAGCGACAAACATCGAAACAATAGCACAAAGAGCCAGAGACTATCGGAGAAGTGGGTATAAATTGTTAAACCACAAAGAGAATACTCATTGACTGTGGATCAGGACGCACAGACGACAAGTATCAGAAGGGAACAAGAAGAGTGGAACTCGCAGGTGAGAGGGAGTGCGGTGCTGATGCGGTAAATAAAATCGCGGTGCGTATCTCTCTGTCGTACGAATAATTAACGTTGAAATCCGGCATCAGCCGGCAGGACCGAATTTGTTTTTCCATTTGCCGAATTTCAATGCGGCACACAATGGAAATTAGATCGTTTGCCGGTGAATTTCACTTTCAAAAAGTGCGCGCAAAGCGAAACGTTGCATTTGACGCGATATATTCCCTTAAATTGCATCTACACACAACGCGAATATTTAGCCCCGGAAAGGGATAAGCCCAAAATTAAACCGCTAAACTGGTAAATAGAAAATGCTGATCGGTGGAACTGGTGCTTTTTGACGATTCTCGTTTACGCTAGAACGCGCGAAATTAATTAATGCCAACGAAATTCAACACGTTCGAGCTTTTTAAAATATCGTCGGCAAAATTACTCTCAAGTCCTACATATGCCGGATGAAAACCGAAATTTTATTCGTTTTCTGCCCCGTGCACTATACATATAACGTAGGCCTTTGGAAATTTCAAACCTGAAAAATGGCGGTAGGTATTTATTGGAGCTTAGCTAACAGATAAATAAAACTAGGTTTCCAAGTTTAGTGCGTCAACGAAAACGAGAAGTAGAATAAACTACAAATTGGCCACACACAGCTTCCTGCAATCGCAATTCGCACCGTTTCGACGAAATCCCCTGCACATCTTTCCAGAATTTTCCGAACCAAAGAACAAAATATGTCTTAAACTCCTCACCTCGTCCCTTTAATTTTCAAATCCATAATTACGACGTCATTATTCCATCCGGGTCGTCCCTGTTCCCGCTCGTCGCCCGCCCTTTCCCATCACCGGGACGCCCCTCAAGCCACTCATTCTGCTCCTTAAACTTTCAAATCCACAATTACGACATCACACTGCCTTCGTAACAAAAATCGGATAAGAAAAATTTTAGATACACCCTCGGCCATCCACATAAAAATCTCTTCTGTACCACTCAACTGCCACCTTCAAAACCACAGAATCAACACAAATCCGAATTAATGGACCGCATTTCCGAACCAGCGAGGCGGTTTGGTTTTGCTAACTAGCACCCCGTTCTGCAGTTGATTTATTGACCGAAATAATAGTTTTGATATCCAACATAAACGAACGTGAGAGAACGAATGGCTAATTCACGATGAGATTTGATTCCCGATTCAGTCATTGGAGACTGGAGCAATAAGAAAGCGTAAAAAGGACATTTCTCAAGAGGCTTTTGTCGCACAATGAGTGGTTCGTTGACGCGGTTAAATTTTTTTTTTTTATGGAAATAAAAAGGAATTTTTCCATGCCTTTTTCGTACAGTGGGAGATAGGGTGTTTTTTTTCTCCCAAATACAGCTATACGAAAAATATATTTTCTAAAATTCAACATTCTGATTTTGAAATAAATAATTTGTAAGTATAGCTAAAAAGATTCTTTGATTCGATTTAGTTCAACTCTCATCAACAAATTGTTCAAAAAAAACATTATTTTGCGACTGTCACTCATCCTATAGTTTACTGTCTCGGTTAGCAAAACCATTACGTCCTTCTCGAACGATTTTATTCGGTTTGGACAAGTTTGAAAAATGTCTTTCAATTTCTCTAAGTACATATGACGTGAGTGTTCGTCTGTTGATGGATTAGTTCATTGAATTCTTTTGAAATCCTTATCGATACATAATTTTGAATTTGCTTGGAATCAAAATTTTAATCCGATAACTAATTATAAAAAATTATATCCCAGTAAACAGTACAAAAATCTATATTTTTAACTGATAGCGGAAACTTGAAAGATAGAATTCATCCTCTTTAACGCCGATGATAAGGATCTCAGTTCTGTCTCCGGTAAATTCCAGAAGGTGTATTTTCATTTTTCTGATTTTCAAAGACTTTCATGCGGTTATTATTTTATATGAAAAACACATGAACAATAAACTGGAGACAAGACAAGTATCGAAAAACGAAACAAAAGCAAAAAAAAAAAAAAACACAAACTGAATTATACTTTAATACTTTTGCCCCCTATATAATATAAATATTCGTCATGTCTCAAAATAAAAATACAGTAAATTATTTTTCATTAAAAAATATGTATGTATAAATCGGAGTCAAAATCAAAAATCAGGTAACTGCGAATTTTCAGTTTGAAGGAAAAATGTTGGTAAAGAGACCTAATGTCCCCATTTCTTATATATGTTTGGCTAATTTTGGTCACGAATGTAAATTTTCTTTATTACCTGTCATTAATCTGAAATTAACCTATTCAAAATCGATAATTACGTAATATCGATATTACCGAAATTTACATGAATTCCAAGGAAAATACACAGAAGCCGGCAGATGGTTTAATTGTTTTGCGACAGAAGCATCGACGATTTTTTCAATCTAAGCAGTTTAGAGAAATCGATACAGCTGAAAAGAGCCTTATCTAAAAACACCAAAGATTTAAAAAATCTCTTATCCAAGAAGCAAATATAAAAATGGTCTCTCTGAAGGCTGCTCCAAGTATTTGATAGTCGTATCAACTACCAAGCAATAAACTAAGTTCAAATTGTCGTATAGTTGAAATTGCTTTTTTTTTACCGACTACGTACGGAGGAGATTATATGTTTGGTATGTTTATCTCTGGAACTAACAGAATTTGTTCGCTGAGAACAAGTGTCTTACTCTATAGATTTTAATGAAAGTAGGCTCAAAATGTTGCTGATCTTCCGGAGAATGTCCTTGGCCATTCATATTTGAAAATTAAAAAATTAGAAAGGTGTAATTGAAGAAAATGAGAATTTAATGATTGAAAAAATTATTGTCATAAATTTGGACATATACATCATCAATAAGGGTTACTCATTCAGATTAACACAGTTGTTTTTTTCTTTTTCTTTTTTTTTTTTCCCAGAATTAATCCGAAAATTTACTTGATACGACCCGACTTCTAGGTCATGTAAAGTAATTTTTTTCTTCCAAAAGGAGAGAAACATCTCAATAGCAACCGTAATATATCGTAAAAATATTTTTCAACCCTTGCCACTAAGCCAAAATAATAAAACTAGGCTATCGTTCAGTATGAATGGATCGATTATTAATGTTGTGATAAATAACGATATAAGGTAAGAACATGAGAACGACATAAAAAATACAGAAAGCAGTTTATCGTAAAATAAAATTCTACTCCACTTTACATATTACCTCCCATCCTTTACTTAAAGCCACCAAAAAGCTAAAGCACAAAATTTGTTAAACGATTACAAGGGGTTTTTCGCAATTTCTAATTTCCGCATCACCACCAGGAGACCAAGGATTAATAATTAAGTCTACGTACATGATGATGAAGTAGTGTACTGACAGTGCAAATCTGAAAACGAAAACAGAAATTTGAGAAATGGTAGAAAATTAAAGATTTACCAAGAGGGGAGTTCATTTTTCGATTTTTCATCTCAAAAGGTGATGGCCAGCCACACTGAAAAGAGAGTCTACTCATTTCATACGAATTAGAATGGATACGAAATGACGCCAAAAAGAGAAAACAAACTTCTATGGGGCATAAGTTTCTCTGAGAGTAGACTTAAATGGCGTTTTTCGTCCGCTACCAAGGGACAAACGATCTTCATGACACAAGATTCATTTTTACCTACAGAATTTCTATTCTTATGACATTTGTTAGATTGTCTCTATTCTCATGTTCCAGAATGACTTCGGCTCGATTCTAGTAAATGAGAACTCATTCCATAATGCCCAACATCTCAAAATATTCATTCCCAAGTACATCATTATACCTAAGCTAACTCAGTTCTTCTCAATATATTCGAGTTTTCGAGAGAAAAATTAATAAAATTAAAGAATCTTATTTTATTTGTTCCACTATAACCGTAGTTCAAACGGACTAAATCATGCACATGCGAGTTCATTTGACAATGGATAGCATTTCGAGTATCTTAACCTCATCCACTTCGTGAATGAAACAGATAAATAAAATCTGGGTTTCATTTCATATTATACTCCACCATAACTTCGGTTCAAATGAACGTAATCGAATAAATGAGAGTCTGCTTGACATGCGGAATGGCCTGAATGTTTTATGCCCTTGCATTTCATTGTAACTTAATGAAGTTCTAAGTTATTCTACTTTGAATGAACAGAAAATAGGATTGAAAAATGTTATTTATAATATTCTACAGTAATAATAGTCCCAATGCACCGAACCAGGCAAATAGGGAGGTGGAGAGATGGTTTTTTCGATAATGTCCAACATTCCGCGTATTTTTTGGCTACATACGTCACTTTATCTCGATTAGGTATAAGTTTATGTGAATAGTGAACATATTATGTAGATTATTTTAATACAAGTACAAATAAAGTCATCCTTCTGGTGATTTCGAACATTTTCAAAGGAAATTTTGAAACCTTTTCGCACTAAAGGTGCGATAAAACTAACGTTCATTTCGTGAATTCGATCATAAAACGGTAAAAAATGTTGTTAAGCCAGAAATTTAAAAAGTTCACCCTTTGACACGGACGTAGGCACATAAACGAAAAACCATGAATAGCCAACGGAAATAAAATTGAACGGAATGAAGAGTAAAGACACCTTCATCGTGAATTAATAACGAATCCAATGTCAAAACATTCTTCAAACTGCTGCACGCCTACACAGTACATATTCCATTGTCCAAAATTTTCAAAATACATTCGTTGACACTTTGATGGAAGAATCCATTCTCTGCCTCTACGACATTCGCGTCTACACATAAATGTTGATACCTTTAAAGACAGTTTTCTTTTTAATAATAACGATAATGACAATAAAAGTGATAATAATAACAATAATAATAATAATAATAATAATAATAATAATAATAATCGTTACAGAGGAGATGACGAAAAAGGAAAAAAAATTAGCTACGTAAAATGAGAATACCGGTAACAGAAGAAAAAATAACCAAGTACATTCAGGTACATGTGGGATTTCGTCGATAAAACGTTTAATGTTCCAAGAAAATTTTCTTTTTATTATTTTTTATTGCGTTAAGTTCATCTCCAAACTGAGATAGGATAACAGATAAAAAAAATGAAAAAGCTCTCACAAAACGAAGAAAAAAAAACACAATGAAACATTCCAGTGGCAAAAAAAAACTTGTACGACATCCTCAAGAAAAGTGCGAAATAAATTTTTATACCAGAAAGAAAAGGGCTCGACAATGGTGGCGTGTTTATAGACTTTTATTCTGCAAACTGTGGGAAGTGTGGACTGAAAATGTAATGCTGATCACGGTTGTTGCAGCTTAATTTTAGTAAATTGTTTATTCGTCCAAAATTCTTCTACGGGGGCAGTGAAAACATATAAAATAAAGGCAGCATTATGAAATGTTGCATACCTTTTTGATGCACCGCATGACGAGCGTTGATGAAACGCTTTTTCAGAAGAATCACACGAAATAAGTATGGATCACAAGAAAATTTTAAAAGGTAAAAAATCCTTTATTTCAAACAAATATGAAGCAATTTATGAAATGGGCTCATTTCTATTAAAATAAAAAACTAGAAAAAAAGTATTTTGAGACAAAAGTAATAAAGCGTTCTTCTTCTAAGCCTGTGAGTTAGTTTTGACCTGAATTGTAAAAGCTGATGATATCATCAGATAAAGAATTTTGCTTCGGATCTAGCGGTACCGGACGTTTTCCGTAAGTTATTTTGCAGAATGTAATTAATAATTAAAAATAATAATTTCATTTTCCAAAAAAAAAAAAAAAAAAAAAAAAAACATAAATCCTATTGACATAAATATTGTAGAATGTACCAGCGAATGAGTGTTAAATATAATTTGAAAGTTTTCGGAAATAGATTATATAAAAGCCATTTCTGTAAAGCTATCACTTGATCATAGTTATAGATATATTTGGCTATGCGTATATTTCAGTTTCAATCTAACTCTAAATCATTTTTTTCTTTATTTCGCACCTGATTAATTGATAATTTCGGACACATTTATGATTTATGCTGCGTAGCAGCATTGGGTACTCACTAGTCATATAAGTATATAAAAGCTACTTCTAGAACGCTATCACGTAGTTACAGATGTATTGGGCTATGCGTATATTTCAGTTTCAGTCTAACTGTAGATAATTTTTTTTCTTCATTGTGCATCTGATTTATTGATAATTCGGACACATTTATGGTTTACGTAGGTCTAAGAATTATTGCTGAATATCAGCATATGGTACTCTCTAGTATTGTAATATTTATTGCAGATAATGCCACTGATAATGACAAAAAAAATTCGTTTTTGGCAACCAACGTTTTATTGCAAATTTCTCCCCAATGGTTCAGTTCCACGAACGTTAAGTGAAGATAGAATTTAAATTTTTTATGAAAACTGGATAGATGTAGGAAAGAATCTTTACTACTAGGTATGGGCATGGTGATAAAAGAGATGAGCGGCCATTTTGCATTAGTTTCATTTACATTAAATTTTCATTGTTTATTATTGTTAAATAATATATTCACTATAAATACATATTCAGCACATTATAAAAAAATAACAAAATCGCGGTTCATCTCTAATCACCCTCATGCGCACAGATGGTAGTAAAGAGGCCTTCGCAAAAGTATTCACTCGAGAACAAAAATGTAATACAGTAGAAAATTATTCCAGTGCGCTAGGTTTCATACAACTTTTTACACTATCTTAATAAAAGAATATCACTGAAAATTCATTTTTACTAAACTTATTTTATATACATTAACTTTAATAAATACTCTCCTTGAAACAAAGTTTAGGGACTCGTTGAGAAATACTATAGGAAGGCATACGAGGAAAATAAAATTGGATTTACACGAGGAAGGGCCGATCTGCCAGTTAAACTAAGGTCCGACTTATGATTGAAAAACGGGGCCTAATGGAGAGCCAAACTTAAATTGATTCTTTAACTATTTCCTGATACGGGATTTGAGCTATACATTGAAGGAGGGGAAAATGGCGGCGGACTGAAAAATTAGATTCAATAAATCTGTATTAATAACAATTAAACACCCCTTCCGAGGGGAAAAAAACAAAAAAACATATGGCCTACCTACAAATATACTAAGTCAAAATTTCTCGAGTTTTAGAATCCAAAACAAAATACCAGTTAAGCATCTTTAAACTATCAGACTTCCATCGCGCAGCTTCAGTACAAATTTGGTGCACGTAAAAACGCAGACAATTTATTGCTTTGAAATGAAAAAAAAAGCAGTCTACACTTCTTTTCGTTTTATTCGTCCTGTAAAAGGAAAGAGAGACAAAAAAAACATTTTCCTTATCCTTTTAACCGAAATAAACGGTTTTCAAATCGCCTGTCACAACACGTTAAAATCGAGCGATTAGCACAGTGACACTTCGAAAGAACACCAGCAACGTGGCCCTTTTTTATACGCTTTCATGCAATTTAATAGCTAGAACAGACCTTAGGAGTACTTTCCATTTTACCAGTCCGGAAACGAAAGGAAACGAAAAAATGACAATAAAAGAAGTCAAAAAACAATAAATAAAATGAAGACTCAAAACTTAAATTTTTTTGTAGAAGGGGGAAGAATTTCATAAATTTTTAATTTCAACATCAAAAATTGGGAACAGATTTTGCAAAAGGCTCGTAAGATCCCGTCAATTACATAAACAGTAAAATTTAAACGTAATATCTTAAGAGCTTAATTGATACATAGGAGAGAAGGTAAAGAAGACGACCTTTACCTTCAAAAGTGAATTTCAGAGAAGTAAATTAAGGCAGCACTATGCATACTTTTCAACTTATGGACCACAACTCAACAAATAAACTAAGCAATGGGCTAATTGCCATTTCCCATCCACTTTTCACGTCATAAAAAGAGGGGGAATAGGTAGAAAATATCATTTTTTGTAAATACATTGGACGAATAACCATTGGAGTGGCGGGACAATTGAAAAATCCAAAGCCTAAGCCAGCCCAGCTCAGTGTTCTCTTTCATTCCACTGTGCATCTTAATACCCACCACTTATTCCTAATTTCTGAGATTTTTTTTATACAATGTTCTCCTAGTGGGCAGAAAAACGAACCAACGTAGCACAAGATGACAATAATTTGATGCAACATGACCAATGCAAAAATTGGGAATATCTTGAAGAAAATCTATAAATAAAAGATAAGCTTTTTGATAAATAATAAGGCAACTTGTTGGATGACGAACTTTAATAGCAACTGAAAAATACACAACGATACATATAATATGATGTACGAGTAACATACAGATAAGGAGGGGATATGGATTTATAATAGAAATGAATAGATAAGATAATCATGAGTACATTTCCAACACTCTCACCTACTTTTCATAGTCGTATAATTACAATAACATTTAATATATACACAATAAATTTCTCAAATTTACAAATACATGTTTGCTTAATGACTTAGTAAGAATATCGGCCAAGTTATCAACCGAGTTAACTTTTACAACTTGGATTTTTCCTTTTTTGACCGCTTCATGAACAAAGTGGTAATGCACCTCGATGTGCTTAGACCTATTAGTAAAATTACCTAAAATAACAATACATACGGCACCTAAATTATCTTCAAAAACACGTACCAGCTGTATAGACTCCGTGGGCATAAGTTGTTTACATACACCAATCAGGTATATTACCTCAGTGACAGCCTCGGATAACGCAATATACTCTGCGTGGGTCGACAATTTGGTTACATTACCCTGTTTTTGAGTTTTCAACAAAACAAGATTGCCAAACAAGCGAATGACAAATCCCGTAGTGGACCTGCGATCAACAACATCTCCGGCCCAGTCAGAGTCCACATAAACATCTAAACCTGCAAGATTTGAACTACAAAAATTTAATTTCATCTTACGAGTATTATAAAGATACTTTAGAATTCTCAATGCATAGTTGTAGTAAGTGCAATCATAAGCTGATTGAAAGTGGCTCAAATAGTTTACACTGTAAGGAACATTGGGACGAGTGCCAGCACTTACATACAGGAGAACACCTATTAAATTTCTAAATTTTACGTTAAAATTTGGCTTTTCAGCCTTTTCAAGTTTTAAGTGCATCTCCATTGGGGTATCGTACAGATTAGAATTTTTAATATTATATTTTATGGTAAGTGACTCTATATATTTTTCTTGACTAAGAGTCATTACTTTATTTTTAACATCATAATTTATTTCAATGCTCAGGTATAAGCTTAAGTTATTTAGGTCCTTCATGCTAAAACGCTTAGAGAGTTTACGCTTAACCTTTTCTATTTCCTTTTCTTCCTTGCCACAAATTAGTGAATCGTCAACAAATAAAATAAAATAATGAAAATAGGATTTAGTTTATCTTTAGTTGAATATAAGCAATAGTCAAAATTATTACGTTCGAAGCCCAAGGTAACAATGAAATTATTAAACCATTCGTATCAATTTCTGGGGCTTTCTTTTAGGCCATAGAGAGATTTCTTTAGAAGAAAAACATTGTTGCCATCAATTTTGTTAGTGTATTCGATAGGTTGCTTTACATAGACTTCAGAAATAATAGGACCATTTAAAAAGGCAGATTCTACATCCATTTGATGAATGGTGTAACCTCTTTGGCAACAAAGTGAAAGCAGTAATTTTTAAGTACACATACAGGCGACAGATGAGTAGAGATCATCCAGCTCATCATCTTGCTGGAACCCTCGTGCCACTAGGCGAGCCCTGTAAATACCATCTGGCTTAATCCTGTACACCCACTTTACATCCAAAGCCTTCTTACCTTGTGGCAATGTAACTTCTTCTCAAGTACCATTTTTCTTAAGACAGTCTAATTCTTTTTTCATTGCTTGGTGACACAAGTCAGCGTGAAGGTGAGAAACAGCTTCCTGAAACGATTCAAGAACATCAGCAGAACAAAAATTTACGTCATAAACAATACTGTCAGCTAACTTAGCCGGCACTTTCCTTTCACAGTTTGACCTACGAAGTTCTACACTGAATGACTTGATTATTTTCCTGTGAGCCAGCCTCCTTAATTTTGTGAGTATCTTTCTTCTCATTTACCGAAGAATTTACTTCATCCTTCAATACTACATTTTATTCTCCTGATTTGCTGGCTTCATCTACATCGTCACCCTGTGGTAAAATACATTTTATGGTCTCGTCTATAAAATTAACATTACAAGTAACAATTACATGATTATTTACTAAAACTTGATGGCCTAAATCTGTGTAACCAAGTAAAACACCACAGTCAGCCTTTCAATCCCACTTGGATCTGCGTTTAACATCCGGTACTCTGGTGAATACTCTACTGCCATATAATCTAAGATTTCTGACATCAGGCTTTTTCTTAAAAAATATTTCAAAAGGTGTCCTACACTCAATAGTACTAGTCAGAGATCTACTTGTCAAATAAGCTGCAGCATTAAAACACTCAGGCCAATACTTATGATCTACTTTGGCCTTGGCCAACAAACAACAAGCCTTATCCATTAAAATACGATTATGATGTTCTGCCGTACCATTTAGCTCATTCATGTAAGGTATACAGGGCCTCAAATAAATTCCACAATTTTTAACAAAATCAGCAACAACTTTATTAGTATACTCAGTTCCGTTATCACATCTGATTTCTTTAATGCTCTTACCAGTCACATTATCTATGAGATTTACATATTTGACAAAACGGTTAAAGATATCTGACTTAGATTTTATGCAATATACTTTGACAAGTTTACTATAATCAACTATAAAGTAATGAAGTACCATTCACCACCATAGCCAACACAGTGAGGCCCATTTACATCAAGGTGAACTATCTGTAAAATTTCACCTGCCTTTTCTCTATTATTATTGAATGGTACATTATTCATTTTAAATTCTGAGCAAATTGCACATTTCATTTTTTCAGATTCTAAATGTTTTGGAGCTCCATCCAATAGCTCATCTTCCCATAAAGTTTTTAACTTATTAAAATCAATATGCCCTAACATCCGATGACATTTTTCTTTTAAAGATATTGCATTTGTTGAGGTTCTGTTAACTTTGGAATTTGGCAATATGTTTACGTTACAGGACAATTTACAATTTTTTGAACTTTCCAGCCAGTATAGATTATAACATTTCTGTGCAATTGCAATTAGTTCTTGGTTAACATTAAAAATTTTAGCTGTGCTGCCATGCTCAACTATAGTATTATTTTCAGCTATTTTTCCAGAATTTAATAAATTTAGGCCCATACCTTTTACAAACAGAACTTCATTAATGGCTACAGGAATAAATATTTTACCTACTCTGAACTTGACTTTAACAGTTCCTCCTTGGTAGCCAATAATTTTCGACCATCACCTAATTTAACGTCAATAGGATTACGCAAAATAGAAAAATCGGAATATAAAGAGTCATCATTAGTAATATGATTTGAACAACCACTATCTAATATCCAGACCATAACATTTGTATTTACAGCATGAACATAATTTGGTACATCAACACACGAAACATTTACCTCCATATAATAACAGTTACCATTACTGCTTTCATGTTGCTGCAAGTACGAATCGTAGCCACCATTGTAACCTGCTCGTCAGTTGTAATTTGACCGACCCATTTGCCCATAGCTACAACCTCAAAAACCGGACCTTGACCTTTGACTAGAATGAGAATTTCCATGACTTGACTCATTTCCACCAAGACTAGGACACTCGAAATGACGATGACCTTCTTTGCTGTATTTAAAACATGTGGAGTTAAAACCATTTTTACCGCCTCTGTCACTGCTACAAGCTGCAAACACTCGCGAATTTACTCCAGCCTCACTAGATATTGCGCCACTTCCACTACTTTTAGCTTTGACGGTGATTTTGTACTTCAGGTACTCGAACACATTTCCTTTGGTCTTATCAATGACATCAACCAAATCACCCAGATGAGCCAGGGACTCAGGTAGAGCTCAAATCATATAGTTAGCCTTTTCATCCTCCATAACTATACAGCCGGCTGCTTTTAAGTCATTTACAGCCTTCTCGAATTCATTGAAAAATTTGGAAGGATCAGTACCATCATTGAGTTTGATATCTTCCAATTTTCGTCTCGAAATTATTTGTAACGCTGTTGACTATTTCAAATACAGACTATCAAATTTAGCAAACATACCAAACGCCGTGTTCTTGGAATACACCAACTCAAGTTGCTCATTAGATATGGCACTGACGATATAATTTTTTTCCTTGACTTCCATGAATGACCAGTCCTCGTCCTTATCTGCTGCAGTTTTCCTTCGTTCTGCAACGACTTTACATTTTTTTAGCTCCAAAAACAAGAGCATACGAAATTTCCACTTTTCATAATCAACACCATTAAATAGCGGAATGGCCACATCATCGCACCATAAAAAGGATGCCATTTTAATGCGTAATAATATTTGCAATGAGCTGACACGAAAGAAAAAGGATTTTTAAAAAGGCGTTTACATTTTTAGAGTTTTTACATGTCTCGGACAAAACCTATGCGACGCTAACATGATAAATAATAAGGTAACTTGTTGGATGACGAACTTTAATAACAACTGAAAACTACACAACAATACATATAATATGGTGTACCAGTAACATACAGGTAAGAAGGAAATATGGATTTATAATAGAAAATATGAATAGATAAGATAATCACGAGTACATTTCCAACACTTTTATTTATTTATTTTTTTTTTGGCTTTAGCTTCATGTGAAATAAAAATTATTTCTGCGGAATGTTGGCTGCAGTATTGGAATATTTTAAAATCGCAGTAGTAAGTAGAATAAAAGCACTAACATAATTTTAATTTACGAATAATAATATAATTAAAAAAAAAAAAAGTATTACTGCATTACATGGATTCTATTCTTTTTGGTAATACCTTTTAATGCTTTCATGAGAGTTTCTGCCAACCAACTTGTTGATGAATTAAGTATTGGTAATTTCTGACTGTTTTGTAAATACGAATTGAGAAACAAGATAAATATAATATAAATTTTGTTTCTCAGCTTCCCTCCTTCTAATTTCGCCATGTTACACCGACTAACAACATCATGTTTATTAATAAATATGAACTAATTAAAGCTTATCTTTCGAAATCATTATTATAAAAATTAAATCCACTAATGTACTTTTCCGACTTGAAACAAAATTTCAACAAAAA
This sequence comes from Ericerus pela, assembly GCA_011428145.1. Taxonomy (NCBI): domain Eukaryota; kingdom Metazoa; phylum Arthropoda; class Insecta; order Hemiptera; family Coccidae; genus Ericerus; species Ericerus pela. The sequence goes on along the minus strand of WOFM01000161.1, from coordinate 691,998 downwards.
ATTATTTTTGAAATGATATTGATAAGCACTATCACAAGTTTTGAAAGCCACATTATAAAATCGTAAAAGTCTTGATGGAGAACACAAAACAAAATTGATAACACTGTTTCATGAGCTCTGGCAGTCTTTAAAGTTTTTAGTGTTAATCATCAGAAATTTTTTACATTCATTAATATACCATAGTTTTCAGCTGCGGATTATTTTTGTCATCTCTATTTTTTCATTTTGCCCCCTCTCCCCACCATACTTGAAAAATGCTCGTTTGGTCCTTATTCTCATGTATGTTTACCTGACAAGGTCGACTCGAATCTTTTAATCACACTTTACCAAAGGATTATCGTCAAGTTTTCTAAGGGAAGTTGTTGAAAATTTCCAAAGGTTCACTTTTATGACTCTTGAATGCCACTTTACGAAATTTCTGCCCAGATAACGACAACAGAGAAAGGAAAAATGGGCAAAAAGTCGAAAAATAAAAAATGGCTCGAACCCACCCACACACGTATTTTTAGTCCTAGCTTCTGGCAGGCAATTTAAAATAAATGGGATGAAGTTATGCGAATCCTAACAAAAAATAATATAAATATGTAATTCGGCTAGAAATACCAATAACAACTTTACAGGTTTACGAACATTATACGTGGCCTATAGAATACCAACCGATTAATTGATTTAAGGTTAAACTTTTAGCAATGATACTTCCGTTGACATATCCTGTTAAAATTACCAGCTACAGGAAATTAATATTTTTCAATACAAAACGCCCGGAACATGCAGCTGCTGAAATACCCATTTGCTTTCTGAATAATACAAAAAAATTTTCATTACTTAGCTACAGGACGAAGCATTTTCTAGCTCAGCAGTTCGCAGAATCAATAAAAAATTTTACTCATGATGCTAGTCACATGAACACTTTATCATCTAATTGTAAACCTATGATCTCGAAACGACCATTTTTGAGGAGCGAAGTGGAGCGTATAATTTATTTGATTTTTTCTAGGGATCCGAAAATGCCAAATTAACTGACCAGTCTTACTGTTACACCAGTTTATAAAACTAAATTCAACACCTGATAAAAATATTACGAAAAACATTTTTTATTCAACTATTCTCTCAAGACGTCCGATATAATTTTGATAAATCATGTAGAACGAAAAAAAAGTTAGTACAGTACGAGGCCTTAAGGAGCACTGTAGCAGAAAAATACACAGGGAAAATTAATATTCATACCCACGAAAGCAAAACACAAAAATATAAACGATAAATAAATTAGAAATAGAAATATATATATATATATATATATATATATATATATATATATATATATATATATATATATATATATATATATATAATGGATACTGATAGAGAATTTGCCTCGAATATTTCTACATTCGAATCACGCACTAGAAAAATGGCATAAGAACTATAAAGCGAACCACTCTCCCGAATGGTGAAGAAAAATTGTTAAGAAACGCTACCGCTGAATACAGTAACAGAAAAAAAAGAAAAAGAAGGAAAGTTAGATTCTACACGATCATTTGAACAAGTAGGAACTATAATCTTTTGGAAATTTACTAACGGTGAACAGGGGAAGAGAATGTAAAAGTAATTCAAAAAGTGTTGACAATACTGCAACAGATGGTCGCCTCGGAGTTTTTGCTTCATTTTTATTTTCCCTTCTGATGTTGCGAAAATGGAAATGTTATAGAAGAGAGTACGACGAATAGGTAAATATTTTCGAGCAGGAAAAGGGTGCGAAATTCTTGGAAAAGTTTTTCATTTTTGTCGCTGATCGTTTTCACTATACGTACCTAAAAAGGCCTAAACGTACCAAAGTTTTTTCAATTTTTGATATTTTTCCGAACCAGGGTGCACAGTGCCGAATGGCGATAAATACATTTTATAGCACACCACAGACAATCAGCACACCCAACAACATCTAAAATTGGTTCACTTTCTCTCTTGGGCTTTTTTTTTTTTTCAGTCCGTTTTATGATAGAATAAGCCAAAAAATAACAGCTACAGGAAAAGTATAATTTCAAACTGGAGTCCACAGTTTCTATGAAAAAGGAGACCGGGAGAATTCTATTTAAGGAAGCTTAAACGCCGTGATTTTGATGAGGAGAACAGATGAATGGTTGCAGTTGTGAAAAATTATAGTTCAAGGTTTTCATCAACAAAATTGAAAATATAAGTAAATAAAACGGCACAAAAAACATTTTCATGTCCTCTAATTGTATTCTTTAAAAATTACAATTTCAGAAATCTCCGTCTTTATTTAATAGTAAAATTAAATGAAATTTTATCGCTCCAGAATGATATTTAAAAGTTAACGATTTCGTATTGAAATTTATTTCTTTCATTTTATGACTCACAATAAAATTTTGAAAGCGCTTCAGTTCAATTGCAGAGAAACAAATTGAATGGTCAACTTGACAGAAATTGATTAGAGACTACAATGAAATTGAAAAGTATTGAAAGAAAACGAAATTTACATTAACCTCATGTCGGCCTAAATACATGTAAGTAAAAATATAAAAAATAATTTGGGCTTTCCAAGGCTATTTTAGACTATAAAATTGATGAAACTGTGGTTCCTTAAATTGATGAAATGTTCAGAAAAAAATTCATGGCCACTTATTTGAAAGCGTAGTGAACTTTACTCGACAATATCGTCACATCTCTAAAATGATATCCGGACGTTTTACCGAAATACGCTTCTACCGAAAAACCAAAAACTTAGGTGAGTTTTTTTTTGTTTTTTTGTTTGTTTTTTTGTTTTTTTCTAAATTAAACAGATTTAAATTGGCATTTTTATTTTTTATTATCATTTGGTGGTTAGTTAGGTGAGATTGGTTGTGGGTTTTTTTTTTTTTTAAATTAAAAATACTGGAACATTGAATTTTTTCATTCCTTCTTTTTATCAAAATTCAAAATGGTAATTAGTATTCCTGAAAAGTATGTTTCGGTTCGGTAAAACGGTTTCGGTAAATCGGAATTCGGTCAAATAGAAATTCTGTAATTTTCCATTCGGTGTTTTGGATTCGGTAAAATGACCGGAAATCCTCTGAAAGCGTCTTTCACTTTTGCAACATAAAAATTTTCCGTGCCCAGAATGCTTCAACAATAATATCCAATTGTAATTATTTTAACTGCTTTTAATATATTACTAAGAGCTAAATTCGTGCATTATGATTTTAACTGACAAGTGAAAAAAACAGTAGATTTCCAGTTTTCGATTCAGACAACTAAAATTTCTCACACATTTGTTTTTCTTTTAGACATCTGGTTTTCAATAATAGGAATTGGTCACACTGTGTTAATACTCATCAGCATCATCTTGAAGAATTTGAAAAAACTAAAATAAGATTTTTCATTATCTTTAGGCTAACAACAGTATTCTACAAGGTACAAAAGTAATAAAATTCAGTTCTAGGTTCTCGAAAGTTCTGATAAAAGAGAGTTTCCAGTTCAAGCCCAAGGTTTTAGTTCTAAGAGTGTTATGTGAAGTGACAATCACACAAAAATCTGATATCTCCAAATAAAATAAGTAAAAGAATTTTTCTATGAGAAAGAAATTATAAGATATGAAGGGGGATTTCCCGGGCCCGAAATTTTTAAAAATAATAAGAAAAAAACAATCAGAAATCTACTGAAAAACCCTTAAAAATTTTTTTCCATTCGCTCCACTCGGTAATAGGCTTTCCCAGTATTATAAAACCCCTTCCGAACATAAATCCTTGATTTTCAATTTTTTAGGGGGCTTACAAATTTTTTCTCTCCCGTGCCCGAATTCCTTCTCTACGGCCCTGCTTGGAGGATATGTGACACAAACACAATTAGATCTTTTAAAGTGAACATTTCATCAGAAATAACACACAAAGTAAGTCAAAAACTTTCATACATTTTATCTTCTTTTTGTTGGGGTATATCAATCATTTTCCTTGACACCTACAACCTCTTCACATTCATATATTATTTATTTTATTACTGAGGCTACACAACTGTTCCACACTAAAAACTATCAAACAATTGTTCATTGTCGTACTCGATCGTCTCCTCTCTTTGATTTCATCTCATATGACAAACATTCTATCACATTTTCTCAAACTGTTTTCACTGAAATACATTGCACTTCTTCGACTGGATTGAGTTTAAACGTCTATTTCTTCCGTCTCGCGCATACTCTACTTCCTCGAACTCAAAACTTTTCACGTTCCACCAGGAAAAATAGAACAATCTCTTCAGTCCGAAATCTTCTAAATTGAATAGCATGTTGTTAAAAAGTTTTAAGATCCCCGATTTTTTTCAGAAGGAATACACCTATTAACCCATAAAAATTATTTTTAAACATTCAGCACTATTAATTTTATATTGTCTATAAAACAAAAATCGGCAGGGCTTGATGCATGCATGCATTCATTCATTCATTCATTCATTCATTTTAAGAGTATGGCTATACTGAACCATGGGATCGGGGAACCTTACGGGTATTGTACTACTGACCAAAACTAGTCAAAAAATAAAAAGATAAGGTGGGCTCCAGTAACTCGATCAGACTACCGGGCCCCAACATTTCCATGATCAGGCTTAGTCATAAAATATTATCAAAACTCTTGTTAAGCGAGACCAATACTCAGTCTAATTAGACTTGGCTGAGCAGGAGCAAGAACAGCACTAAGGTACTGACTCAAGCCCAATATCAAAACTGCCTGGACCTTGGGGTCTAAATCTCACCTTTGCCCATCACTTATCGGCCAACATAATTTTATACGACAAAAAGTGAATTTTATCGGCAAACTTTGACCATGTCTCGCTTTGCAAAATTCTAGTTAATCTAAGACGTAAAATGCTTTCAATATCGAAAGCCAACGACCGAAGACGCTAAAAAATTGAACTCTCCATTTCTTCGACATGCACCTGATTACGAGATCAGACATAATTTTATATTCGCACAAGTGTAATCTGGCCGAATGAAACGAGACACGAGGCGGAGAAAATAATCACCCGAGTCTTTTTGTTCATCTGACGTGAAATTATCTTTTAATGGACTTAACAAGCGGGTGTCGACTCCCATTTTACTCGAGATTACTTTTATGTTTCCATTTAATTACAAAAGGCAAAAATGAAGCGTTCTAACAAACAATAAAGGGACAAAGGAGTGCAATTCATTTTATGAAATTTGTACGCGTTTCCCTCATTCTCAGTACGAAATTCACATCGAGGGTTCGCTACAAACAAGTGCTCACACACGTTTTTGCTGATTGATGAACGGGAGTCCGACCAACATCGACCCATCTTCAAGTACCCAGCTAACCTTTCCATAAAATGTTATTTCGCCTGAATTCCAGAAAATATTCGAGTGTGTAGTTAGTTTCGTATTTTTTTTCCCAAGGTAGTTACCCACTTTCCTTTTTAGGTACCCACTTTCATTTTTTTTATTAATATTAACATAGTCTTAGTAACAAATCGACCCCATCCAATCACCTGCGTTTGCCCAATGAATTTTTATTGAATCAAATTAATTCACATCTGTTATGTCGTCTTTAATTAGTTCAATATCAAAATCTTATTCGAGACGTATGAGCTGGTTACACGTAGGTGTAAGTTGTGAAAATGTGTTATCTTTTTATAAGAGTCGTTACTCCCAATTTTCTCCAGTATTCCAAAAATTTTCTTTTTTTCTCAGCGTATTTCTTGCGAATGTTAGATTTAGAGTACCACGACAGGAGCCCACGATTGGGTGGAGATGAGAGAGTGAGTCACTGGAACAATTGTATACTAATAGGTTCATTTTATTTGCTACGAAGTGTCCACACCGGGTCGACACCAAGGGGTGCTATTCCAATTTTGCAACATGAATGCACCAATTGAAGAGAGGTAGCCAATCAAAAGTAGCGGAACAGCTTCCCTAGGCGTCACCTAATTTTTTTTTTTTTTTGAAAATAAAACAAACTTGATGTGAACAAAAATCTGATTAACTTATTATCGTTACTCGTTCCGTGACACTCCTTCACGAACTGCTGAAAGAGCAACAGCTCCTATTCTGCCCAACATCCTACGAGACCACGACAAGAAATAGGTAGTGCATAAAAATCAATAAAATAACAAATATTAACATCACGGTAAATGGGATTGAAGTAAAAGGGTTCCCGCCTAGCATGGCGTGGCCAGGCGGATTAGGAGGATAAATCCCTCATCCAGATTCTTGTAAAGCAGAATTTCACAGAGAGAGACCATTATGGTTGTTCATTTTATGACAAATAATGACGATTGGCATCAGAAATTCATATCCTAAAATACACAGAAAATTTTTTTGTTCACACCGCTCGCCAAGTTATTTTTTTAATTTATGAATTCTCCCTTCCAAGAATAATCCTATATACATACGACTCTGGTTCTGAAGGTGAAGGTCCACGTTTTTTAATTCAATTTTTTTGGTCCACTTAAATGGTTGATCAAAGTTCACTTGTGATCCCTCTCCTCCTAAAATAAAGTTCTAGAAATTCTCCACTGAGGGTGAGGGAAAAAGGAAGACATTTTTTCTTATTTAATCCCCCTACAAGATCTTGGCTACGCCACTGCCGCTCAGTTTCCCGAGCATGTTTTCCAAATGGTAATTGTTCCTTATACACACTTTCCCGAACTAAATTTGCCCGAATTTGTTTTCCCTAATACGAAAATCCAGAATGCTTTTCTTCCTGAGAAATATTTTAATAAAAAAATTAGAAGGTCTAAAAATAAAAATATATCAAGTAGGTTGCAGAATTAATTCTCCGAAACAGATATGTCACAATAATAACAACTGCATTAAATTGACTTGTCACTAGTGTCAACTTTTCTTTATATTATAGAGGGTAATAAAGTAAGGTTTTTTTTTTATTTTTTTTTGTTTTTTTTTTTTAAATAAAAAAAACATTTTTCAATGTGATTATGCGTTCGTAGCATTGTGGGTGGTAAGATCAAATGAGATTGGTATTTTTTTAATGTGAAAAAGACAAGTACAAGCCAAATATTTAGTCCAATCACAAGCTCGTTCAGTAGAATTGTTTCTTCTAATACTTCAGTAAATAATGACATCAAAAAATAAATCATACATGAAGAAGTTCCTTAAAAAACACGATAGCACTTCGTCAGTCAATTTACATAGTCAAGTGGAAGTAAACACATATATACTAAACGACTTTTCATACCTGACCGCTGCCTTCTTTCTCACTGAATAGTTCAGCTAAGCAAAAATGAACGAATTCTATTCAATTCTAATGCAGATTCGTGTTTGCACAAACTAGTTTTCAATTTGGTGGCCTATAATATGAGCATTTTGTTCGATGAATAAGGTAACCGAAACCACAATGGAGATATTTTACCGATCTCACAAGCTAAAATTATTTGCACCAATCGATCAATAGTTTCCAAATCATTGGCGAATTCCAGGTTACACTAAGGGAGGAGTCAAACTGCGAAATTTTGGTATAAAACGCTCCACCCTCTCCAAAAATAATCGTTAAGCCAGCACTTCTAGTCATCATGTTCACAACTCCCATGCTGGCGCTAAAACAAAATCGCAGCCCTACGAACTGAGAAAAGCGTGTTTTGTACGACAAAATTTAATTTTCAAAAAAACGCTGAACTGGGCGAATCACATTCAAACCAAAAAATAATATTGCTAGGACTTTTTAAATAATGAGAAAATTATGAAGGTCACACATAGTCAGAACACACAAATATCATCAATTACATTTGAATGAAAATATCAACAAGAATTAAAATATTTAGGCAAATTCTAACAAGGAATGGTAATAAAATTAATACATCTCCAATAATAATATGATCAACAGGAATTTACAGTCGATAGGCTAAATAAAAAATGTTAATTCTTGGAATTGTAGATTAATAGGCCTTATTCGCGATTTAAACTCTAAGTAGCTACAAAATGGAAAGTGAAGATAGATGAATTCATTTCACATACTTAGTTGTAGTAATATATGGACCAAATCTTCAGTCCTCAAAATCCCATCTATACGATGAAATGGGGCCGGAAATACGAAAATTTCCAAAATTTGATGTGATCAAAAACCTGCATTTCCGGAATCATCAGAGGTTGTCCAGAGTTGCCTTTCAAATATTATGTTTATCTCGTGAGTATGTAACACCATACATGGAACAAATGAAGTATTACCCAACTCGTTAAAACAAGTATAAAAATCTAAAAATAACTTAAAAATCCATTTTTACTTTTATGTAATCCATTCAGATTAAACAAAATCCATTTTTAAACTTTGTTCCATACCATCATAGAGAGTAATCACAGTAGAAAAGACGTACAGATTGGATCTAGGATAAAGATTTTTCTAGACCTGGAACTACAACTGGATCAAAGTTTCATATTATAAGAAAAAAAAGAAGGAAAATACATTTGTTCCATATCAGTGTTTATAGATTGAAGTCCAAAATCTGTAAAGCTGTGCAAGACCTCATTAGTATTATTCAAACTGGAAATTATATTGTCTTTTACTACAAATTAAAATAAAACTTCACCCTCGCATACTGAATGGAGATGATACAGTTTGAGAGATACTTATTACATTTATTGAAATGTATTCCACATAATTAGACAAATTTATATAATTAGAGAATTATTATGTTGTAAAAACTTTTCAATTTGGTAAAATGGATCCGGAAATAACAAACTTTTAAAATTCTAAGATTTATGAAATATGGGACCATACCAGGAGTGACAAAGCTACTTTCAACAAAATTATCAGTGTTCAATCTTCATATCATACTATGTGGAACTATTATGAAAAAAACCATCACAATAGTACTCAAATTAAAAACCAGAATCATGAAAAACCTAATTTTTTCATTTTGTCATCAGAATAAAATTATTCTCATAGGTGAGAAAGAAAAAATAAACATTAACTTTGTTCCATACCATCATATACAGGACCTGTTAAATGAAGATAAACAAATAATATTTTTCGGATTCAGGAGATTTTGGCTTCAGAAATGCCATTTGAAAAATCCATATTACCATAAGGGGAAACTCAACGAGGACTATGGATTAGTTCCATACCAGTGAATAGTATATGAAGTTTGGAAACTGTAAAACAGTGTGAGACTTTATTATAATTATTTATCAAACCTGAAATAATTGTGAAACATCTACATCCCTGAATGCAGTTTCATAAACATGCATATATAGACATGATTACAGAATGTTTCAGGGTACATGATTGGAAAGTATCCAATTTGGTTATCACTAAGTATTATGAAACAAGAAAAGGACGAATGTAGTGCGAAATAAAATCTAGAAAAACTATTGTCTATTACTAAAAATCAATGCTAAATTTCACACCTGAATTCTAAATGAAAATACCAGTTTTGTGGAGATTCTCATTACATTTGAGTAATTAGTTCCATATAATTAGTCAGATAAGTATAGTGAGAAAATTAAGATCTTCCATAGTCTTCTCAATCAGAAGAAATGTATCTGGAAATTACCAATAACAAAAACGAAACTTTTCTCGAATTCAGTTCTTTGAAAGTTCTTACTAAATTTTTCATTTCGGGCCCAAAAACATCTGTATTCGAAATCCAGTCTGTACGTGTGTTCTACTGTGATTACTGTCTATGATGTTATGGAACAAAGTTTAGAAATGGATTTTGTTTAATCTGAATGGATTACATAAAAGTAAAAATGGATTTTCAAGTTATTTTAGAATTGGGTAGTACTTCATTTGTTCCATGTATTGTGTTACATACTCAAGAGATAAACATAATATTTGAAAGGCAACTTTGGACAACCCCTGATGATTTCGAAAATGCAGGTTTTTGATCACATCAAATTTTGAAAATTTTCGTATTTCCGGCCCCATTTCATCATATAGATGAGATTTTGAAGACTGAAGATTTAGTCCATATATTACTACAACTAAGTATGTGAAATGAATTCATCTACCTTCACTTCCCTTTTTGTGGCTACTTAAAGGTTAAAAATTGTTGGTTGTTTCTCATAAATTTTGCGATCATAGTGATTTTGGCACTGAATAACTTTCCAAATTACTCCGAAGATCTCTAGAATTCGTTTAATGAGCTTACTCATCCTTTGAATAACCAAATATCCCTAACCAATGGTATATATTCTCCCGAACCAAAAGGATAAGTTATATGCCAAAACACAAATAGAGTAATTTTAATCATGAAAAAAATAATTTCTCTCAAAAGGACCAGCGGTGGGCGTTCTGAGGGCATTGACTTCAAAATGGATAAAGCATGTTATTACGAGTCAAAGATCAGCAGAATGAGTGGGAGATAATATTTCGATGAATCAACCAAAAATACACAAACCTGTAGTGGAGGAGTTTATTAATTGTTGGTTTAACGTCACAAGGACGAATAAAATATATCTTGTTGTCACACACCTTAGCTCTCGCCTCGCTGTTAGACAACTGGTTAGCGTTGCCTCAGCCCAGTATCTACAGTCCTGTCGAGTCCTCTGCACATCGCTAGTGCGCACAGGACTCGTGGCTGTAGCCATGACACTGGGGGCGGTGTTCCTGGATGGCCATCGTTGGCCACCTCCAAAGATTCCCCTGAAATCTATAATAAAGATTAGACATACATGTTTATATATAAAATGTTATTTTATTATTAGAAACAATAAAGACAACAATTATAATATAGGAACATGTTAAAAATAGGTATTTACAGAAATTATGAGAAAATAGGAACAAATTTTTTCTTCTTTTTCTGGCGTTACGACGTAACGATGTGACAAGAGAAAAAGAGACTTTCAACGAAAGTTCTTTTCGATCGCCGGACGCTGCATCTGAGAGGATGAGACGAGTTATTGGCCGTAGATCACAGATTCGGTAAAGGAATATTTGGGAATTAGGGAGTCGTATAAACATCAATGATGCTTATTTAAGTAGTGCACTCTGCCACCTATTACCTGTAGCTGTTTATAAAGCACATGACAGTAATAGTGGGTGCCAAAAAATTGTAGTTATACCGTTTTTAGGAGTATAATGTCCAATTATGGCATACCCTAAAGTCAGTAATTTAACTTGTCAGTCCAGTCTATTTTTTGTCATAATCAGGAGAGACCTATCGGAGCTACGATACTACATATCGAGTTTATCTACGTCTCTGTCATCTAACTCCAATGGAGCCAAGAACTTGAGAGGTCTTGTAGATGTTTGCTTGCTTGAGAATTCTATTTTTGCGTGACGAACTTGTCCATCACGAGATTTCTCTAAATCAATGATTTTTGCAAGTTTGTAAATGCCAGGTTTGAATGTATAGTCCAGAACGTGTACTATGTCATTTACTTTCGGTACAAATGGTACCGTGCGCCCTGGATTGGAGAGCGCAGTTGGTGGTCTATCTCTTAGATATAAGAGATATTGTCTCTTCCAAGTTAACCAAACGTTTGTAAGGTAATCTTGGTTGAGTTTCCAAATGTCCATAAGCTGTTTTGCTGTAGGAGTTGGATCTTTATTTGATTCATTAATCGGATTGCTTAGGTGACCTAAGTTCGCCCGCATAAAATGTGCGGGTGTTAATGTCAACTGGTCTAGCTCATCCTGAGATGGGCATAGAGGCCTTCTGTTGACCATTGTTTGTATATCTTTCAAGCTCACTTGAAAGGTATGTTTGCAGATTGAGTTGTGACCATGGACTTTATAAAAAACTTGTTTTATAATGCCAATCAGTCGTTCATAAACTCCACCATACCATGGTGCTTTAGCTGGGATGAAGTGCCATTTAATGCCTCTTTCATCTAAGCTAGGTTTTATTTTTCGTTCTTCAGTGAACGTTTTCCAGTACTCTGGTAAGTATGTTGCAAGTAGATGAAATTGCGCTGCGTTATCAGATAGGATAACTTTTGGCGTACCTTTATCAGCGAAAAATGTTAAGAACGCTGTCCAGATGTCCTTAGTTGTCAAGTTTGACACTGATAGTAGGTGTACTGCTCTGGTGGACAGACACGTAAAGATCAACACCCAATTTTTAATGGGTGGTGTAGTTGGTGTTGCCAACTGTGCTTTCGTTTTTGGCAGGTATTTGTCAAATACCATAAAGGGGCCAAATATGTCTACACCTGTGTAGGTGAATGGATTCACGAAAGGTACCAGACGAAAGTCTGGTAGTGCTGAAAAAGTTGGTTGATTAAACGGTCTTGTTTCAGCTTTTTTACATAGCGTGCATGACTTCTTTAAAATTTGAGGTAACACTTTTAGTGACTTTGGCACAAAATAGTGTCTTCTAAAGTCGGCTATGGTAAATTTCGTACCAGAGTGTACGTTTTTCAGATGTGTGTGCATCAGAATTAATTTTGTTAAGTGAGACTTAGGATGCATCAGTATTGGTGATAGCATGTCTCTTGCGTACTCGATATCGGGTAGGTAATTTACAGTACGTAATATCCCAGATGGATCAATCAGGATATGGAATTTTTCCGAATGTACGGAGGGTGATTACGTTTTTCTAATACTTCGAGTAGTTTTACGAAGTATTTCTTTTGGTCAGCTCTGATGAAACAGAGTAGAGCAAAATGAAATGTGAAATCTAACGATGCATAAGGTGAAATTAATCTTTTCCTCCTTATTCGTTGTTTACTAAATCGTCGTACGGCTTCTATACATTGTAGGAATGTACGTACAGGTTTCGATAAAGTATTGAATTTTGTGATATCTATGTTGAATGGAGTGTTCAATGGTAGATGTATGAAACTTTTGAAAGGTATTTAATCTTTCGGAATAAAGCATGATTTGGTGATTGTCAAATCAAGTGGCTGACTTTGGTTCGGTGGATCAGCTATCCACTGATGAGACAGAACTTGAGGTTCTGGTAGAGTGACTTCACATTGATCTGTATTTGGACCAACGAAGAAGTGTGGGATGAATCTTTTTGCTGATTTCATCTGCCTTAAATATTTGGCAGGATGACGTTTGTCAAAAATTGATTCATCGTCAATTTTTATTGACACTGATTTTCTCGAACTTGAAAATAATACTTCTTTCATTGTATGAAAGACAGGTGTATTTAATTCGGTTGGTTCGTCTGGTAGGCTTTCGATTATATTCAAATCGGTTTCTGGGCAAGATTTTTCATCTTGGGATAGCAAAGTTGGAGCAGACCACCAGAGTGATTCAGAGAGTTTATGGATAGAGGAATCACGTGAGCCAATATCAGCTGGATTGTCCGTTGATGGGACATATCGATATTCGACGTGTTTTATATTTTTTATTTCGTCGACTCTATTTTTTACGAATTGAGGGTGGACTTTTCTTTCTAATAGCCATGTCAGGACACATTTACTATCAGACCACAAGAATGTTGGTGCGTTCTGTAAACTGAGCGGTTTACATAGGGAATGTAGTCCACGTGCACCTATAAGTGCTGCAATCAATTCGAGTTTGGGAATTGTTATCGGTCGCATAGGTGTTATGCGTGATTTTCCTATTACAAATCGTACTGCATGACAATTTGATTTAGTGTTGCTAAATCTGATATATATTACCATTGAGTAAGCTACTTGTGATGCATCTACAAATACGTGTAGTTGGTAGGTATTCGGATTATAAGTTCCTAGATGGAATTGTTTAGGTATACAATAGTTGAGGCTATTGCTGAGAACAGTAATTATCTCAGTGGCTGTTGGTTCAAGATCGTCTGGGATTTTTTCATCCCATTTCAATTCCTTGGACCAGAGTACTTTCATGAACATTCTCGATGGAACGAATGCTGGTGCAAACCAACCTAAAGGGTCATAGAATGATGATAGTACCCTAAGGAATGTGCGTTTTGTCCATGGAGACGTAAACGGTTTTGGTTTGAGCATGTAAAGTACATCATGGTCCATATCCCAATACAGCCCAAGCACTTTTATGCTTGGGTTGCTTAATGCGTGTTGTGGGTTGAAATTTTTTCTTAGCTGTTTACAATTGGTGCCCCATTGGGCGAGTTCCATGGAGATATCGTTGAATAATTTATTCGATTTTATGTATAATTCTTTTGCTTCTTCGTACGTCGGTACGGAAACGATTAAATTATCAACGTAAAATCGTTCTAAGAACTTGTCATGGAACTCCATGTCAACCAATAGGAAGTGATGTAATAGCAATGCTGCGAGTAAGAATGGTGCTGTTATGATTCCGAAGGGAACACGGCAGAATCTAAATGTTACTAGATTGTTATTGTTCATGGGATTGTTAGGATTTTTAATCCATAGGAAACGTGTGACATCTCTGTCATCTGGGTGCAATCCAATTTGATGAAACGCTTTTTTAATATCAGCGATTATTGCGTAAGGGTTCTTACAAAAGCTTACAAGCATTGCTATTAGATCATCTAATAGTACTTTTCCTTTGTGCATGCAGTCATTTAATGACAAGTTAGACTTTTTAGTTTTGGCCGATCCATCAAAAACTACTCTAAGTGGAGTGCTTTTTGTTGGATCGTAGATACCCTTGTGTGGTAAGTAGTGTACTACTTCCACGGGTCTATCGTTTTCGATAGGTTCAATCATTTCTAAATTGATTAGTGAGGTAAAATACTGATCGTATCTTACGAAAAATTCCAGATTTTTCTGCAATTTGGGCAATTGCCTTTCTAATCGTTTGAAAGCTAACTGTCTATTATTGACTAAGGGTGGTGGACTATATTTGTATAGCCATTTGATTTGATACCTATTCTTCACTAATTTTATATTTTTATAAAATAAGTGCAATGCTTCAGTTTCGGCATCATCCTCAACTAAGTTTTTGTTTTCTATCCTTAAGGTATCCAATTTCCAAAAATTTTTGATACTCTCTGGGGATGTGAAAAATGATAGTTCCAATGCGTCACATTTGGTTGGTTTTCCTAAGAATCCTCCTAACATTTTTTCAAAATCTGTTTTGATTAAGGTTAGGGTTGGTGACAAGTGTTTAATGTGCTTTATAAATGACCACATGTAATTGTTACCAACTAATAAGTGTATCGTAGATTCTCGGTCCAAACCTGAAAAATCGATATTGGAATATTGTGGGTAACGGTTTTTAAATTCATCAAAATCAAATTCGGAAAGGTTGTTCGCGATGTGTGGAACCATATTGGCTTCCATTCGAACATTAGTTCCATTGCGTTTGAATAGTTCAAATTTTACAATTTGTGTGCGAATTTGTTTTGACATTTGTCCAGCCAGGCCTCTAAATTTGATTGTTTCAGCGAACTCAGAAAAATTTTGTCTGAGGTGTTCATAGGCATATGTGTAGAACATATAGTTATGTTTGCTTCCGCAATCGAAAAAGCCATTAACTTTTACTGGATCTTTATCATTTGGAGCGAGAATGTACGATGAAAATGTTAAGAAATGAGCGTCAGTATCTTTAATACTAAAAAATAATAAACACTCACTTAACACTGGAACTCCGGATGCGGAACTCAGGTTCTCATCCTCTTGGCGTTGCTGCGCAACGAGACTAGCGGTGCTTTCTTCGGAAGCTGCAGTCATCTGTAATAGTACAGTTTGTTTAGGGTTGGGTACAGGTAAGTTTTGTTTCTGTTCATCAAACAAGTTACCTGGCGGTAGATATTGTTTGCAGTCTTTCAACTGCTCGACCCACGCTGTCACTCTGCCCTCCATGATCGGGTATTCAATCATGGGGCAGAGATTTGAATGATGTTCGCTACTGCCGCATTGGAACCATTTGCAGTTTGCAGGTGGTAGCGCTTTACAGTACTGGGTACTGGTGTGCGATAGCCCACATCTCGTGCACAATCAGTAGCAATTGTAGTGCGCATGTCATGACTCCAAAGTACTCTTTTTTCTGCATAGGTGAGCATGGTGGTCACCTTTGCAGAAAATGCAGGGGGTATTTGGTTTCAAAGGCGTGCGCACCGTTGATGCTGGGATCCGTTGTCCGGATGGTAGCTGGACCCATAAGATCCCCTCTGCATCTGTATTAGATAAAGTTTCATTAGTATCCCTATTGTTTGTGCAATTTGAACGTTGTGCTGGTCGTTTACGAGGATTGGATTTATTCTGTCCTCTTTCGTTCGTTTTCTTTTCTGTAGAAATTATCGCAAAATTTCTCCTGCCTTTAGGTTGAGATAAATTTTTGTTTTGCGGGGGCGGATTAGGTTTATCGACCTTTTTTGGTACAGAGGTACAGATAGGCTCCGATAACTCCCTAATTTCAATAAACGATCTAACTGCTTCGAACAAATGTTTAACATTGCGTTCGTTACTTTTTAAAGTGTTTTGGTATGATCGGGGGGGGGGGGAACAATTTTTAATTACTATGTTAAATAATTGTTCCTCGTCGATTACTTTTGCAAGTAAACGGTGTCTAACGTGTCTAGGATTGACGTTGTATCGTTAGTGGTTGTGGTGTAAGCAGTTATTTTTAGCCACATTTCAGCTCGAATCTTTGATTCGTCCCCATACCCACTATCTAGGAATTTTAGGCGTTGAATGTAGCCAACGTTATCTGGGGAAAAATGATTAATTTTTTCTACCAAAAATTTCGGTAGGGCCCCTTGCAGTAGGTTAATTTTTTGTGGGATAGCGATATCATTTCGTTTATTAACGTAATTATTAAATCCGTTAATAAATCCAGGATAGCCTAGAATGTCGCCATCTCACTTTTCTAAATAAAATTTAGGGGGTTTGAGGTTTACAAACCCAGCGTCAACTTGATCTTTTGGATCATGTTCCCAGCATTTCGAAATATAATTTTCGGATGGTGGTTTTTCGATGGTGTTTGAGTCCATCGCTACTGCCAGGGGTGTTTCATTTTCTATCGGGTTTTGCGATAGCTCGCGACGCGACGTGTCAGATGTTTGAGAATTTGTTTGTGATAAGGAGGGTTGGTGGGAACAGATCCTTTTTGGGCTTGGTTCTCCCTCATTAGTTTCTGGAAATGTTACATTTTCATTTGAATTTGAAATTTCATTACCTGTCACCATTCTGGGCTGGCCTTGTTTGCCCCTTACTGGGGTACGTTGTTCCGGAGCCGGTGGTGGTGATAGCAAACGTTCACGTTTGGTAGCTTTCTTGGCATCCGGGAGGTATTGATGTATGAATTCAGCTGCCTGGATGCCAAGATCCTCATGCATCAGGGCAGAGAGCGCACGGACTTTTTTCTGCGAGGTGGTCAACACCTTGCGGGCGTTGGCCTTCTTGCGCAGAGTGCCCCCAGCTCTCTAGCTAGTTCCAGAGCTCTGGCATCCGAGCGCGCCTGTTCCTCCCAACAACGCTGCTCGTCAGCATTTCCACGTACCTCCAGTACGAATTGTGGTTGTTGAAGTTGTTGTTGTTGTACGTTGGAGTTTATTGTTGACTGCAGTACCAACAACTTCCATTTTACCTGTCTGGCCCTACGCAAGGTTTCTCTTGCGAGGCCTCTAGGAACGTACTCGAGGTCCTATACTGTTGCCTCAATTGCATTGTCTTCATTGGACAATGCGTTTATTTTGTACTGTGGTACGTGTGGTCTCTCCATTTTTCTTGTGAGCGTTTGCGCGTATTCTTCTGCATCCTCCAGTACCACGACGAACTGTTCCCATTTGTCCTCACTATCAGTGACATCACTGGTTGCCTGTGTGGACATTTGGCTTCTATGCTGTACGTCCATGGGTACAGGTTGTACGGTACTACATCCCAGCAACGGCTCTGTGCTTGACTGTATTGCTGCCACCCTGCGCAACTCCCCCTCTTTTATTTCATCCACCCATTGTGGTTGAGGCGCCGGGGTTGCGTCCTGTTGATGGGTCGACACTTCTGTTGACTCCTCCTCCTCCATCAACAAAGATTCCGGATCGAGGAGGACGTCAATTTTGTCGCCACGCGACACGTTCTTATCTTGTGTACTCCTGTTCTAAGAACAAAATAAATGAACATTGGAAAAAAAATAATTAATTTTTCTTTTTCGATATGGGTATTATGCCTATCGATCAAAAATGGGGATGCGATCGAATAAGAACGATTATTGCGTTCGTAGTATTAACCTACAATCGAACGAAGGTCAATGATACGATTTTTCATTGATATTACGGTGGTTTGTTTTTATAAACGCCTGTTGTATTGTCGCATAAGGGGAAGGACGTAACCTGTGTTACAAATTTTTGCCATGTGTCATGTGTTTGACCAATAACAGAAATCGTAAATCGCGATTTTATCGATTTTAGGAAATCGTTTTTTCAAAAATTTTTCAGTCTTTTTGGGAAATGAAAAATTGGGCGTGACCCGTAGGCGAAAAGGTATTTTCAATTTTTGCGAAAAGATAAATAATTTTCGACCATTATTTTTTTTTTAACTCTTTGGAAAGAGATAAAAAATCGGGCATGACCCGTGGGCGAAAACATCATTTTCGAGTTTGACGAAAAGAAATTATTGTTTTCGAAGTTTACTTTTTTCTAAGTATCCTAGAAAAATGAAAAATGGGGCATGACCCGTTGGCGAAAACATCTTTTTGAATTTTCAAGAGACAAATAACTTTTTTCGAAGTCAGTTTGGTCTCCAGGGTCTTGTCCCAAAAAAAAATTTTGGCGTGACCCTGGGACGACAAACCGATTTTGATTTGTAATTAAATTACGCACAAATAATATCTTAGAGTTTGCGCTAAGATCGATTTTCGATCTTAGGCTATTAAAATGTCGGACTGACTATTGAATTATGAAAAAATTTTGATAATATACAATAGAGACAAATAAATTGTAGTCCGATATATCTAAGATTTAGTCTCGTAACAATCGGTTACAAATGCATATTTCAAATATGGCGACACTTTAGAAAATTTGCTAAAGATTGTAATTAGGCGTAAGAGTACTTACGGTTTTCCTTTGAATAATTGGCTACACCTTGAGGAAACTTCGCCACTACACTCCAGGGGGAATGTTAATTAAAAGCGTGTAAATAATTACAAAATTAATGAGAAATCACTATGATAATTGCGCAAAATGCGATTAATTAATAGAACACAATGATCTTTAACGCAATTGGACAACAAGTGATTGTGTTCGTGTATCTATTTGTACATCAGAGGTACATTGTGTTAAACACATTGTTGTCGCTGCTGTTGCAGCGTGATGCACAAATTATGTTTGTGTGCGTAATTACAAAAAGGATTACGATCCTTTTTGCGTATGTGTGTGTTCAAACAAAAAAACTCATACGAAGTTCAATCGTCCAGCAGCTGCTGGAATCCGATTGGTTGAACCAATTCTTTTATTTTGGTCACGATCGTCGCATTTTTGAAGAAATTCGATCGAATTAAATGCCGTTTGTGTCTCTGTTAAGAAATGTTTTTTCAAATGCATGAGTGCGAGAGAGACAGGGATAGCGATATATTTTTTCTATCTCTCTCTCGTTCTGAAGGACAGAGACACAGATGCGCTAACATTTAGCGATGTTTCTGTATTGAATACAGCCTTAATATTTTTAGGACGAATTTTGGAATTTGATGTTTTTTATTTCTGAAAGCAATTTACGTAATAAATGGCGCTGGGAGCGGCGGAAAAATAATTGTAAATTATTTTTTTGTCGGCTATTTAGTAACGGTGATTACGAAAATCATTTCTAGGCTAATTTACAATTAGGAAATGTATTACTATACAGGGTATAGGAAGTTATTATTGACTTGAAGTTCAGTCTCGAATAAGTCAAACTGTTTTGTTTTGGAATTAACTGTTAGGCTAATTCTTATCGAGACTGTTAAGTGCGTACTGCGTACGGATGAGAGTCATTGACTAGTGGAAGCGTGTGGATTCAAAATTAAATTTCGGTTTCCAAAATTGGATTTCGATGTTCAAAATTAATTTTTGGTTCCTGGAACCAGGTTTTGATCTGCGAAATTAAATTTCGATGTTCGGAAACCAGGTTTTGATTTGCGAAATTAAATTTCGATTTTCCGAAATTAAATTGCGATGAAAACGAATTATTAAATTCGAGGTCCAGTGAAAAACACTGTGCTCCTGCTACCATGTAGTGGAGGAGTTTATTGATTGTTGGTTTAACGTCACAAGGACGAATAAAATATATCTCGTTGTCACACACCTTAGCTCTCGCCTCGCTGTTAGACAACTGGTTAGCGTCGCCTCAGCCCAGTATCTACAGTCATGTCAAGTCCTCTGCGCATCGCTAGTGCGCACAGGACTCGTGGCCGTAGCCATGACAACACCACGAGATTAAAAATACTGACATGTCACCTTAAACACAGCCATCCCAGCGTAGGGTAGTCATAGCCTTGAACCAGTTTTCGAAATCATGTACGACAATAACTGACGTTCATTAGCTAGTATTTTCGCGTTTCAGCTTAAATTTCCGCAATAATTTTATTTTACGTAATTTTGTTCGTTCATAAATCCGCAGAATAAAAAATAGGTACCTACTCCTACGAGTTGGCTCGATATACTAACCGATGTAAATAAGACATTCATCTTTTCCACTTACATTTTTTTACAACCATCGTCGATCGTTAATTATTTCTATAGATTCTAATTACAACAGTTTCGAATAATATTATCAAGTCATCCTCGAATGAATATGGCACGTGATTAAAAGCGAAGAGGCGAGGGAGAAATAATTATCTATCCACCGCAGTGTCGGACGTTATTTTCACATCACGGTAATTAATATGTGTATGCGAAAGAATAAAATTCAAGCAGGTATTGAAAAACGCCTATCCCATACGAGTAATTATCACCCTGTATCCACGACTTCAAGACAGACCGCAAACACTTACTTAATACGCCACAGTCGCTTTTTTCGCAACCAAAAAGTCATTTATCAGCGACAATACACGCAAGTCCATCATTTCGTACTTTTTCCCCTCTACTGTCTTCAAGTTCCTTTTTCAACCGGTTTATGACATAGAGAACATGGAAGCGTTATTTATACACATCGTATTGTGACACGAGCGAATGTATTGACACTGTGCAAGGCCGACGGCAATAAGCGATAAACTACAACAATAGCGCAGGCTTCAAAAAACTAAAAATGAAAAAAATACAAGAATACCTACGATGATAGATCAATAAAATTGATAGTGAACGTACGGTGGCATAATCTAAAATACAATGCAGGTTTTCACCAAGCACTCGAAGGCGCCAGGAAGAAAGGAAACGTGAAAGGTGATGAATTTTAGTGCGAGATATTTCATAAAGTTCTCGGTCAGAACTTGCGGAAAAAAATTACGACACTGAGAATCGGAAAACAAAGTCATCAGTAATTATTTATTTTACAACTTATCCGACACGTTTTGTACTATGTTTCACTTCCAATCGGAATTTTCGAGTAACACACTTTTCAACCTCCTACCTGAAATCGAGAGAGTCGAAATCATCCCTGAATGCACTGCATTTCCAACAGTATTATGGCCTTTTATACGCGTCGACTTAACAATTAAAGAAAGCGATGAACAAAATTGGTCTCAGTCTTGCAGTCTCGTCATGGTCTTGTCGACAAAGATTGACTACGAGAGACCAAGACTCGATTACGCTAGGACCAAACGCTGAATTTGCAGAAAAATTCGAACGAACAGATTTTCACGATTTAGTGTTCAATTTTTTTTTTCTCTCTCTATCTGATCATTAACCAGTGTCTAAATGGACAGTTTGGAAGTACATTAATGGTACGTTTAATTTTAGCTATCAATAACAGCAAACATTTTGTAAGCAAAAAGACTACGATCAAGACCAGAACGCCCGTGTTCTTGGTTTTGTAACTAAGTAATATTTCGACTGATTGGCCAACAAGGCAAATAACTGTGAGTTAAAATTAACTGTCAATACGATTTACAAAAATTTAAAGCAAATACTTTTTATATCGCGGCCAACTTCATCAGATGGATTTTAGCAAATTTATTAAACTTCTAAACTCTGTGCGCTGACGAAGCTATTAAATTCTCACATCTATTACTAACCGTCATTTTGCGCTGAATTGAAAAAATTTCGGCACACTATTCCAAACTTCGAAACGTTAGTCGACCGAATTATGTCATAGATTATACTAAAACAGCGAGGAATATATTATCATAATTATAAAGACTGCGAAGCTTGTCAAGGGCCATTATAGAAAGAAAATCGTAAAACAAAACAAGAGGTAGAAAAAAAAAAGGAGCGGTAAAGCTGAAATTAAAGGAAGCAAATTTCCTATCTGAACTTTGAAATTTACAGAACAATAAAAACAATCATACAATAACACATACGTGCTTTTGTGTGCGTGTAAATAAGCCGTATATAAACCACCCGAACCGGCTCTAAAATTGCCAGTGTTCGGTCTGGTTCTGGCTTACCCGTACTTGTGTACAAAGTGGCTGAACACGCTTAAATTCTGTAGAATTTCCTTCTGGTGAGAATATCTCTCACGACAAGGTATTCCACAGTAAACATCTTGAGAAGAAAAATGAATTCGGTTTCAAAATGTGAATATTCAAGTTAACCGGTATCTCGTTCAAGTTGAAACGGGATTTTATAATGTATTATATATCACTAATATACATACACCCATTTTGGTTACCCCAAATTATCTAAGTCCAAATATACAGCAGCAAAAGACCGCACAGAAACTTATTTGATCTTTTTAAGCTTTTAAACGAGAGCACCATTAATATTCAACGCCCCCTTCCTTCAGCTGATCAGTCTTAGCGTAGGCACCTCTGCGGCTCAAAATCATGCACGAGTATGTAATGGTAATTCGCACACCCATATGATCTGCCAGAAAGTATACAACATGATGCGTTCACGCGAAACCACAAAAACGATTAATTAACATTTTTAAGAACGGAAGACTATTGAATAAGGGAACGTTCCATGAAACAAGAACAACCGCAGTCTCTGTTTTTTTAAGCTCGCGGTGGTCGTCTTTCGATCCGGAATACAAACCAAAAACCACGAAAGCCATTAATCGCTCATTCGGTGTTTCCGAAAACTTTTCCGGCTTCTAAACCAAATTCCAATAAAGGTGCTCTGAGAAAAGTGAAATTTAATCTGATACGAACCGACATTTTCTTCAAATTATCGTATATAATATGTAACCATTCTTTTTTTTTCCCTTTTTTTTCCTCTTTAAAGTAAAGGGTGTACCTGGTAACGAAACACGAACAAACAGCGTTTCAATGTATGGAACAATACAAAACCAAAATCTGTATCCAGCGAGTAAAATTAAGCCGAGCCGGTGTTTTATGCGTGGGTGCCTAAGGGTAACTCGAATACGTATCATCGACTTTAATTTGTAAGGAGAAGAATCGAATCAATTAAAGGAATTATCATATACCCTGCCAGTAAATTTTTCAGTAAATGTTTCACCCATAGATAATGAGTTGAATAGTTCATGCATATAATTCAAACTCAATAAAATACAATAAGGTAATTTTAAAAAAAGTGAGAATCGACTTTTGAAGAATGAAGGGCTGGTGCTACAAAATAATTTTTTCAAAATGCCATATATTGGTTCGGTTCATGAGGGTTAAACCCAATTATATTACCTTACCCGGAAAAAATGAGATTGTATAAACGTCATGTCGGGTAAGAGGTCTTACGATGAAAAGATTAAGGAGAGCAGAGCCCTACTATACAAGTATTTCCACCCTCGCTCTCGCCCCCTAAATGAAAGTTCACTAGGTAAAATAGAACCCCTCAGCAAAACTCATACAATGTGACATCATAATTTGGAAAAAGGTTTCAAATCAAGGCCTTTAAAGGAGACAGAGGTGGCAGCATTTTCGTAACACTTTTTCATCACAAATTTCAAAAATGACATACATCACTGTACGCAATTAAATTTTTGGAAACACTGATCGAGACATTATCCGTCTGAAAAGGTTTCTACAACCTTTCAAAAATGAACACATTGTCAATACACTCCCGCAAAAAATCCAAGGCAAAATTACAAACGACAAACGACGGCTGGATTTATCTTCAATGATGATATGGAAGAATAATAAAATAATAGAAATTCGTACACCAATTTTCCCACCTACGACAATGTACCATTCATCATTTTTTCATTTCCTATTAATAAAATACCAACCGCATTAGTGAAAAAAAAAATTACAGTATATCTCTTTATATCGATAAAGTCCCTAAATAGAAACAACATAACAAATAGAATAAATTAATCTGCACAAAAAGCAGAACTTTGTTTTGATGCGTTGAAACAGAACGCACAAAAAAGGAATATTAACACGTTCGAAGGGATGACGCATGTTTCCAGGAGCCATTTTTCCAGCTGACTTATTTAGAGTTACCCGCAGTTACTTTTAAGTACATATTCAACTTCGCCCTATTTTTCTTGAAACTGATAAAGCTTCCGTTACTTCAACTTCTACAAAACTTGCACTCACATGAAAACTCCATCGTGAAAATTTCAACCCAATCCCTTTGGTAGTTTTCTCAAAACTGTGAACCAAAATTCCAAAATTCTGGAAAAACCACGTTTCAAAAATTATCTGTTCTCGTTTTTTCAGAAAATAGTAGGCATCAAACTTCTTTCAGATCTGTTCCAATATAAAGATTGCGTGTCTTTAAAATTTCAGCCTTTATCTTTTGCAGCTTACTCAAAACCATGAACTAAAAATTCTTTCCCGCAATTTATTCTTTTCCAGTTTTTTCAGAAACTACTGAACGAATAGGAGCCAAACTACCATCCGACTTACACCAACATAAAGAAAATCTATTGCGGGACCATCATGAAATCACCATTTAGGTATCATTTAATACAAATTTCATGAAAATCGGTTCTAAGCTAGGCTATCAAACTGAATAAATCAAGCTTAAGCTGTAAGCTTTTGACTTTCTCTTCAGACAATACAGCTTCGACTCTAAGGTTTCGCCGTTTGGATTAAATATTTTTTTTAATTTGAAACCAAATAACATGTAACAAAATTTTTTTTAACTCAAGACTTACGAATATACGAGTAATGTGATAATAAAAAAAAATTAATAAAACTGTGGTGTAGTAAAGCAAAAAAAAGCCAAAAGCGGAAAAAAAATAGCTCTCAGTTTCAACTAGTTCTCATCTTGAAAAAAATCAAGCTTAGAGCTAAAAATACCAAAAATACGACTTTTTGTCTTTCAGCTAGCTCGAAAGCCCTGATTCTAAGAGTGAGAAGTTATAGTTAACAAACTTTCAAAAAATAAGCTGTACACAGATTAAATTGATGGGGAACTTTTTTTTTTGGCTAAATCAAAAATACGATATTTTTTATTCTTCAGGTCATATGTAAAATTTCAGAGCATGTTACCTGATGTGCTCAAACAACCGTTTTGTTTAACAATATTTTTTTCTGAGATACATTACACCCCTGTACCCCTTTTCGGCTACGAACATTATTCAGAATTAGATGAAATTGAATAGAGTGCGAGAGGAAAAATGAACACATAAAATACGTAGTTCGCGATCTTACTGAATATATCACTTACCAGTATATCATTCGAGAAAGTTATGCGTTTTGAATTATTCAGGTTCGATAGAGACATATAACAGAAAATTATAGCGAATTTCATTCAGTCGGCTTTCGATACATAAACAAATAGAGATAAACAGCAGCTGCCCCACAGCTAGCTTAGTCAAGAGCAAATCACAATAGATTAATCGAAGAGTGTCTTCCCAAGATATCAAAAGTGTAATTTTTTCGCTCTCAGTATATAAACATAGTGCTAATTAATGATAACCAAAAGCAAGACTGGGACCAAGACCACGGACATCGTAGTTTTGGTTTCGCACAGTCGAGTTTTGAACTCGGTCGAGAATCGGCAATTCTAGTATTGCACTTATACTTTCTTCAAGACCAAAACGAAACTTAAGACAGTTGAATAAAACCAAAATTTTACTATCACTCACTTTAAGATTCACACAAACCCCTTTGAAAGGCCATAATAGTGCTACAAATGTAGTGCATTTAGAGATTATCCGAACCCTTCTACTCAGGAAAGGAGGTTGGAGGTTGCATCCTTTGAAAATGCCGTTTGAAAGTTGTAAGAACGGCATAAAATGTAGGACAATTTGTGAAACATAACTGACAACTTTATTTTACGATTCTCAAAATCGCAGTTTTCCTCCATCAATGCTGACTGAGACAATTTACGAAGTCTGTAACATTTTTCACCTCTCATTTTTTAGTGAGGCATCTGAATCCTAGGTCAAAACATATATTTCGTGTTTTAGATCACGCAGCCGGACGTTCACAGTCAATTTGCTAGATCTACCAAATTATACTCGGATTTTCAATGTTGTTATCCTATCCTATTTTTATAACATATTACACGATGTGCTTGGCTTTGCACAATGTTAAATATCGCAAATTATTATTCAAATAGCTAATTAGCTATACTACCAAAATTTTACAGCTTGTTTTTTTTTTTTTCAAAGTTCTGCGTTTGATCTTGATCATCGTCTTGAAAAGTAGTCTTGATCATGAAAAAAGTGCGAGACTAAGACCGCAAGATTAAGATCAATTTTACTCATCAATTGGGCAAATCAACTTTGAAAAATATAATTTCAGTAACTAAGGAGAAAACGAACAGAAACCTACAGTCACGAAGGCCCAAGTTCTGAAACATACTTAAAAAAAAAGTTAGAACGAATAACCTACATAATTACGTCCTGGAATAAAATGTTCCCCAAAATTGATTAAGAAAGAAAAAATTCAAGCTCATCTATCAATGCCTCAAAATATATAAATGATGAACTGTATGCGGGACACTTGGGACCATCGAGCTTTACTCTATCTGCTCGACACATACCCCGAACTCAGCACCTCTCACCCTTTACTTCGTAACACTGCGCAGCAAGACGCAAAAATATTTTACTACCCTGTGAACTAAGAAAGTAATCCGATTTCAATTAACGAGATTTACTTTAAGAATAAAGCCGAGCAAAATGAGACGAATAAACCTTCGATATGCCGTCTCTTATTTCATAAAGAGAGTGGAGAAGACGAAGAATAACACGACACAATGATTTCAAAAGAAATTTCTATTGAACGAGCAATACCATTTCACCCGAAGAAAACTTTTCATATGTTGACACCTTCATTGGGTTCGGCTAACAGAGAAGAAATATGCGAATTGACAGACGCTATTAGCGAGCTTTTTCGGAAAGTTTTTCGACCAAAATGCGACGACAACAAAACGAAAAAAAATCGGACTCATGCACTCGTGAAATTAGCCCCGATTTGTCGGACATTTCCACAACATTCCAATTATCTGCGGGGTCCTCCATTCATACGGACAGAGGTCATGGCGAATGAAATAACGTAAATTCCGATACTGTATTATTTTTATATCCGTCTTGACAACACAACGAAATAAACTGTACACGTGTCTACAAATTTACAATAATGTCATATTTTTTTTACCAGCCTTTTCGTACCGATATAGCTGCTTTCCTATCGCCATTTTCAACAAAAACACACCAAAAATTGACATAATATTCGTAAGCACACGATAAACAACTTTTCGTAACATTCATTATACATTCTTCATTCGAGTGAATATATCTAGACATCTTTCAATCTCTGGAACACCGATTTTTTTGGTGAAGTCCACAACCGGAACGGAAACACCATGGTAAACTTTACTAACCAAAACGTGGGAAGAAAGAGGGCATAAACAGAACCACACAATACAAAACTTATAATAATTATCATTTCGAAGACGTTTTCTTTGGGGAGCATATACAGCAATCGACATATTACAAGACATCCCGTTCAGTTAATAAGGGACTAATTTTCAGGTCCGTAGTCGTCAGTCCAATAAAATGAGGGTTGGAAAAATCAATAAAAACAGACTAAAATATTATAGTATGGCGGCTTCCTGAGTGAGTGATAATAATGCTCCACACTATACCTTTTACTTCTACTAGGAACAAACTTTGAGACTTTTTTATCGATAACTATAAGCAATCGGTATGTATAATAAAAATATCTCAGCATAACAATAAATACATAAAATTTCAAATAAAAACATACTATTTTCTGACCATTGAGAAGCTACAAATGAACATAGACATAAAATAGCCAAAGAAACTAGCATACCGAGATTTCACAGAAATACGTGGTCTATACATAATATTTCATACCTGTACTTACATTACGCATATAATAATGGAAATAAACCATAAAGGAAATCATGTGATGACTGAAAATAAATATGAAATAACTATTTACAGTTTTTTCCATTATTTTTCTGATAGTTCATTCATATTGTTGGATACACCTTATAGTAGATGTAGAGGCATGAATATAATGTATTAAATAGGTACATATTAATAGGAAATCTTACCATTAATATGCTAATTTCTACAGCCGCCTATAATACTGTGTTCAATTCCAGTATCCCAATGATATGGTTTATGATTTTGAAAAAATACACCCTGCATCTCTGCTCCCATGATAAATATGATAAAAATGAATAAAAATTTTTTTGTTCTAAATTTTTTGCACAATCTTTCTACACTGAAGTATTTTTATTGTATAACACTCAATTATCGAGGAAAATGTAAAAAACTAAAGATAGTCATAAGTTTGAGCTTCCCTAGGGAAATCAGAAGGTATGGAAATGGACCATTCTCATCACTCAATCATGAATCATGACCCTAACCCCACATATTTCAAGCATAAAATTTTTTGTACGGACTAATGCCATTTAAACCTCACTTTTGCCTTAATTCGCTCGGCTACATCGACGTTTTTGACGACAACCAAACACAAGTACTAGGCAAAGAATAAAGAGTGGGAAATAACATTTTTCAAATTCCAGTTACACTTTGGCCACTACACAATCGAAAGCTTTTGTTCTGATCGTATTTAAGGAAACACAAGAAAAAAAAAAGAAAAAAAAGAAGAAAACAATATTTTGTTACTGATTTTATGGAGGAAACAATCGAGATTGATTCTTCATTTCAAGGCGAGGTTTTATTTTTTGGAGGCCAAGATCTCATACAAGAAGACTCAATCATATTCATTCAGGTTTATTTTGGTCAAAATTGATTGATAGTCGGTGACGTCTATTTTACGGTGGTGTGCTTGGATGGAAGTTAACAATAATTGATAATATAAAAAGGAAAAACGTATTATTGATTCATACAATATGCATTCTCATTGTTTAATCGACATTATTTATTCAATAGACACATACTCATTCAAAAAAACTATCCTTAACCAATCGTACTTTTATAAGAGTAAAGTTACGAAGTAATGCGACTTCAATAAAGTCGATAATCTTTCACATAACACTTTTCAGCTCCAAAAATGAAATTAATTTGAAACAGTGTAAAAATTTAAGAACGTTATCAAACAATTTGCACCGAATAACAATATCAAAGAGAGTCGAAATATTTCAAGCTATGATATTTATGTTAGGAGCACTGATTCGGCGATTCCAAACAACTAAGCTAGTAATATTTGAATGACATATAATTCCCTTAAAATCTTTTTTATTCTGTTCTGCGCAAGAAATTTGATAAAAGATATTAATTTTTCTACTAAAGATTTTTTCATAAAATGTTTTTCACAATACATTTTCACTACAAATCAAATTCAAAAACATACAGTCAATTATAGGTAAATTATTCGCGAGTTGGGAAGTAATCTTGGACAAAAATTTAGTACTACAAAATTCGAAGGCCATATAATAAAGCCTTTCATACTTACAAGGAACCTTACTAGAGAAAATCAACAAGACTGTCTTTGTAAAGCGTAATGGACCTATTTGAGAGGTCCCTTTTAGGAAAACTTACAAGAGAACAAGCTTCCCTTATGAGGGCCTGGTCCTGGAGAATGCCGTTCACTAAAGTCTTGTGTGTTTGCTTTCCAGAAGCCACTTTCTTCGAGCGTTTCTTCCAGCCAGGCGGTCTAGTTCATTAACGTAATTTGTAATGTTGGCAACTGAACCCTACTCATTGAGATTTTGTCAATCCGAAAATGGAGCAAGTCAGCCACTTACCGGAAGGGCTGCATTCATTCTCTCTTAACGTACAATTTCCTGCCAAGGTTTATGTTGCCTAATAATCTAGCTCACGACTGTCTTTGTGAGCATTTTACATACAAAAAACATATTGGAACATACAATTTTATAGTTTAACCTTCTAGACATTCATAAAATCTCTTCAAGTTATTACTTTTCTTAAAGTACTGATCGAAAATTCGTTAAAAACACTAAGAATGTACTGTTTCAGATTGGCTAAAATCTAGTTTTACTTACGAGAAACTTGTAAAAAATTGGAGGTTCCACAAAAAAAGTTTGTTTTATTTCGGATTTCATTCACTACCGCCAAGGGGAAACTTGAACCATGGGGTTACATTTCTGTCACTGTTTTTCATCTAAATAAGTAATTCGAAATTGAGCTGAATCCTACTAATGCTAAATCGAGAGGAGAAGACCATCTCCAACAGTGACGACTGTATGATTTACCTATGCCTGAAAATTATAATTCTATTTAATCCTGTTCAATATAAATACGTTAAATATATTAAATCACTATAAATTTATACGAGGATACAACCAGTAACGGAGAATGAAACTGGAACGTATACGTAGTTCATTCATCGGGAGAGTGAATACGCTGTACTCTGAAGCGTCGCGCAGTGTGAACATGATTGAATAGTATGAGATAAAATACGAATATGAGCAAAACAGAAGAATTTGTTCGTGTGCGATAACGATTCATCAGTGTGTGCGTAGAGTGAGACCCTGATGTTTATCTGCCACCACGAATTTTAAGAATGAATTTGCTTTAGCGTTGAGTTGAGTTGAATTTTCATGAGAAAACACTGCATCAAAAATTAGTGTGAATAAAACATCGCTACAAATACCAAACTTGACAAAATTTCGGCATGGACACTAATTTATTCAAAAATTTAGAAAAGGATCGAATTCGACAGTCAGTTGAAAGTTACAATAAATTCAGTTTTTACCGTAGGAATGACCCAAACTGATAGTTATCTCAGTACGATTACCGAGTACTTCTGATGAATCTACTCCAGCTAACTGGAAAGGGGAAGGGATTAAGGGAAGCGTTAAACACTTTCAGCACCCACTTCGGGTTTATGATTGCGCCCGAATGTAATCCGCGATTTAATTTTGCGAACTTAATGGTGCTTATGCTTACTATGCTACCCTCATCATCATCGAAGCAGTAAGTAACGTAAAAGTATAGGAACGAAAAAACAACCTCTCCTTCCCCCACTCCATGACGAGCAGTTGCCCTTATTTCGATATCACACCGCATTACTTTCCACTTCAACCCCATAAATCGGTTGCAGAGTCCGAAACTAAGAATAAATAAAATAATATTTCGATGAAAACATCAATGCCGGAACAGAAACGAAAAATTCTTTGATTAGACGTAGAAAAGGCATTTTCATATATACGACCAAAAAATACTTGACATTCTTGGGTGCAGAAAACTTACCTTGTTCACCGCAGGTTTGAAATTTTTCGATTTCATAATTTGGGAGTTCTCTGGAACCGCAGATTGCTACAATAACAACAAAATCAAGAGGAGAAACCAAGTTGAGCATTGTTTGACTGCACCAGCTCGTTCACACTGAAAAAAAAAAAATCAAAATCAATTTCCAGCTTTCAGAAATATTTAAAACATAACTTTAAAAGAATGATTGTTTTTCGATATTTTAATCATAAATTTCATCTGGTCATGTGGAACAACGTAGGTGGTATGTAATCATTTGCTCGAAAACCAAATTTCAATATCACGATTGTATAAATTTTCAGTTTTTTTTTTTTTTCTCGTTTATTCTTATTTCTTTGCCAAATTCCAGAAATACGTTTAACGCGTAAACATCGAAAAAAATCTACCCACAGCGATTACTCTTGTTTATATAACGAACCTTTTATTTACAGCAAAACGCCGTTTAACTTGGCAAACCCTAAATCGTAACTTCCTCACAAGATAGGCTAAACGCGTTACCACAAATACAGAAGTAAAAAAAAAAAATTAAAAAAAAATTATTTAAAAAATCAGCTTTTTGCAGTTATGAGCAAGACAGTAGAGCAACAATAGAGCACTCCAAAGCACTCGAAATTTAACAGTCAATATATCCCTGTGAGGAAAGAAGCTTACACTAAAGCATAACATACTGAACCCACGCCGTAATGATAATTTAAACTTTATCGCATTCATAAAAAATTGCGAAAACTTTTTACAATGAAAATGGTACATTCGGAGTAGCAAAAAGTTCAATTCTCGCACGAAGTTAATCTATTTACCGGAGCAAAACTTGAGGAAAATTTTTTTCTTAAAAGCGTGTAACTTTTTCCCAGCGAAAAATTTTTTTTTTTTAAATGACAAAAGGCTATAGTAATGCCTAGCTGCTTCAATTTCAAACATCGTCCATCATCAGACATTGCACGATTTTAATTTAAAAATTGTTCATTTTTAAAATTTTAGCTACAATAGTTCATAATAAATTTATGAATATCTTTTATATTTCTTTAGAGGTATAAAAAAATAAAAATACGGGCATTTGTTGAAAACTACCGGAAAAATTGCGTAAATTTAAAAGAAAAAAAATTGTGGAATATTAGCAGATATCTATTGTGGTGACTTTAAACAGGTTATAACATAAAGGCGAATAAATATCTGTAATTAGACCAGAAGCAGCAATGAATATAAATAGTAAGCCAGTCGTTATTACAAATAAAATAACATTTAGGGGGAAAGAATAAGTAACACAAAATAATAAATCACAAACGTAGCTCATTTTTTTTTACCTACGTAGATACAATAAAATTATTAAATTTTCTTTTTTAAGGAGTACCGAGTTCCAGAGGTCAAATATTCGAAAACTCAGGAATGGATGTTCCATAAAATACATTCAGCGTCATAGACTCAAAAAGAAGACAAATCAGACTTATTGATGAAGGGGAAGAAAAAAACTGGATTATACAGGCTCACCAACCAAAACACGGTGTCAGAATATCAATAGGTATGGATTAAACAGATGAAGATTTTAACAAAATACAAGGAATGAGTCTTGAGAACCAAATTAGCGACTGAAGTTCAATTTTCGATTGAATTGTCAGAAGTTGTACATCAATTTATGGTTCTCATGATACGGCTGTTGCAAAGGTTTTTCTGAATACTTTCGTAATATTGTGATGTGATTTGGTAAGTTAAAACGTATTTTGAGATATTTACAATGGGCCGGTCATTTATAAGCTGTTTTAAGTAATCTGCCATGTTGAGCACTTAATATGGTTATTTTATTAAGTATCAAGGTTATTATTCTCCCATCATAGATTATAGTTATTGAAATAGAGTATTTAATTAAAAGATCTCTATGAGATGGAAACTGAGTCACTTGAATCATGGGCTGACTATCCGGTACAGAATTATGTCTCTCTTGTAGAAATTCAAGGACGGAAAATCTTCTAAATTGGTTTACGCGGAGCTCACGTGGTATGAATTTGATCGGGGATGCGTTAACCCTCTTACGCATACTAACACCAAAATAAAATGCTTTATTACTTCAAACAAAAAACAGTAAATTCTGACTGAGCCATTCTTCGTTCAGACTAATCATCAATTCATTGATGTTTTGGCTTGAGCTGGAAAGCTTTACTGGAATATAGAGTTTAATTTTAGCATAATTCAACAGTCCATGGATAAAATGACTTGAATCACGATTTACATACTTTTCAGAAGACGAAAAAAAGGTTCTGCGGTTCTGCCTCTACTGCAGATATTTCTTTTTACACCAAAATGTAACGGATGCATTGGAATTTTAACCTACTTAGTAAATTTTCAGATACCTACAGTCATATGACTGATGACCAACTGAAGTGGAAACTGAAAATACCTTAAATCGTTTTGATAATCAAAAAAATCAATTTTTCTTTCAAAAAGTACAAATTTTACCGACAGAAAAAATCAATTACTGAAAATACTCGCAGACAATATTTAAGAATTTTTTTTTTAATAATTAAGTAGGGCTCGAATTTTCGAAGATCTTCTATTTTTGTTTTAAATACCTATGGTCATTTTTTCAGTAAACGTCGAATGTGTTGACTTGTATATTATCAGTAAATATTTCAGCTATAACTTTTCCAGATCCAGGGTTGTTTTTTTATACAGTCAGCTTAACTTACGACCAAAATTTAATGTTTCACCTCATTTTGAAATTTCGAGGGTGTTGTTTTTTGGTACTTCACTAGCCTGACTTATTTTAGTTTTAAATACAATTTTGTCCACACGACAAGAAGTTCATCCTGAAAACAAACAATTTTCGATAATTTTTGATTTAATGGCTATTCAATTCTTCAGAGTGGAGTAAATGAGAAAAGTAAACGAATAAATTCACATCGATACCGTGAAATTCAGGTAATTTAAGGTACTGCACACCACTAAAATGCATAATAGGTATTGCGAAAAGGGATAGTCAGAAAGGTTTTGAAAAAGGGTTCAAGAAAAACTATTGCCCCCTCTCAAACCTCACTACAGTTGAATGATAAAAATCTTTCAACGGAGGATAAAGACGAAAGTTTTTCAAAATTCTCTAAACGAGACGTGACCGTAATCATCGTTAATCTATTTAATTACTTTTTCATTCTCGTTTCTGATGCTTAAAGTACTTCTCATTTTCCAACACACAGAAGGCTGCCTTTAAAACGTATTTCACAGAAAACCGTTACACAGTGCTTGAAAAAAGATTTCTTCTCATTATTCTTCTTCGAATATCAGTCAACGAATGTTCGCATCAGATTGACGCGAAAAGGAAATAATCTTTAAAAAAAATAAATAGACTTTCGTTTCACCGCAAGGAGCTAAATCGGTAGATCACGGAAGGCTGCTCCTGATTTCGAAGACTTGTTTATCGGAACCAGATTATGGTAGAAAGAAAAAGCAAACTAACGGGCAACAAAAATAAAAAATGACAAAAAAACGAAACGGGTATAACGCTGAAATTTCCAAAACGCAGAGTTCAGCCCGTACACTGGGTAGGAAAATATGAAATCAGAGAAAGAATGTATTCGAACGACGAAATATTTCTTGTCGAACGCAAAAAACTTCAGACTTTCCCTAAAATATATAGCACAAAAATGTGCTTTGCAGTATGAAACTTTCTTGCTGTATAGTTCTTTCACTAGAATCCTAGCGGATTGATCAATAATGAGTTAATGATGTAGTCTCATAGTAAAAATGTCACAAAGTATTTTAAAATTTTCCTAAGGAGCTGCAAGCATAATCTAAGGCAAACTTTTTATAGCGTAATTTACAATGTTTTTACGAGTGCCTTAAAAGTCAAACTGAATTTTAGCAAAACTTAAATTAAACTTTTACGTTTTGTGATGAGTTTTCAATCCGTATTGCTATCAATGTAACTTCACAAGAAGATATGAATGTCTGATACCTAACCTTAACTATATCGGGGGATTATCAATATACTTAGAGAAAACCATAACAAAACCCTTTCTTACATGGTTCACCTTTAGATTGGCCAAGTTCGAAAAAGTAGGATTCAATCATTAAATTCAACCACCTGGCAGGAGAGGGCAGTGGAGTTGTATTGGTGTTTTTTCGACTTTATCTCTTCAGGGCGGGTTCAGAAATGTTATCAAGAAGGGAAAAGTGTTAAAGTAATTTTGTACTGAGGAGAGTAATTTTTTCCCGAGTGGGTTATTCAGAAACGTCTTTTTTTTATTGGGAGAATAATTTTTCCCAAACTCAGGAGACTGAGAAAATAATTCCAACATAACATTCATACATTCATAGTAATTCTTAATATTAATCTAATTGTGGATCAAAATAATTTTATCACGTGTAAGTATTTTAGAGTAATTTTAAATTTTTGATAATTTTAAATCATATGTCACTAAATTTCACGAATTTTATCATGATTCCTTACAATTTCTCCGATTAATCTCAGCGCTCCTGTGTACAGTTTCTGTACTAAAATGTAATCTAAAACCCCTTCAAATTGTGTTCAACGGGTTGGGTAAATGTAAAGTCACGTTATGTGGAACTTCTACCTTCATTTTTAACGTTTTTGAACTAGCCCCAGATGTTCTGAACATAAGCTTTTTGTTCACAAATAACTGCTCAGACGATATAGCCCATTTCACAATAACCTCTTTTTTCTCTTTCTGGAGATATCACATTTGGCATATAGTGTTTTCTCTGACTGACCATATTACCTGTCGAGGTGCCCTCAGATGCACTTCACAGTCTTTCTCGACAGTCTTCATTAGACAATTCTTCGATTAACAGCGATGTCTCTGTTGCAAATAACAATTAAATGCACCTAATGAGAGCGACTCACTCACTTTTTGATCAGATTCATCAACTGACTCGTTTAACTCTGTTCTCCCAAGCTTTATCGAAACCATTATCTTCGGTTTAATAATCCAAACACCAGACCCACTGGGTCACCATGCTGGCAAAAACTAGGTAGATAATTTGCCAAATAACAGTAAGCTAATGATCACCATCCAAGAATTTCTTTATAAATATAACTTAAACTAAATTTTTGTTGCAGGGCTACCCTTAACTAGAAATTGATTAATTTAAAAATCAACTATTTCTGACAATATGTTCGAAAATCGTGAAAACTACGTCAGAATATAGGGAGGATGGAAGTGGGTGTCTGCACCCTAGGTAAAACACAAGAAAAAAAAACGAATAAGCCCGAATTAGAACGACGGATTTTATAGTGTAGGGTTGAAAATAAATTTCTTGAAAAATATTTGAGTTGTATTATGGTCATTTTGTTTTTTTTGTAGGTAGACAGCTCCACATAAATCGTTGCACGGATCCCTCCATAAAGTTAAATCCGAGCGTGAATGTGACTCAACAAAATTAGAATACACCAACTCACATTCGGCTCGTTTCAGTTTCTTCATAAACCAAAATTTCTATCGAATACGAACTTTACGTGAGCCTTATCTCGGCATTAACAGTTAAACGAACGGAGCGATAATTCAAGCCTGCCATGGTACAATGTACATTATGTCGATTATTATGCACCCTAGGAAACAAAGACACGCGCAAAATAAACTACCTTGCTATTTTGCCACCATCACCTGGTACAAGAAAATGAGTCGAATTAACAGAACCGCCACTAAAATAAATCCTCTTAACTAAATGTAAACTCGGGTTTGCACGTTTGTTAGCGCGGAAAAATAAATAACATCGCTTCGTACCACAAAAAACATGCAAATTCGCTTCAATTTGAAAGGGAAAAATGAGAGAGAGAAACATAGGCAAACAAA
This sequence comes from Ericerus pela, assembly GCA_011428145.1. Lineage (NCBI taxonomy): Eukaryota > Metazoa > Arthropoda > Insecta > Hemiptera > Coccidae > Ericerus > Ericerus pela. Next base: position 654,777 of record WOFM01000161.1, on the reverse strand, counting down.
GACAAAAAACAACAACAACAACAACAACTCATCATTCAAGCAACAAAAAAACGCCATCCAAAAGAGCCGTCACTGATACAAAAGCCAAGGTATAGTTTCGAGTTAGATATTTGCAATAATGTCAAAGCGTTATAATGCTGTTTTTGGATCAAATAATGACCAATAGAATAAAAGTAAAACATTTAAACCTTGTTTTTTAAACCACAAGCTCAAATAAGTAAAATATGATATTGAAAATATCGAATAAGTTAGCGCCTGTAAAAAAAAGCTTCGGGTAACTTTTGAGTAACACGTCCAAGAACCAAGACCAACAGCTTTTGTCACTTGACTGATAACAAGTTACTGATGATTGAGAAGGAGACGGTGGTAATTTTCAATCGGTCGAGAAATGAAGATCACGTACAAAACTACCTGTGAGTTACACTTCTGCGCACTTCGATTCCTTTTTCAAAACAGAAAAAATCATACAAGCCAAATATTTTTTCTTTCATACTAAAAAATAGAGCATCATTTTAAGAAGAAGGAAGTTTGAGTCATAAGCCATTATGATAACTGATGTAGGTTCTATATCATGATTGCGTTTAGTTTTTTATGAATTCGATTGATTTTCGAAAGCACACAGACAATCTGTCAGTGGAAATTTGAGCTTAGAGCTTCAAAGTTCCTCAAGATATTTTATAACTACTTGAGTATAAAATGAATAACGATTTATTTCAAAACTACAGAAAGATGACGTATGATCAAAAAAATTTTGGCATCATTTTGGAAAAAAATAATTGTTTTCCCAGTCAAGAAAACTATAGGTTTTTTTTTTTTTTTTAAATAATTTTATCGCCAATTTTTGAATTTTCTGGAGTTTCCAAAATAGTCTTAACGCCAGCGTTAATAAATTGTCAATTTGCTAAACACGGTGATAGCGACAGACATCAATTCAAATCGAATCGAATCTTCAAAAACTATCAAGTTCTAACATCATAATTTGTCGTTTTTTCAAACTTGTATCATCACTACCAGTAACTAAGAAATGCAACATGAATGGTTCGGACTTCCAGTTTTCAATATCATCTGACTGAACACGCCGACATAATCGCTCTTTTATACAAATGAGTTGTGCCAATAGGGGTGGCATGATCCAAGTCGAAAACAAAACCAATACGTCGAGCTAAATCTCCAAAATTACCTTGGAAATACTCAAAATGCTTTCTCTTGATGCATCTGACCTGGATAGTCACCACCGCATGTATTTCCTTCTTTGCCCTCTTTACACCGTGTTAATAAAGACTACATTGTGACTGACAACTAATGAGAGTACTGCTATTCGAATAATTACTGATATTCCACTAAAATTGCACCGCCGTAAACCCCACTGCCAGGAATAACCATAACACATAATTTTTATGATGACATGACAATGCATTCATTACACAAAATTATGACAAAGTAAAGAAAAAAATAATACTGAATAAATACGACGTGTTCAAGTCGGCGATAGAGCAGCGAGTAAGCAGTGCAGTATTGTACGTGTATTTCTGTTTCTATTCAACGAGATCTACACCTACAGTCCGCTCCGAGAGAGACAGAAAGACGCAAAAAAGTGCACGTTAATTGCGCAGCGCACATTACGCACATATTACTTGCCTTATCTCCGGAGAAACAGTCTCTGTGTAAAATATACACAAAAAATTATACATAAATCACCTCGGAAGTGATTTGGCTCGACAAGGTTGCCAAACATGGCACAAATGAAAACTCAAAAAATTAGAGCACCTCGGATACCACACAAAGGAACTGAAGTAGACACTGGATCCCTGTATGAGTAGAATGAATTCCCTAAAACCGCCTCGCAGTCATGAAGCCAACTCAAAACTGTTTAAAGTGAAAAAGGATTATTTACTTCATTATAACTTTTAAACGGCATGAAGAGATTTTTAACTTAACCTCCTCCTACAGAATTCCATCTCTCTTTGAAGCTGCACTAATATTCACAAAAACCACGAATGATACTCCTACGTAAACCGGAGCATGAACTGAATTTTCATTTACACAGCCGGCAACACAACAGATCAAAACAAATTATGAAGACACTTATCGGGTTTCAAAGCAATTATAACGAATTAAAAAAAATTTTTTTTGTCTTTTTGCTGTTTTCTTCTGCTCGAAAATAAATACGAAAAAATTTTCAAGTTTATCATCTACAAGGTAACTATGTAGCGATTCATTTTTGAAAACATTTTACAATCCAATAATTTTAATCCCATCGCCACTGAACTTCTATTATTTTCATTGTTCAAAATTATATTTACACCTACTCAAGCTTGCCAGGAGGTCTGACTTGATGCAAAATGGTATTTTTTACAAAATTTGTAAAAATCAGAAGCAAAAATTAATAAAAATTTCCCAGGATATAGAAAAATTATGTTCGAACAACGTAAAAGGCGAATGAAAAAAATCGAATAACACGAACGTAAATCGTTTTTCAAAATAAAATTTTCAGCAAATTCGGCGTACCTTCTTAAAAAGGGAAAAAAAAAGCAGGTACATGCCTAATCCGAAGAAGTCATTATCTTTCTTCGCGCATCCTACAACGTAAGAATGTAATAAAAAAATCCAATTTAAAATTTTGTTTGGTCCAGAAAAGAAAATCCAAAATCGTTACGAGCAATACGTCGCTTAAAAACCGCTACTACCCTGAAAATATCGAAATTTTCAGTACATCATTTATTCGTATTCATGGAGTTCGCGACCACATTACCATATTTTACGCCACTTAAATGCGAACATAGTTTTACAGGAGCGTAAACGTACAATTTGAAACGCTGCGAAGGAGAAAGTCGATTCAAAGGGGTGGATGAGGGGGCAAGTGCATCAACTTCCTAAATACACATTGTGAATGAGTTACGTGTGCATGTAAAAACCAATCAGCCAAGGAGCGTGGCTGTTGGGTATCGGGAAAAAACACGTTTCAGTAAAAATAATTTTCGAAAAAGTAAGATAAAGCAAAATGATAGCAGTGGGGTACATGTGCGTGCGTAAGCAACTCAATTACCGAGTAATCAGAAATTCTATCCGTCTCTTCGTTCTCAATGTTCGCGCCGCTAGGCCATCAGCAGCGCCCTTATTAGCGAATATTGCAGGCAAATAAACTTCTCCCAAATTTCGTGCACCATTTTGGTGTTCTACGACAGCAATCCAACCATCTGCTTTTTCTACAAACATAAACTAACTGTACACGATTTCCAAACAAAATCACGTAATGCCGGCGAGTTGCTGGTCGGTTACATGTGTATTTTATAGAGGGTCAGACAAGACGTAAAACCGAAATAATCCTTTCTCCGAAATTAATACGAGAAATAATTTAACGAGAATAGATCCGAAAATTCATCGAAAGAAGTACAAAAATTTCACGGAAAATTCAAAAAATGGGCTTCGCATCTCATTGCAAAAACCTACTTTTCGCTATCTCACATTCCGACAACGATTGAATAATCCCTCCGCGCTAAAATAGATACCGGATTTGTTGATATAATTTTTTTTTAATTTTGGTTTCCATCAATCAACATTAGTGTATCACGATAACAAGTCATGGTTATAGACCTACTATCACAAATTTTTCTTTCAATCATTTGAAATACACGTTTTTCGAACTTTTTTTGAGTTTCTTGGGAGGTTCTTAGTTTTACCTGCTATTTTTTTCATATCTAGTGGTGATACTGGAACAACTTTTTTTTTTTTTTCTTAACAACTGATTGGACTCATTACGCTGCCTTTATTCAAGAGTTCGAACAATTTTTCTTATTCTCGTGAGCGGACTAGATTTCAGTCGCTCTCAACAACAGCGTCAATTTCTACTTCATAAATTTTTCCGAAGTGCTGACAGGAACAAGAATAATGCGATAATTTGGGGGCCAAAAACCACAAAAAATATATTCATAGATTTTAAAGCAGGTTCGCAGCTAATATAACTATGCAGAATTTTTAGCCATTTTAATGGGAATATTTAAAAGCGTTGCTTTCACGATACATCAAAAAATGAAAAAATTTTCCCACATGAGACAGCAGAGATATTTACCTAGTAATTTTTACTTTCGTTACTCCCCTCCCTTCGAGTTAATAATAATAATGAACACTGGTATGCCTATCCAGGGCTTACATGAACAAACACTGTCTAAATATTTGTTCTCATCGAAGCACCATTCTTGAATTATGGATGATTCACTTTCTGATGAACTCTCTCCAAGCATATTCCCAATGGAAATTTTGGAATTTTTCAAGTAACACTTCATATTATCATTGACTCTTACAACCTTACTGACAAACAGCTAGAAAAATATATTTTTTACCACCAAGACTTTTCCCTAATTTTTTTTTGTAGCAGGTGTGGGAACCACCATACCTTGTCCTATATAAAATACATACACCAGTCATAGCCTGTGATAAACTGGCCGTGCGATTAAATTCATTACTTTTAGCCAGCGAATATGTAGGTCCCAGGTTTGATTCCCAAAACCCACAAAACCTATATCTAGTAATCTTTGACATGTGCTGGACACTCACGCACCCTAATGGGGCATAGTGAAACCCACAGCTTTTCTTTCTAACATAAATCGCCAATAAATGGCACCCTATATAGTGGAAAAAGAACCTATACAAATAATGTAAGCCTGTGTGTATAGGTTCTGAGGCATTTTTAGCTCCCCCTAACCTCCCACAGCATCAAAGGATGCATATCGTTCATCTCATGTTGAGTCTCTGTAGGGGGGGAGTGTGGGAACTGTCACACCTTGTCCTATATGAAGTACATTTGCCAATTATAGCATAGCTGTGTGATCAAGTTCACAGCTTTTAGCTGGTCTCAGGTAAAATTTCCCAAATAGACAAAACCTACAGGAGGCTTTCAACAAAAACCTACATATTTTGTTTTACGCCAGAAGATACTCATAGTTTCACGAAGTTAAATTCTAGGGTTCCCTTCTCCACCCACTTAAGTGACACGTACAAGTTTCAAATCCGGAATTCTTTTCTTCATTAACAATAGGCAATAATTCTGTGGTATACCAACTGACCCCTATTGTGTTCATCTGAAACTACATTTAAGTGGGCGGCAAATTTATACCGTTATTTTCTTCTAAAATGTCATTTTATTTTTCAATTTAATTGTTGAACTTCGGTGATATTTTCAATTTTTTTTTCTTATGATTTCAGGATGATTTTTGAAAACTGTTGCACTGGAGTTTTACTTTTTATTTATTTACCGTCTGATGATATGTCAGGTCACGTTTCCGTCATCGATAGGGTATAAAATCAAATTTACAGCTATTTCCAACCGATCCATTTTGTCCAAGCAACAAATAGGTAAGTATAGATTGTGACGCTTTGTATACGTAGGCTGAAAATGAATTTCTTTCATTTTACAATTGGGGCGCGACCAACCTTCGAGAGAATCTGGAAATATCATTTTCCAAGTATATGGTGGAAAATTCGTGTGATAACGAGAAGACTTTATAAAGGTGGAAAAAGTGAATTATGGAAATTGGCAACGCGATAAAAGGTTGACACGTTTCAAAATAACAATGTCGCCGTTCGTCGTCGCCACCGAAAAGTATTTTACAATATTTTACAATGCGCCCAACCCTGCCTACACTAAATCTGAAATTTTGACAGCTACGAAGACAGTAACACGAAATGGTTTTCATGAAATGCGGGCATTCGCGAATTCGCAGCGATTAAAAACATAATAAATTGATAATAAAAACGACTGGGATTTCTCATTTAGATAAGATAAGCACGAAGAAAATACTCGTAACAGGTAGAAGTGGTAATTATGGGGATTACTCGCACAGCAATAAATGTCTTTCGAGAAGAATTTAGTTTTTACAAATGCACATTAATAGTATAAAACGTATTTTTTTCGAAAGTTATCCAAAGAATGAACTGGTACCGCGATGGAGAAAAAACTTATGAAAAATAACATCCATAATTCTTTGATTTTGAAGAACTATTTTAGTAGTCTTCGTTTTTCGTTTGATTACTCGATTGAAGCTAGTAAGTACCCAGAGTATAGCACACGAATATATTTGTAAATAAGTTTACATAGGTATCAAAAACGAATTTTTAAAAGATAAGCTTTTATTTTTTTTTTTTTGGCCTTAGCTTCATGCTAAATAAATATTATTTCATTGCGGAAGGTTGGCTGCAGTATTGGTATATTTTAAAATCGCAGTCGGCAGTAATGAATAGAATAAAAGCTTATAAAAAGAAACAAATTTCTAATAAAAAAAACTTCTCGTAAAATTTTTGTTTTTAAAGAATCACGGTTGATAAAACCCATTTTCGGCCTACAGTAAAGCCCAAATTATTTTATTATTTTTTTAAGAACACTTTTGAAATCATTTCAGTGAATTCATTAAACATTGTTTTTTATTAATAGAGCTAAGTCGGTCTGTACATATGTGCCGATTCACAGACACATGAGGTACAACTGCAACAAGGAAGTGATTCTGAAAATTCATTCTCCCAACCTAAAAATTATTTTTTCCATTCAAATTAATGGTTTTTACTTATTTACAAATTATAATTACAAAATTTTGCAACCTTTAAAAAAAAAAAGAAGTCGGCGCGTATGGGTCTGTACGATTACAATGTTCGGTAGGTTCGTTGTTTACCAAAAATCTGGAACATTTTTTTCCGTTTAAGGGCAATCAAGAATTTAAAAATAAAAAGACAAAAGAAACGATTAATGAAGGCTCGAAATTCTATTTGAATTTTTTTTTAACGAAAAGCACACTTTTTAGGCTATCCATTTATCTCATTTCATATTATACTAACTAAAAAAATGAATATATTCAACATCTAGATTTTGGAATAGGCCAAAAATGGATCTAATCAACCCCCATACTTTGCAAATGGATATACCGTATTTAAAAAAAATAAAAATAAAACGTTATTTTGAGTAAAAAGAAAAAACTTTACTTTTGTGACCCTCTTTATTACTCTCACCAATTTCGAAGAAAAAGATTGAAATGAAATCATGAACAAGTTTATAGGCACCTCAAAAACATCCTTAAAGAGTTTTAAAGGTTACAAAAAATTGATATTACTCTAAACTAAGAATATATATAATCATAAAACATTCATGGTAGAAACGATAGAGTATTTTTGGATTTCACATTATTTTAGTTACAAAGTATTTGCTTGTTAGAATTGTTTCTATTATCACCAAGTATTGGTTAACCAATTTTTTGGCTTATTTTACTCGAGAACTAGATTAAAATATTACAGGCTATATTTTCGCCGTTCGAAGACTAATTGTCCATACAGACTGCTAAATTTTATTAGATCAAAACGGTAAGTTTCGTTAGTTTATTGGTCTCTTAATGCCTCATAATTGTTTTTGAGGCAAAATTTATTCCAAAATATTCACTGAAATGTCACAAATACGATTTTTAAAACCCACATTATTTTGTTAAGACATCGGAGATGAAATTTTAAACTTTCTTGTATTTTCATTGACAGTTGAGAATACTACTAATTACCAATTTGAGTAAAAGGGAAATTCAAACATAGGATGAGCATAAAAAGATACCTGAAAATAATTGTTTTTCGGCGAAGAAATAAAATTGGACATATTTACAGACTACTTACGAGTGCCCTCCCAAAACTCCAATATTCCATTGCAACGAAGTGATGAGTCCTACGAGTTTCTTCGACAATACTTCTTCTACCGCTTAGTATAATTTTTTATAAAACTGATGTTTACTGGGTGATAGCCGATCAAGATTTCTCAATCAAACTGAAATTTCGTCATTCACTTGTCGAACAGCAGATAGGAAAATAAAAATAGAAACATAAGCAAAGAAAATGCGGTAGTCCAAGTTCAGTACTCTATTCGTCCTGAAATTCTAAACAAGGAAGATTAGAGAACCAATCAAAAAGGTTCAAAACTGACTAAATATCGCTTAAACAATAATCAAGAAATAGACAAAATCACTTCATAATATTATTACCCGATTAAACTCTTACTGAGAACACCATTCACAAAAAATTATAATTAGCAACAAGAATAAAATAAAAATAAAATCGATTAACTCAATCAAAAAGCCACAATCAACTTGACAAAACAAAAATCAACAATCAGGCAACGATCGAGAAAAAACGAATCGCCAAACTGAAAATTTAACCCCTCGGTCATTACGTCCAAACCAGAATAAATTTTTTTTTTCCCCATTTCCTCGGTAAATCACACTTTTAACAAAAACCAATAACATTCTAACAACGTTCATTGCGTAATAAGTTACGTAGGTATCTATATATGCATGTGAGATAATACCGTTTGAAAACATTTGTCGATAAAATATACTGAGCAAAAAATAAGCTTGACCATAAAATTCAAGAAAGAGTGTTTGGCTTTTACTTTTCACAATAAGGAAAAAAACGATCTTTGTATTTAGGCCAGATAAAAGATCGTTATTTCGTATATTTAGGAGATAGAAGTGAAAAAGATTTTCTTGAGGTCCCAATTTTCGTGAGAAAAAACGCTCAAGTAGTAGAGGTAAGGTTTTAGTTGCTGACGAATTGAAAAAAATCAGCAAGGGACAATAGGCCGGTTTTCAACGACCAAACAATGGGAAACATAGCGAATATACCTCTGAATTTTTAAGAAAAAGTGTTTCAGGAAATCTGATTCCGCTCAGCGTTGTAATTCTGAATACAGAACAAGAAACTAACAATATAGAACCATATAAACTTCTTCTACTTAACAAGGAAAATCGAGAAGTAGGTATTTGGATTAAGCTCTTTATTTTAAAATGATTTTCATTTTACAATCGTTTCAGTGAAGCCGGAGAACTGCCTTTTTCCTACAAAATTAACTAGAGTAAGAGTGAGCTATCAGCACTTGATTTTTTAATATTACAAGATTTTTAGTACTACTCTTAGGCATTCTTCAACATGTTTAAGGGCAGTTTTACCAATGCTCAACTCTTCGGTTTCCAAACTGAATTAAGTAACCAAATCTGATAGCTTGAATCATTTTAGACATACGGTGTTTTCAGCAGTATCAAGAAGATTTATAGCAACCATATTTGAGTTTGTACAAACGTACTTCGTGCCTTCTAGAAGTCTCTTCAAGGATGTCGTTAGGGAGAAGATGTCGATTTACAAGTCTCGATGGAGTAAGAAACTGCAAACATCCCATGATACATTTGTGATTACTCTTAAGATCTTTTTTTGGAAATGTTGAATAACTTCTCAGTTGGACTTTTATAGCAGCTCCTGACTTGCGGTTCATACATCCAAACAGGATGAAGAAAAACCAAGTACAGCATTTTTTTTGTTATCAAAGTCTAAAGTAGATCTGTGTAGTGAGCCAATGCAGATTTTTTCCATTCAGGTCTAATTGTTTCAATTTCTTTTTTCATAGTACTTCCAGTTAAAGCGATAGTCTAAATAAATATCAATAGACAGATATGCTGTCCTCTAATTTGAAGATTACTTCACCATTGACAAGAATTTGCTGGTAATTGTACATCCTCAAAATGAAGATGGTCATCTGCAAAAGTGACAACAATTATACTACAGGGTTGAAGCAAATCATCGATATGTAAAATATACAGGACCGACTCTAAAATGCTACTCAGTAAAACTTCAGCTGCTATATGGTGTTAGCTTGCAGTAACCAGAGAACTTCATATCTATTAGATATGACCGCAAGAGTTTGGAGCAATTTCCGGAAGAACTTTAATACAGTTTATACAAACATCCTTCATGTCATCGGCGACAAATCTAGAAAGACAGCATTACAGCATGTTTTTTTTTTTTTCAAATCTTTTGGGCAGATCACGCGATGAATTCGATCCATAGCAGAATTCTCGGTGCAAAAACCAAGTTGGTAATCTGTTATAGAAGTCTGCCATCTTCAATTACGGAAGCAAGTCTTTGTAAAACGAATTTTTCTCATATTCTTCAGATAATCGGTAATAGTGATATAGAACGATAAAAACTTCTGTCCTAAAGTTGTTTTCTAGTCTTGTGTATCAGAATTGCTGGCACTAAGAAAAATATTTACAAATTACCGATACGAAAAGATTTATTGCAAAAAATTGGAGAAGAAAAAATTGTAAAATATTATTACAATGTAATAATATTTTCTGTAGCTATTAAACACTGGAATATTATGGACAAAAGGTGAACTATATTCGCTCGAATAGCTAGAATCAAATACTTCTTTTCCAAAGACTTCAATAAGTAAGGACAAATAGAGAAACGTATCAAACTACTGAGTAGGAGTTGCAATTCAATAAAAAAAAAAAAAGAACCAAGTATCTCGTATTAAAATTAATTTTCCAGCACACCAGCAAATCAACAACCTCTTCAGAAAACACTCAAATTGACGACGTCATTTTTTTAATAAATTTTCTACGGTTTGAAAGGTAAGACTAGGTGCGCTATTACACGCATACACACAACAGAAAAAAAAAATCGTTCTGTTCGATAATAAAAAGAAAAAGAAAATAAAACGAGAAAGAGGCAGCACAGAGACAGAAAACGAAAAAATATATTAACTTTATACCAATCGAGGAAGTTCTAATTTTCCGTACTTGATTCCATACAGTTTTAGAGAGAATTTATTTTTTCTTCCACTCTTGTTGAATTTTATTACAAATACCGTATAATTTGAAATTTGAACGATAAATTCATGAGGGAAATTGGAAAAATTAATAGGAAAGTAACTGAGGAAGTTGACGACTAATAATCATAATAGTTAATAATAGTGATGAACAAATATTCCCGCAGTATTTAAGAAGTGCTAAAATAAGTATTGGAATTCGAGCTAAAATCTTTGAATCACATTTCCCAATAAATTTTGTGTCAAAGTGACAAATTCAAATACATTTTGAATAAAAATTATAGCAAAAATATTAAAACAGACATAATTAATTTTCGACATTTTTTTGTTTTCAATAGACTGCTGAAAAATCGAGACCAATTTACGCATAGTTATCTAGTCACCCAAATGCGAAGTCTCCTAATAAAAAATATAATTTCCAAACAGACCTAAGTCATCCTGTGGACGAAGATGTAAAAACTGACGAGAAAAATAAGATAATGAATAAGGCGATACATTTTTTTGTAATGAATATTAACTTGATATTATGTGAAATTATTAACAAGAGGTCGACTGTACTATAATCAGTAAAGGTAGAAGAATTAGCTCTGTATACTATATTGGACACAGACAACATGAATACTATACGCTTTTAAAATACGGTCTATAAAATAAAATCAAGCTGGAAATGAAATAAGTTAAATAAAAATGACTTAAAAAATACATTTTCAGAAGACATGTAAAACTCCTCCCATCAAGGATTTCAAAATTCCAAAATATACTTTAAAAAATTAAAAATCACTACCTTGTTAAGATTCAAACTCGACAACCCATAACTTCAGAGCCACATCGAATTTTAGAACCACACAGATTTCGTTACAAGAACTACATCAAATTTCATCGCGTTAGTGACTGCAATAAATGTACAAAAATATTTAAAATTAAAAAATGAAAATCTGGCTCAGTTCAAAAATACACGTGACGCTTTTCGTACCATTATGTTCTCAAATATGTCTATAACAATTACTTAAAGCAAATCACACGGAACCTCCTCCTTAATTGCATCAAATAAACATAAGATGAAAATATTTGATTACAAAACTTCATTTATTTATTTCAAAATTATATAGATATCAAAATAAATTTCCTAAATTTTTCTGTATCATTTTAAAGAAGATGAGAACCAAAAATAATTTTGGGAAGCAATTTTTGATAAAGGAATTCTGAGAGTTGGAAATGATCACTTTTTATAGTTTTCCTGTGTATAAATATGTAACATTTTAGGGTTTTTTTTCTAGCTATTGCAAAAAACATTGCCAGTGAGGGAAACCGTGGCAGGTTGAGGAGGTCAGTTACTCTCAGAGTCAAGAAATTTAAGATTATATGGCACTAGCCAAACCACCGAAGCTGATTGAAGATAGGGAAGTAATACCATGCACTCATGCCATGAGTGCGAAGTACATAATAGTCACTAAAGGCCCCTTTAGTGATCAGTGTAAATTCATCAACGTGCTTTTCAACAGCACAATATACAAGGAATTAATGGTGCGAAAAATATACATACGTATTGATATCGATATTTCCAGTATCAATATTTTCCCTAGTATCGATACGTTTTACCGCCAAAATTTCGAGGTTACAATGAGATTGAAATATTCCAACACAACTCTCCAAACGTTTGAAAGTTTTATTTCCATGGATCTTGGGCAAATATCGAAACGTCGATGTGTATCAATATTTTCACGGAAAAAATATTAAAATTTCGTAACACTAATATGGATCCAAAACTTTTTTCGTGGTGTAGGAGAGTGATGAAGACAAGCATGTAAAAACCTTTGCAAACAGAACAATAAGAGAAAGAAAGACGTAATTATGAAATGGTGAGTTATCAAGAGTGGTATTTTCAACCTTTTTAATTTTGGGCTCGTAGTTTAGAGGTAGTCATCACACTGAGAATTTTTTCCCTTATTTCTTCCTATTTTCTTTTTCAGATTTTCTATTATAATTACTATTTAAGCTTCAACTGTAGAAAAATCAAAAATCAGACATGTGTAGACATCTTCCTGCCATTTTTTTTTCGAAGTTTTTCTTCTCTAAAAACTCACTGGGCATTTGTACCATACAAGGGCGAAGTCAAAGCTGAGGCAAAGAGGACGATTCCCCTCGTGAGCTTTTTTGTTTTTTTTTTTTGCTTGTCACTTTGAAATTTGGAACAATTTTAAAAATAAATATAAGACAGCGAATACTAAAGACGATAAATTTCTTAAATTTTCAAGTGAAGAGAAAAAAAAATGGTCACTAAATTTTTTTTGCCCTCCTTAAAGAAATCCTGGCTACGCCCCTGGTACAATATTGTCATAACATATACTCTGAAGTGTAAAATCTTTGTATTTCTCGTCATTGAGTATACAGCCTTTGTGATACAATCCAATATGTATATTTCAATATATTTTAATGAGTATTAAATTATTATTATAAGGCTTCTGGAATTTCGTAACATAGTTGAAACATGTATGACTTGGCATAATTAATAAATCTGTAAAAAAAAACTATCATCTTCTTCTAACTGTGGGGACGTTTCCCTCTTTGCTTCCCTCAGGGCTCGGCCCTGCGTCGACAGACGGGTTGCAGACCAAAGTCCACGACCCATACTAATTGTGCATTGCACGTAAAACAAATTACATCGTCTGTATGCACTCATACAGACGATGCGTTTTTGTGTTTACCGTGAGGCGGTAAACTGAGGCAAGTGAGTATGTAATATTTACATACTCACTGACAGTATACGTGCTGTGGTCCGTATAAGGTACCGCCTTGCCTTTGGACGATTGCCCCAGTGAGGAAGTACGCTTAGTGTATGGTAAGGCATCTTAAACCTGCTGGCTACCGGTACCGAGAAATAATTTGGTCGCCCCGCACGTAAACCACTGTCTCCCTCAAAGGTTCCATGAACCCCATGTAGGTAGCATCTACCTACACCAAACAAGCCCAAGTGGTGACCCCAACGTTGCTACAGTGGTGCAGGCGTGAAACCGCTCAACAAGCGAGAAATTGCTCTGCTGATAAGTGCGGCTTGGACGCGACTTTTTCATTGGATAGAAATAGCTGATGTGACTTAGGTCACTATTAGTCGACTACAGAGTGGGAAATTTACCCCCCTATACCAAATAAACGTTGCCCATAACCCAATGGGTCAACAAAATCTCGGTAGAACACGCATATATAAAACATCCGCTAGATAGGAAATAGTCCTACAATAATTTTTGTTACAAATTCGGTTAAGCTGGATTTCCAAAAATTAAGAAACTGAAAAATAATACGGAAAATAATGCTGAAAAACGACGAAACTAAAATGCCTGGAACTTCGAATGAAAATCCAGAGGAAAAAAAACGTAGGTTATTGGCTGAGAAACAAGCTTAGATAGAGAAAGAGCTGTTCGATCAATACATGAAAGAGATTGTAGCCAAGGCAATATAGGAGTACGACAAAAAGAAAGTCGAAGAAAATTCGAAAAACACACTCAAAAAATGGATCCAACTACCAGAGTTTCTCCCAAAAGACATAGAAACCTGGTTTATTCAACTAACCGGCTGTTTCCGACTCGAGGAGATTCCTCGAGAGCATAGATACAGGCAATTATGTGGAAACATGCCTGCACAAATCATAAAAGCTTGTCCAGACATCATAGAATGTCCTGACAAAGCAGAAGATTCATACAGTTGGTTCCAGAACAAAATAAGAACTGCATTTGGCATAACCGCTTGAGAGGAAATTCGAGAACTGATGAGAAGCATGTCCATAGGAGACGACAAGCCCACAGTATTCATGGCAAAACTTATGAAAAAAGGGGATAACCATGTATTACCCTTGGTAATAGCTGACCGATTTTGCAAACAATTACCTACATCAGTTGTACAATCATTAGGAGCTTTAAATCTTACGAACGCTACCAGTGATGAAGCATTGATAAATTTGGCCAAAGCTGCTGAACAGGCACTGGAATACACAGGTAAAACTGCAATTAGTGCCATCTCAGTGGAAAAATCTAAAATAGCGGAACTAAGAGCCGAAATTGCTGCTTTGAAAATGGAAAATAAAAATAACACCAATAGCAGCAATGGAAATCGCAACAGCTGTTCTAAATACCGAAATTGGCGAGAACGAGACTCTAGATCTTGTGAATGCAGAAATAATAGCAGAAAAAACAGCCCTGGCTGAACACCACCAAGGTCTAAATCTAGACCCAAATATAAAAATCCGAATTGGTGTGTAAAATCACCTGCCAATTCTATGCCCAAAGGCTGATCAAAGATGAGCAAAAGAAAAAAGAATTGCTCTCTGAATTGGACAAGGTTAGAGACAACCAAAAATCTGCCAATAGGTCAAACTAGAGAGAAGGGTCGTATCAGCGCAAACCAACCCCTCAGATAACTACTTTTGCCACCTGTTCATATAGGACAGGTCAAAAAGGAGAGAATTTCTTGCTGACTCAGGCGCAGATATAAGCTTACTGCCAGCCAAAATTAAGCATAAGAATAATACTCTGAAATCCCAACTAAATGCAGTAGATAACCATAGTTTCTCTGCATACGGAATTAAAAAATGCAAAGTAAATATAGGTTTTAACAAACCAATGAAATGGACTTTCATCATAGCTGATGTCAAATACCCTATATTAGGAGCAGATTTCTTAGCCTATTATGGACTATTGATTGATCTTAAAAATAAACAATTCATAGACTCCACAACCGGAGAACATATAAAAGGAAAAACAAAAAATTATCAAATAATTAATATAATTAATGCGTGCACGCAATCAAATGATAAATTTGTCAATATATTGACAGATTTTCCTGGTAACACCGAACCAACTTTTAATCCAAATCCTACATATAAACATGACACAGTTCATAAAATAGAAACTGTAGGAAAACCCTGTGTAGCAAAAGCAAGACGCTTAGCTCCAGATAGATTAAAAGTGGCTAAGGATGCATTCAATAGAATGGTAAAAGAAGGAGTTTGTAGACCCTCAAATAGCTCACGGAGCTCACCCATTCATATCATCCCTAAGCCAGGTGGAAAATGGCGAGTAGTAGGTGACTACAGACACCTAAACACCCAAACAAAACCAGATAGATATCCAGTTCCTAATATCATGGATTTTAATATAAACATGAAAGGAAAAGATCTATATACCAAAATTGATATTAATTGGGCTTTCCACCAGATAAGTATGGCTAAAAACCATATTGAAAAAACGGCACTAATAACTCCATTCGGCCTCTTCGAATATCTTCGAATGCCATTTGGATTAAGAAATTCTGCACGAACATTCTAGTGATTTATAAATGGTGTATTGAGAGACATACCATATGCCTATGCATACATAGATGATATCTGCATATGCTCCAGTGGAGGCATTGAAGTGCACGAGAAGAAAGTTAGAACCATATTACAGCATCTGCACGCTGCCGGTTTAACTATCAATCCCGGTAAATGAGAATATGCAAAACCAAATATTGATTTTCTCGGGCACAACATTACTTCTGCTGGAATTGCCCCTCAAAAAGTCCGGGTGGAGCCAATAATAAATTTCCCTAAACCAAAAACAGTTGCTGAATTAAGACGATTTTTAGGGATGACAAATTTCTATCGACGTTGCATAAAAAACGCAGTGGCTAAACAAGGCAAATTATTCGATTTGATTAAAACAAATAAAAAACGCGACAAAACTCCTGTCATATGGACAGAAGAAGCCAATTTAGCATTTGACAAAGTCAAAAATATGCTGGCTAACGCGACATTATTAGCTCACCCAGATGACAGTCTGCCATTATGCATAGCAACAGACGCATCAGACTTTGCAATTAGTGCAACATTGTACCAAATTGATAATGATCAAAACCAGCCTTTAGCATTTTTCTCGAGGAAACTATCAAAGGCTGAGAAAAATTATAGCACATATGACAGGGAGCTATTGGCGATAAATGTTGCAATCAGGCACTTTAGGCATAATGTAGAAGGTAGAACTTTTACTGTGTATACAGACCACCTACCTATCACACATGCATTCCAGCAGAGAGCAGAACATGCATTGCCAAGGCAAATGAGACATTTAAAATTCATAGGCCAATTCACAACAGACATCAGGTATATAAAAGGGGAATTAAATACACCCGCTGATGCTCTGAGCCAAATAGAATCTGTCTCAGTGCCATCTCAGTTGCCCTACACTGAAATTGCTATTGAACAGCTAGGGGATGAAGAATTATTAAAATTGATATCTTCAGACAAATCAAGTCTACAACTGAGACAAAAAAGACTCCCGGGCACAAAAATCATGGTAACATGTGATGTGTCCCAAGGTCAAGAACAACCCTACATTCCACAAAAATATAGGAAAATGGCATTCGACAGTGTTCATAATTTATCACACACTGGACCTAGGAGTACGACTAAATTAATGACCTCGAGATTTGTATGGCTCAATATAAAAAAAGATTGCAACAACTGGGCCTGTGCTTGTCTAAATTGCCAGAAATCTAAAATTGGCAGACACACGAAATCGAAACTTGGGAAATTCAAACATACTGACAGATTCAAACACATTCACGTAGACTTAGTTGGTCCTTTACCACCTTCTTGTGGCTATAAGTATCTGTTGACCATTATAGACTGAGCTACTCGCTGGCCCGAAGCAATTCCACTTATGGAAATGTCAGCCCCAACAGTGACTGCATAAATATATTCAACGTGGATTGCTAGATACGGTGTGCCCCAAAGCATGACTACAGACCAAGGTTGACAATTCAAAAGCCAAATATTCAAAGAACTAGTAAAGACCTTGGGTGCTAAACACTGGTCCACCACCATTTACCACCCACAATCTAATGGGAAAGTGGAAAGGTGGCATAGGGCTCTAAAAGCCTCAATTATGGCAAACAACACCAAAATATGGATTGATAGGCTACCAACCATCTTATTAGGCCTCCAATCAGCCTTGCAAACAGATATTAGACACTCAGCTGCCCAACTAACACTGGGTGAGGAATTGCGCTTACCAGGGGACTTTTTCTATGAAACCAAAGAAATTAACCCCGAAACATTAGTTCAAAATATAAAAGACGACGCAAGTCAATTCTTAAAACAAGCTGCAACTCATGGCAAACCTAAAACCTATGTCTCGAGACACTTAGCAACAACTACGCAAATGTTCCTACGAGAAGAAGGGATGAAAAAGGCTTTGCAGAAACCCTACACCAGTCCCTATAAAGTTGTGGATAGAACAGAAAAAATGTTCATCCTACTCATAGCCAATAAAGAGAAAAAAGTCTCAATAGATCGTGTAAAACCTGCATTCTTAATAGCAGATGATAAAGTCAATGTCATAAAAAATTGCAAGGAAAATGAAATGGATACTGACATAAACATAGTCAAAAATCCACAAGAAATTGTCGAACAAAATACCAACACACAAAAGATACAAACACAGCCAGAAATAGTGCAAGAAATGCATAGCAATGTACCCAAACCAAATTTGGAAAAAATGGCTGAAAAAACCAAATCCAAAAAATTTGTCAAATTTGATGACAATGTACAAAAATATTACTACGATCCAAAAGCGCCTATAAAGCCTAATAAAAGAGGCAGGCCTAAAGGTAGTTACAAAAAACGAAACCAAATTCCAAGTTGTAGATCAGAAAGGTTAGCCCAACACTAAAATAGCTAAACCGAAACATGATCACAAATACAAAATTCACTCATACGAAAACCACCAAATTCCCAAACCATAGAAAAATAAATGGTTATAAAAAAAGAAAAATAAATTTATTCACCATCAACTCCTGCATCAAAACATAGCAGAAGGTCAAACAAAAATAAAAACATCAAAAAATGGTCATAAAAATCAAAAACAAATCTTTCACCTCCAGGATTCGAACCTAGATGCAGAGAAGAAAAATGCGAAAATAAATCAGCTCGAAAATAAAACATCTATCGTGAAATTCAAAATAAATTCACGTGCGTTTTTATAAAAACAGAAATCAGCTGACGAACAATGAGAAACAGTGCAACTGCAATGACACATTCTTATCGCAGAACATACCACAACGTACGTTGTGATAAGGATATCTCACCACCGTTCCTTATCGCATTGACCTATATAAAAGAATAACAAATCATTCGTTTGTCGATTACACTCCGAGCATCATCGCATTCTGAATTTCATGTAATTTGTTCAATTCAAACACGTATTTCTGTGCCCAAATCACTTTTGAAAATTTCTCATTTTCCATTGTCTTAATTGACACCTTGCATCATACCAAAAAATGTCTTCCACCTCTGAACCTCTGCTCGACTATGAGGAAGCCCTTCTCGCAGAAGAGCAGGAACAGAATAATCGGGAGCATGACATCATGCTTTCCCAACTTTCTTCTTCATCGAGCAATCTTGCTTTGAATTTCACCCTGAGGCCTGAGGTCAGCTCAGTCATAGCTGAAATGACCCAATCTCTTCCTCGCCACCTTCCTATCAGCAAGACCTCGGATGCTTTACAATCCATGATCACCCCCATGGACATGGACCCATCTAGGAGCATTCAGCCTTCTCGCTCCAAAATCACGGTCCATAGACTGGAAACCCAAATCCAGACTTTTGTCCAACAACGGAATTCCATTCCAAATACGAATTCCAGAAATTCCACTCAGGCAATTCGGCACAAAAATAAAAAGAGAGGAGCACGATCTCGTGCTAACTATAACCAGCGGAGGATCCTCAATTACAATACGGGGACTTTTACTGGCCATGCCTTAGGCCAAGCCCTCCGCGATATCCTTTTTGGAGGATTTAGGTCTTACAGAGGATGTAATCCCACCGGACAATCTTCAGTCCAACATCCCCCCAACTTTTAGGGTATGACTGGACTTAGTCTTTTCGTACAAAAATACTAGGGGGGAGTGGCTGTGGGGACATTTCCCTCTTTGCCTCCCTCAGGGCTCGGCCCTGCGTCAACAGACGGGTCGCAGACCAAAGTCCGCAACCCATACTAATTGTGCATTGCACGTAAAACGAATTACATCGTCTGTAAGCACTCATACAGACGATGCGTTTCTGTGTTTACCATGAGGCGGTAAACTGAGGCAAATGAGTATGTAATATTTACATACTCATTGACAGTATACGTGCTGTGGTCCGTATAAAGTACCACCTCGCCTTTGGACGATTGCCCTAGTTAGGAAGTACGCTTAGTGTACGGTAAGGCATCTTAAACCAGCTGGCTACCGGTACTGAGAAATAATTCGGTCGCCCCGCACGTAAACCACTGTCTCCCTCAAAGGTTCCATGAACCCCGTGTAGGTAGCATCTACCTACACTAACCAAGTCATTTTAAATCCTAGGATGATCGTCCAAATCGTTATTTGTCTCCTGGAAACATGTGTATAGACGAAAAATTTCACTTCAAGTATTTACTTGGGGGTCTACTTATGGATGATATCGATGTTGCAGCTGTACTTGAATATGTCCACCTCCTCTCATACCACATCGCGACATTGCTGAACACTCGCTACTAAGAAAAACTGGATGACATGAGCCATGAACAGAAAAAAAGTTATAATTACATTATGCGCGGCTGTATGATTAAAAATTAATGACCAATCACAAAGTTTATCTTGTTTATTTGAAAAATAATTTTATTTTGCAACGATAATTTTTTTCTATTGGATTTTTAAATACCATAATCTAATCGACCTAATGAAACCTGTTTGCAGAAAAGAAGTGAAAATTATGTAATTACTGACATATGCAAACAAATGTATGAATATTTTTTTAAAGAATATGGGACGGAAAATTTTCTTTTTCCTCTTTACTCAGTGAATAAACTGTCTACTAAACAGTTTAGTAAATAAAACTTAATCGCAAAATTTACGTATTTTTCAAGAGATTCATTGAAACGACAAGAGATTTTTGCAAAAGAAACTTGATTCGAACGTTGATTTATGATTAAATTGCGCCAACTGTATTCGAATTAAAATGTTAAGTAGACCGTTTCAATTGGGGAAAGAAGATCACTGACAATTAGTTTACTATTGAAAAAGAAACGACGCCGGTACTTCTGGCACAACCAGTATACGATTCAATTGCTATTTTAGTTCCCGATTTTCCTCATTCTCCAACGACTGAAAAATACACTTATTGAAAAGAAAATAACGCTAATGAAGCTTCGAGTATTTGACCTGCTTCATCCGCCATAAGAGACTGCGCAATATTATTAAGTCGGTTAAAAATGAATTTCATACTTAATTTCAGAATTCTTTGTTACTGGTAGGTAGATATACCTTGCGAGCGTTCAGAGGGGATGTCGTAAATATGAAATCACATTTTCGAGGTACTTCGTAATTAAATAGAAGTGTTTTTCCGCGGCTTACATCGTGTATTCATTACGTTTTTGTTTTGTCGAGTACACACGGAAAAATAGCGGAAAAATATTACACTGAAATATTTAAAGTTGGACCAACAATACGTTCTATCAAATAACGAAACAAAAACGATGGATAAATAAATCGCGTTCACAAATACACAACAAAACCATCCGAGTTATATAAATAATAAACCTAAAATCGCATTTTTGATGAACGGTGTAATTACACTGGGGTACTTATTTCTTTTTTGTTTTGCTATTTCACAAGGTAATAGGCGAATAAAGTTCATGGAAAAAATATAAAGAGAGGGCAAAAAAATAAGGCAATCGAAGGTTAGCAAAAGAAAAAATTCAATTTACAGGAGTCCACGAGCTACGACTCCTCATAATGGACGATAGCAAAAATTTTAGCTAATCGAAAGTCCGGCAAGCAATACCTAAGGCCTCGGAGAAATGAAGTACGAATTATTGGAAGCGTCATACTCTGTTTTCCACGAAATAATCAAAATTAATTCAATTACCGCCCATCTACGACTGGAAAATAAACATGGAACTCGAGCTTAGCATCCAAAAATATGCTGCATGTAGTAAGCGCTTTTAAATAAATTGAGTGTTTATATTTATTCGCATTAATGAATTTCGTAAAAAACCAAAGCTCCTTCCCCAAATTACACGACGGTGAAGCAGATATGATTTACAAACTGAATCAGATTTGATTCAAAAATTCGAATTTTCTGATTATCCTTTCAAACGATCTTATTCATTGTTAGTTATACCTCTTATGCAGTAACATAATGAAACAAACAAAAATAAAAATGAAAATACAGCAGTATTGGACCGCTGCATGAAGGGTACCTACGCAACTTACACAAAAAAAAAAGAAATAAAAAACTCTAAAGCGTCGTTCTCACCAGACTGGTCTAGTCTGCTGGCAGGAACTGGGACAATACTAGCATGCAGAGATTCAACTTATGATTCGATTATTGTTCGTTAAAGTTGACATATCTAGTTATAAGTATGTGAGCCATTTCAGTAATCTACAATTAGTCTTACTGTTACCGATGAAATCAATGTCTAGGTTATTTCCCTATTTGTTCAACTTTGGTTAGTAGGAAAGCTAGCCCACATTGTTCATGAATAGATACTTACAGTAGTCGTGAAAATCTCTTTGTAAACCAAAAACTATTTATTTCCATTCACCTTTCTTAATACAGAGGAATCATCTAAATTTGTAACAATACATTCATCTAATAAATCTGATGATTTCACGTAACTCCGTAGGTATTATTAATATGAATTTGAATTCTTTATTAGTTACCACTACTAGAAAGTACATATCAGAGACTGATCATTTGTCATCACTTAGTATAAATGAAATAACTCGTTCAATAAAGAAGCCAAAGAAATTTTTGGTTTCTTTAATATGCTGTTAATTTTCGGTTATATCCTGTACGTCACAATTTAATCAAAGAACAACTCAAAATGGTTAGCTGTGCGCAGGACTTATTACAGTTTTAAGAACATTGTTTCGGTATTACTGAATTATTTTCAAGTTGGACTGACGGTGGCAAATTAGCAATCAGCCAAAGTTTGATTTCAAAGGCTTAGGTCGGTTGTGTTGATCAGTTGATGCGCGGCTTCTTTACCAATTCATTTAGAAATCTCATTTTCTTCAATGCCGCAGCGGCTTAAGATCCCAATAAATGAGGCTTGAGTTGAAATGGAGAGGGAGAAGAGAATCTGGATTTTCTGAATCAGAATTAGTCAGGTGGGGGAAAAAGATGTCTTGAAAGGCAAAGAATAATAAGGTGTCAGCAGGAATGACGTAGAATGTGTGCAGAGGATATGGTAGATGGTGCGCAATTAGTTCAAGTGCAATGAGTATTTCCGATAATTCTGTAGTAAATGCTAACGAGAAGAGTGGTAAGTTATATGAAGAAGAAAATATGAGCCTGTAGTTGTATCAGTCAGAGTCATTCGTAAAAATGAGATGTGAAGAAGGAAGAGATTTGAGTTGTATCTGAAGTTCTATTTGAAGAATATGGGGAGGGATTTCAGCTTTATTGAAGGAGGAAAAAAGGAGGGTGGAAAGGGAACTGACCGGACTATATTTCTAAGGGGGAGATTGATGGCCTACTTGTGGAAGAGAGAAATAGATGGTATGGAAAGGCGATGGGAACTGGATGGCTCCAAAAAGTTCCGGGAGCTTTGGTGATTTTAAGAAGAGAGTGGTACGGAAGTCTGTTCATGGAGACAAAAAACGGTGTAAAAGAATATTTTGTGATGACTGACATAGCCATCATACTAATACGGTTAATTTCACGAACTCGTTCAAGAAGTAATCCTCCGAAGGAGTTCACTCCAATTGCAGCCTACCTAATTATTTTCAAAGGTAACGCGATGAACAGCAGGTCACCATCAAAACACTTAAAATACTTTATGGATGAACGATTTAAATACGACAATCAGTGTAATTCATACAGCCGAGAATAGTCATCTAACGAACAATTTTTCCATAAAAAACAAAATGCAAAAACCAAAGAATGAGCTCGAAACTAAAAACCTTTTCTTGTCGATTTTAATCTTCATCAACATCTTCGGTCTAAATTGGCCAACAATTTGCATGATTAAAATGTATTTTTCGGATTCACATAACAGTGCTTCATTCACCATGCGCATTAATTAGAAATAACTTCACGACGAATGAAACCGGTCCGTTTCAAGTACAACATACTTGACGAAGTGAAAAAAAAAAACTCGTGCATCGAAAACATTAAAAAATAGCAGAATAAGACAATTTTTTTTTTCATAAATAAGCTTTAAAAAATAGTAATGAAATGTGAAACTATGCACGAAGACCGATAATACAGGAACGAAGGAGCCGTCGATAAAATAAATTACAATTTATTTAGCATGCTAACCACAAACGAAAGGAAAAAATGAACAGCGGCAGAATTAAAATTAGTTTTAAAATTTTTTTCTGTTGGGAAAAATTCCCTCCGAAAAGAAGTTGAACCTTTCGGAATCAAACCGGTACCTAGTCCTTTTGTCTTTATCAATAAATTTTTTACACAAAATTAGACATACGTTGAGGCGAAAGTTCCCAAACTGAGAAGTGTGAGATCAATGCCGATAGCGATAAGGGGAGGGGAAGTGGACAACTTACGATATAATTATGCATATTATGACACTATTATACTGAAGGAAATTGTGATACCTTGCAGCCAGGAGCGAATTAGAAGAGTAACGGGAGGCTAGGGCATGCACCGAAAATGTTCAACGATAGACAAGGGAAGTGACATTCAAACAGGATTGGGAATCGTTGCTTTGGAAAAAGGGTTCCAATACCAAATATTTATGTAAAAATTTTTATAAGATTTCGAAATTTTTAAAAAAATTGTTTGCAAAAATACAAATGTAGAGATGTTAACTTATCCACATTCCGGGAATTTATAAAAACCTTTTCGAACAACAATAATACCGATTTAACTTCTGATTACTGGCATAAAAAGGGGGAAAATACAAACGGATTGCTAAAACACTCTTTCCATTCACTGCGCCTTTCAAGTTTCAAGGCTCCCCTGATACTCAGTCTAGATTTTGTTGAAATCAATTTTTCTCATCATTAATAGCAGTGCTTTTCAATTTGAGACACCAACGTAATTGTATGTAGGCACAATGTATTTAGATGTTGGACCAAACCTACAGATTAATGACATTATCAAATGAAAAATAACGCAGATTATTAGGTAGAAATTACTAGAATACGCCAAACTCCAGTCCATATGAATTAGAAGACAATTCCTCACTGCCACAGTCTCTATGATTTGTTTTAATGGCAAGATTACCAAATCGATCCATCAATAAAATTATGATAAAAAATAACATGAACTTACAGCTTAACTTGAAGAATAAATCTATGTACAGTAGGTAGGACAATTCTTTTAATGCTGTTGGGTGATATGATTAGATCAGCTTTTATTAAAACAGAGACGCTGAACTGAAATCACCATGGAGTAGCACCAGCAGAACCGATTGGAACAAATTAAGACTTCCTTCATTCTTTTCATATGGTCAAAAGATTTAGACTATATCAATATTTGCGAACATGCAGCATAATATCCAGTCTCAATGGGGAAAAACGGACTGAGGTGCGTGTCTTAAGCCAAGATAAAAAAAACAATTTTTTTCATCGGTATCGTTCATCAAAAAATCCTTAATTTCGAAGAAGTATCAACTACATATGAAAAAATATTCTCACTTAATAGTCAGCACAGAGGAAAATTTAATTTGATTACATGCTTACAATAAAATTACAACGACCTAGTAAACGTTTTTGTCATCTAATCGAAGTTTCTTTTGTAGTTCGAAAGAACTAAGGCACCTGATTATATTAATTGTGAAGGCCGAAACAAAAAAAAAAAATTAGATTACTACAAATCGCAATTTCAGGGTATCTCAGTATTTAAAAATTTCAAAATCACAATGAATATAAGTTGTTAGTAGGTATACGAATTGTTCAAGGTTCTAATCTTAATCAAGATGTGTTTCCTTTATATATATATACATATATATAAAGTTGCAACAAAACGTTTTACTCAGCTGAGTTTTTACCTTCATCACATTCAGAAATCTCAACTAATCATTGAATTTATCGTACAGCCGACACGTTACATCACACTATTATTGACGATTCGACTACTTCGAGACCCAGAGATGAAGATTATTCGCCCAATAAACTTCCTACGGCAACAAAACATGATCAAATGCCAAAGGAAAATATTAGTCTATTATCTGGATAAAGGAAATATTTTTTGTTTATCCAAACAAAACTCAAACATAAAATAGATTTCCAGCTATTTTAATAATAAATCCATTCAATTTCGAACAACGCAGAAACATCATTGTAGGGAAAAACAATTTCGTTAAGTTAATGGGAATGAAATTGCAAAAACCAGCCTACATTTTCAAAGTAAAACTCAAAATTTGAAATCTATCAAATTAAAAATTCTTTCCAATCGGTCAGATAACCGAACGATAGAAATCTGAATAATGTCGATTCTCATCAAAAGCACTCAATAATCTCTTAAATAATCGTATTTTGTAACAGAAAAAGAGACCTTGGTAAATGGATGAAAACAAATTTAATAGATATATTTTTCATTTATAACCTACAACCGTAAAATAACTTCGATTTTTCAACCCTCTACTCGTTCACATTTATACGCATTAACAAAATTAATCAGTTGAAAAACGAAAAATAAAATTGCAATCGTAAGGAATCAAAAATAAAATCTGAAATTTATATCAACCATCAGAAGTCGATGAAATAATAAACTGCAAGTGCAAATAATAAATTCTGTCTCTACCGTCTTCCTAGATACCCTGTTGATAGAAATTTCTCTTGGCTCTAAGTAGGCCTTGCGACAGAAATGTAGGAGCTCGGAACTCTGATTAATTCAGACCACCCTCTATGGAACCACCAAAGCTCATGGCTCAGAGTAGCTATATTCCTAGAATGTGTGCATGCGTCAGTCCATTCAAAGTTGAAATTTAGACGAAATAAAGTTGATACAGGTGAATGTTTGAAACTAATTTCGACAGCTTAAGGTGTAGTCTGTTTTGAAAAAAATGCGAACTCTTAGAACTCTATGATAACCCATTATTCTATTTAGGAAAGTGGGTCACTAGATTTTGGAAGAAACTGTTCTACTTGTCAAGCTAGAAATTGAGATGAACTTGAGTCCTCAAAAAGACTGATTCATAACCTCACTTTAAGTGTAATTAATGATAAAAAATTATTTAAAAAAAAAAATGTTATGGCAATTATATCGCATGCTCTCTGTGTCTGTCATTTCATTCTCATCATAAAAGTCATTGTGGGGATTCTCCCGTATGAGGTATAGGGGCTCGAACCCCTCGATGACAGTCGCTGTCCCAAAGGGCAGGCAAATAATCGTACTTGCGACGTTAAACACGCTAAGTACGTTCGATCGTAATTACCCTCAAGTACATGCAGGTAATGTACGAGTACCAAATCATGACACAATGAGACAATGTCACAATCTGTACACAAACCAGCCAGCCATCTCTTATCTCGGTAGGGGATGATGCAACCTGGCCACCCTCACAGACGTACGTATATTCTTACATACGTGTCTTGGTGTGCGTGTAAATAAGCTGTATAAAAATCACCCGAACCGGCTCTAAAATCGCCAGTGTTTGCCTTGGTTTTGGCTTACCCATACTTATGTACAAAGTGGTTGAACACGCTTAAATTCTGTAGAATTTCCTTCTGGTGAGAATATCTCTCACGACAAGGTATTCCACAGTCATCTTTATCGTTTTATTTGTTTGGGATATACTAATCCTTTTCCTTCACACCTGCAAACTCTCTACTTTTACTCAAACATTTGTATACTATGAATTCTTTTCTTGCAGCTACATTATCGTTCCACAGTCCACCTGACTAATAATAATCTATCGCTTGTTCGATATCCTACTGACTGCTCTTCTACTCTCACCAATGTCATCTTGTATGATAAACTTTCAATCATATTTTGTCAAACCCTCTTCGACTAGACTGAGTTTATCAATTGATCGATATCTTACTGACTGCTCTTCTACTCCCACCAATGTCATTTTATACGATAAACTTTCAATCATATTTTGTGAAATCTTCTTCGACTTGACTGAGTTTAAACGTTAGATTTATTCCGTTTTGCAGACACTCGGCTTCTTCGATCTCAATAATTATGGGATACAGTGGAAATGCTTTTTAGGGACACTGCATTAAGGGGAGAACCGCTTATTTCGGACTAATCACACAAATCCAAAACAAACACATTAAAACTGAAGGAAATCAGACCACTTATTACGGACAGCACATTGATTTATTGGGATAAGACAATTGATAAATTTGGGAAAATTCCTTAATCGGGCCAGTACAATTAAATAATGCAATGAACCTGAAAAAGGACTGATGAGGAAGGTCGAAGTTCACACAAATTTTTCTTGTACGTTCTGTTGACTTACTATGAATTCAACGTTACATGGAACGAAGCATTTGTGGCATAAATTTCAAGAATTCATTCAATTGCAAAGTGAAAAAGTGTTTTCACAACTGCAATTTATGGTTCTTGTTTTTTTTTTTTACGAATTTGGACACCATTATAATTTATTTATAATACAATTTTCTTAACTTCATACGCCAAATAAAGCCGACTTCACACATTTCTTTATTTGCTGAATGTTGCCAAACACAAATAATCGGGAATGCTTGCCACTGTGCTTGTCAAATGACGATCACACTGATACACATATGCGGCAAATGCATAGGCATAGAAAGCATAAATATTTATTCTCTTTGATTCGTGAAAATTTACTGACAACAATCGGGAACATCGAGCAAGTATTCAGCAATGCTCGTCAAATACACGAGCACACCCTAGCTAGCCTATCACACATTCGGTGACTAGGGAAATGCTTGTCTATTTGGCAAATTCACGAATGTGTGGAGTGGGCTTTTTATAAGTTCGTAGCTTTTTTTCTCAATTGGGCACTTAAATAATGTCGGTGATCGTACTAATTCTTTAAATTCGCACTTGTTCTTCGTTAAATTCTATTCAAAAAATTTTTCATTCAATTAACAACAGATTAAAAGAAAAGAAAATTAACCCACCGAGAATTAAAAATATGAGCGCCACAGGGGTCTTCTCTTCTTCGCGAAAATATGCGAAACGGAAACTAGATAGGCCTACATTGTATTCGAAATAATTATACGTTTTGGATAGAAGAAAACGAGACATAAAAAAATAAATAAAAAACATCAATTATCCCAGCCTTTCAATAGGTAAGTGATAATAAACTAACCCAGAAGTTATTCAAGATCGAAAATAATTGAAGATTATACGATAAAAATGAAATTAATTTTAAACCACTCCTGGAGTGGAAAACAGAATATCAAAGAGAGTTTCATTTTCCTTTCGAATCGTGAAAATTGTAATTTACTTACACCTTGAGGCAGAATTTTTGAGAACACAATTTCCACAAGCGAAACCACAATATCGTTATAAAATAATTTTAAAAAAAGGAGGAAAAAACAATTCTGAAAATCGGAAAATTGGGCACTATCCATCCGAATATGTTATGGTAATTAATCCTGGCTAGTAGAATAAAAATAATTTGTAATTCAGAGGAAAAAGAAGTGTATACAACAACCCCTTTCCAAATGGAAAATTTACGATTGACGTTAAACAAACACAGTCGTAGATTTTTGAAAACATTTCAAAAATGAGATTTTCCATTTCCCTTAATTTTATAGTTCTACAATACGGCTTTAAAAATGCACTAGTTCGAAAAAGTATGACTCACTACGAGACGGAGCGATATTGAATAAAGGTATGTGCTAAGAAATAATACCGATGTCACAGTACAAAATTGATACGCCAGACAAATCACAAATAGCTCAAATGGATCTCTTCTATAGTCTATTATGAAGTTATGAATAAGAATCTGCAAGTCAGTGAAATACAAAAGCAAAAGGAATCATAATTATGACCCCTCAATTAAGGTATTTCATGGTTTCATTTTTTCCCTACGAATTCTACTAATCTTGAAAGGAATTTCACACATTATGTTGAGCATTCTAGAGAGTTGGGAGAAAAAGAAGAACCGATATAACGTATTGTATGATTGGTATTTTGATGAATTTTCTTCGAGAATTAATGTAAAAATCAGTAAATTATTCGAGGCGGAGGAGAAATGCAAGATTCTACAAACTTTTAACATTATTATTTAGGTATTTTCAATACATATAGAATGGAATTTAGTTACCTAAATGAGGACAACCATATGTCTTCACAGGTGATGTGAAAAATTTGTCTAGGTAAGATCAGACCAAACACAAGATCAAGACAAAACGCGAAACTTGAGAAAAAATATTAATAAATTATAAAATATTCGTAATCGTGCTACTTCGATAATATTCAATAATAAAAATGTTTAATTTTTTTTTCACTGCCCCCAATAGATTATTACTGGGGATAGTAATAATTCAAGATCCTTGTCTTATTTTAGAAAGACACGAATAGTAAGTTTTTAACCATCGATAAAATTTAAAAAAATCTAGCAGCAAGACCAAACTCGAATGTGCAACGCCAAGACCAAGACAATTACGGTTCTAGTCTCAGTCTTGATCTTTGTTTTGCATCTTGACCACTGGAAAATACAAATTAATTTTTCGAAAAGCTTCGAGTTTTCGAAGTAACATTTAGGACTACACGAACCACAAAATTTATTTGTTTATTCCATGGAAGAGAAAACTCGACAGAATTTATTCCTTTCCAATCAAATGAAAAGTGAGAAATGATAGAAGCCTCCATACGGAGATGATGGTAACAAGAATATCACAACGATTTTCAAAAGTAGAATATAAATAGTAAATAAACTAGATTTTTCACGATTAAATTTCAAAATACGGATCCTCATCTTCAAATGGGAGGAAAAATGTAATTTCCAAGCACAGGGAATCTAAGAAAAACTTCTCTTAATCAAAAGACGTACCTAACCAAACGGCCTAGTTCAGACTGAATAAGGGTTATTAAAATTAGGCTATTCGCACTAAGTTTGTCCGAGCGCTTATCGCACTACAATCCCTGAAATCGTAGAACATAATCCATGCACTGAAAAAAAAAATTACATTCTTCAAACGGGCCAAACGAGAAATTCTTCCTCGACTTACTGGTGCAACATTTTTGAAAATGGGATAACTACATTCTGTCGAGACTAGATGATATTCGCGAAGCCAGCACAAATATAACGCCAGTTTAGTTTTTCATTAGTAACTTCAATGCTCACGAACAAACTACATTTGGCAACGTGCTTTGATGCGGAAAATTAACAGCCTCGTTCTTCCTAAAACTGTCGCTTCATCTGCATGCAGAATCTTGAAGCAGCCGATGAAGTTTTCGTACAAATTCACACGTAGATTACGTAATATTCGAGGTTATTAATTAACGAATTATTTCACAGCGAATCGAAAATTAATACCCTCTAAAACAAATGGACATTCAAGACGTTAAACTGAAAATATCACCTAATTTTAAGTACTTTAGTTCTATGAAACATTCGAAACGCTGCATAAATAAGGTGAAAAAAAAAAACCTGGCACTCAATTTTCTGTAATAGATTCAAAAAGATAATTTTTTGCAGGAATTGAAAACAAGGTTTACAAGGTTTTCAAACTGAGCAACATTTTGTTCACAAAATTATAAGTCACGTTAATGAGAATTTAATCGGCATGGATGTATGAATGTTCAAATCACAATTGTCACATTTTTGATAGGTATACATTGTAACATTTATACAGAAATGAAGTCATAGCGTTTCATTTTTGACAGAATTTTTCGAAATTGCGTACAAGACCATTTCCTTTACTGAAACATTCCACCATTATTAAAACATCTGCGCAATAGTCCGAAATTTCTTATAGAAGCATCTGGGTACCATAATTGAATTGGTTTTCTTCATTCCACAATAACAGAAAAAAAAACAGAAATTCATAATGTAATTGAAACTTGCCAAAGTGGATAATCTAAAACTTTTATTCATTTTTTGTAAGTGAAGCACCCATCTGAATGAGGTGAAGTCTTTATACTAAATTGTCCCTGAAACATTCGTGAAATATCGCAAATTTTTGGGTACCATTGCAGTAATGTTACAGTGACAGTTTGCAGTAATTTAAAATACCAAAGTTTCACCATATTTCTGAGGTGAAAAAAAAAAGATTTTCTATTTTCATTCTGGTCGAATTTTTGAAACATACGTAACATTTTTGTATAAATTTCGCGAGATTTGTTGCCATCACATTCACATTTGTGAAACTTCTTGCTAATAAGGTAAATATAGCACTGTTGTAGAACAATTTCATTTATTTTTTAAAATTTATGTTAGGAAAAAAATGTATTAGTAGGTTACTTATTGTTAGAAAAACTGACTCCGCACAGATGAGATAAATTCTCCATAAATTGCAAAGGTAATTATAGATTTGATAATACTAGGGGATTCTAACGCATTTAGAACAGCAGATGGAAATGCTTTGTATTTTTGATGTGTTAACATCTTAACGCTTGGTCTACAGTAGGGGCTAAACAAGAATTGCAATTGTCAGATTTGCATAACTCTTACAATTGTACTCTTGTTTGTATGTGTTACATGACACATAGATGGGTGGTTGTGTGCGTGCCTGTACATTCACAACCACACTATTATATTTACATATCAATACTTGATGAATATAGCGCCCCAGCAAAATTCACACCTTTTTTCTTTATGAGAGAACTGACCTTCGCCTGCAATTGGACGAAATGATCTGAATAAAAAAAACTTGTAAAAATTGTGTTAAAGTTACAATGGATTGTAAAAGAGCAACTTGCAATTCTTAGTTCTTGCCTTTTAAGCCTCTTCACTCAATAAACCTATAGGTAACAACATGAATGAAATACTTCTGAAAAATGAATTGGAATTTTGCACTTTTTTGGTGACATAGGTAACTACACAACCCATTGTACAAAAATTTCTAAAGAGGCCTTAGTTACTGACTTAACTAATCATTACCCATTTTATAATTAACATATTTGGTCATAAAAAAACCTTTCCAATCAAAAATGATACATTTCTAAGTAAACCTTAATTCTTTCATATGTGATGCCATGAAAATTTTTGAGCTTAATTACAGCTTTCAAGGTAGAAATTTCAAAACATAACTTCCCAAAACACCCTGAATAAAACTTTTCAAATTATAAATTAAAATTTTCAAAGTAAAAGCCAGACTCTAAAGTGCAGAACATTTAGTGCTTTTTTAAAATAAACTGAATAGCCTACGGGGGATGTAAAGTTCGTTTCTCCGTGGTGGAACTTGAAAAATACTTTTTTTTTCTCTCAAAAAACACAGAATTTTGTGACCCGATTCGGTGAGTAGGTTCTAATGAACTGTTATCTCTGAAAGATATGGGCGGCGTTTTCATCACATACCTTTTTAGCAGAAAAATCATTTTCTTAAAGATATCAATTTTTTGAGTTTTTTCTCTTCACAGAACCAAAATCGTATAAGGTCGAACACAACATGTTCAAAACCAAAACTGAAGATGTAGCATTTTTTTTACCCCATCAAACTCGGCTATTGAGCTAAACTTCCCATCTTCCGTTCGGCGCAAGGGAATTTTCCTCACGGAAACTTTTGCTATGCGACATTAGACGAGAAAAACCTGATTCATATTTGGCTAGTTTTCATGCTACTCGCCAGCTACTTGGGGTACTATTCTGCTAGAAGTTAAAGTTACTTGTCGATTTAACCTTTTCAAGTCTACTTCAGCTTGGTGGATTGTCAGGTGAGATTCTAATGAGATTTTTGGAAGACTGTCTGACAAGCTAAAATTAACTTAAAAATGGCTAAAAACACAAACTGACTTCAACTGTTAACAGAATAGTACCCCAATTAGCTTGCTAATAGCTACAAAACTAGTTATACTGTCACTGCTAAGAAATGCGTGATATCAGAATCACAATGGACATTCTGGTTGGTTGGGGACAGAGGAAAAGGTATCGATGCATATTGCAATACAATGAAAAATATCACTTTTTGGTGTAAAAAAACATCATACTTCAAGCAAACAAGTGTGGATGGTTTATGATGATACGCATTAGTGATGGGAAATATCGATAATTTTTCATATCGATAACTATCAATAATTTTATATATTTTAATGTTTTTCAAACTTAATTTATCAACTTTTGAAAATTTGATAAATCATCTTCATCTTCAAGTTCCTTTTGCAGTTTCAGTTTCACAATTAACTGAAACTGACACTGGAGACAAACACCCATATTCACAAACGTCACTTTAACCTTGCTTTGCTTAAACCTCACTTTAAAACAATTCTACACACAATTTTGAATTTAAAAATGTGGTGATTTTGTTTTCTCTTATGAAGTTGCTTACAAAAAATACAATGTTATCACATTGTGCAATACAAAATTGTGAAGCGAGTCATTTTAAAATGAAATTTAAGTAAAGGGAGGTCAAAGTGATGTGAATATGGGTGAAAGACTTGATTGTTCCACCGCCTTCTGTTTCTATACTCTTTCTCGAGTAATATATTTGACCACTTTTCAGTTGGCAGTAGTCAGAAATTGGAATGAAATCATAAATTCATTTTATTAAAGCAAACCCTTACCCAAAAAAATTTCGGCACACATCACAGTATCGGTATCACACATGTAAAAAAAAAAAAAAATAAAAAATAAAAAAAAAAAAAATAAAATATTGGAATTATCGATAACTTTTTTCGCATTTATCGATAACTATCGATAAATGACCTTGACAAGATCTATCAATAGTTATCGATATATTTCCCAGGTCTATCACGCACTTCGTGGTGTGAATACAGTATAAGTGCGAATCAGGCATAACTGTGTGCGAGCAAGTGTCTAAATGCTACGCTACAATCACTGATTTCTGTTAGCATCGAATACACAACTTACCTTTCGAAAGGTTAAAGGCTTTAAACTTCAAAACGGCAACTCGAACGAATTGACCCGATCAGTCACTCGAAAACGAGCAGTTATTCCGGCAAAATATGATTATAGCAATGGTCGAAAAAGCAGTTCAGCAACGACATTCACCACTGGAAATTTGTCAAACGAATCAAATTCTTCGGGCGAATAAGTAAAAGATTATCATGTACAAAGAATGAAAAAAGAAAGGGAAAAAAAAAACAAAACAAAATGCGACGAATAGAATCACTCATGAGGCCAGAATTTGGTATTTTACGATGCCAGCGACCAACGTAGTACTCGCATGTGGTACATTTTTCAAAAATGGTGAATGCGTTGGGTGTGCGAAAATGTGCTATAATCGTGGTCTTAACACACCATCCGAAGAGCAAAGAAACCGTTCTACACGACGCTAATATAGGGGTACTAACAACAGTACGTATAGCAGCCAAAAAAAAAAAAATTTTTGGTATTGGACACGTAAAAATCGCACCTGATATTTCGGTACGAAATTTTCCTTTCAAGCTCCTTCGGAGCACTTTCGCAAAAAACTTTAAATTCGAATTCGAAAGTTTTACACCAACAGGTAAACCATATCATGCGAAGTCGAATGCCGAACTGCTGAAAAAATAGATTAGCACTGAACACACGCTCGTCCACGATACACCGACGTACACCGATGGCGTGCGAAGGAACCGACTAAATTGCAGTGGAGTGGAGTGAAGACTGAAGAGTAACAGTAACTAAAAATTAAAAACCAACTGAAAGACGTGATCGGTGGTGTGGTGAAAGAACCAGCCACAGCCAGAGAAGGAGAAAACCGAGTGAGGCGCGCGATCGTTGGACTGACTACTCCAACTCTGGTCTTTTCGACATGCACAATAGGGGACAGGTACTGCAGGCACTGGCACCGCGTCGATACTCGATATGAAAATAGTCGGTCGTGAAGGCAAAATGTAATGTATTTTCGGTCCGTTCGGTGTTCTCCCTCCAAAATAAGAATTAATACCGATAAAATAAATGCACCTTCTTTTTGAGAGCCAAAGCAGGAAAAAAAGATTAAATAAACAAATATACGTCGACTGCGAATAAACATACATGAATGATGAATCGGTTAGGAAAAGAGTAGGGGTAATTATTACTTAAAAAAAATAAAAAACATTTCGCTAAGAATCATTTAAAAATTTTAAAAACTAATCACTGTAATCAATTAAAGTAACCGTAGAAAAAAAAAAGGATAGGCAACAATAAGTAACTAAAAATATATTTTTGCAGTTTTGCTGGAGAAGTGCCGGTAGCAACTATCAATTTACTAGATACGTATGAAACAATATTATATATGGAGGCAGAAAAATATATTATTATCGCATTTTTCAATACATGAGTAACATACTGATAATTCTCGTCTAACAAAAAATTCTTACGGAAAATTAGAGCCGGATCTAGCTTTTTTGTTGCAATAGAGACACATTAACTTTTGGGTGTCACCTATTTTCATTTTTCGCTAATTTTTTATCCATAAAAAATGGTATGCGAAATTGTTTTTTTTTTTTTTAACGCGTTACCAATTAACATTCCAAAGAATAAAGTCCACAAATTGGATAACTGCCTCGATATGGATTCGGCTTCCCCGTTTTTTTTTTTTTTAGATACGCCAAGGACATCTGCTCCTCAAAAAAAAAAAAAAAGCTAGTTACGCCACTAGTCAATAACCAACTCGAGAAAAAAAAAAGTGGAAAATTAACAGTTAACTACCAACGTGAACTGAACATTCACAAGTGTATGATAAGCGATATCAGTTGGACCACTTGAAAACTTGATAAATGTAAAATTACAGTGAGGCTAATTTTATTTAGCAAAAAAATAAAAACATCCTATTTCAAGAAATTCGTCTTGCACTCATACTTCAACTGAGAGATTAAAATTCTCCAACATAGTAGCACCAAAAATAAAAATATTAAGACCCACCAACAGAACTGAATGTCTCCAGTGAATTTTCATCAAAAGCGTGATTTCCAAGATTCAAGTAATTTTCAATGCCGAATCGACCAGCCTTACAATTAACCTCCCATTTCGCTCATAAATTCAAGGAAATTAAGAACAATGAGAAAAAATTTTTACGAAACAAACGGCTGTTTAAGATTTGTGATAAATAATTAGATTCCATAACGAGAAATGTAAATTCTAAATAATCGTGAGAAATTCTACTACATCAAACTCAAAAAATACACTGGTTCAAAAAAAATACCACTCTGAAGATATTTTACTTTATGCGGATGATTTTTTACTGAGAAAAAGGAAATGGAAACAGAAAATGACATTCGGTACACATCTAAATGTTAATGCAACACAGAAATGGGAGATGTATGGAAAATAAACCTATTAGTTATTCCAATATATGTTAACTCATCAAAATGTAAAACAATATATTTTTCCAGAAAATGTAAAAGATTTATTAATAATACTGAATTAGAAGTTGACCTTCAAAAATCATATTCAGCGGATAATTCTAAAATCTACACGGACATCAAGATTTAAAATATTAAAAAGTATGGATATTCTAAAAATACTGAATTTTACTTGAGCAAGATCTCGATTAGAATTTGCTTCTATTATTCCAAATCCATTAACTATAAAGATGATGGTAATGATAATACAGTCAACAAAGAGTTTCTAAACAGATCTCTAGAAGAGTTTTTTTGACTAAGAAAGTTTGTTCGGAGGTGATAAAAGATGAATATACTAAAAGTGTCAGAATCTACGAGGTCAGCCAACCACAGGCCATCCTAAAAAGTATCTTTTGTTAAGGTTCTTTGCGAATATTTTGAGCACAGTTATTTGCAGGCAAAAAGTAGTTATGCACAAAAAGGAAGTCTAAACGTGAAAAAATTTCGTATAAAACGTTTCTATTAATTTTTTTTGAATCACACATAGTTTTCGAGGGATCCACCGGCCGAAGTGATATCACCACTACAGTGTCTTGGCAGCGATTTCTAAGTGACTGTAGTACCGATGCATTCCTTCATAACAAGTACTCCGCATTCAAATCTCATCAGTGATGGCAATATTTAATTTTTTTTTTTTCCAATCACTAAAATAAACATAAAGGCGACGGAAATTCGTTCGCCCAAAATTCCCTTACATTCGATGCACATGCGCCAACTACCAAGTAACGAAAGAAACCAAACAGAGAGTTTTTACTTATTTTTTTTAAATTTATTGTGCAGGCACAAGTCGTGGCCTTGCACAAGCCAAAGCACTACAAAGGCGTTTCAAGTCTTGTATATTATAAAAGCGTATTTTTTAAAAACTCATTTTTAACCCGAATTTATTTAAAACTTAGGCATCATTTTAGCTTCGTTTACAGTAAACTAACATGCCAACAATAAACTTTTTTCTTGTCATTTAGTGTGAATGGTCAACAAATAAACCAATATGAACGAACAAAATTTGCTACCACATCCTGTAACCAGGTTGAGTATAGAAAAATATAGAATGAACAGCGAATGTTCATTCTGTATAAATGCAGTTTGAGAATATGACCTTCGGTCGCTTATTGTAATAAAATATCACCGAATGTTATCACTTACAAATGTAGCATTTGAATAAATATTTCTATTTCTATAAATTAAAATAATAAAATGTGTTTTCAAACTTTTGAAACAGCACACGTTGCAAAATATTAGATAACGGAGGACCATAGAAAAGAAATTCGGACCCAAAAGACAAAAAATTTCTGAATCACCTAAAAATTTATAATTGCATTTATGTTTAGATGCAGTATCTAGGATTAGTATGATTTATCTGTAGAAGGAGTTTACGAATATTGGGAAAGCAAATTTTGTAAGCAGAGCAAGCAAAAAAAAGATTCTGAAGTATCTGACTAATTATGTGGAACTAATTATTCGAATGTAATAAAAATCTCCATAACACTGGTATTTTCATCTGAAACTTAGGTGTGAAATTTGGCATTGATTTTTAGTAATAGACAATAGTTTTTCTAGATTTTATTTCACACTACATTTGTGGTTTTCTTGTTTTATAACACTTGGTGATAACTAAATTGGATAGTTCCCAATTGTGTACCCAAAACAATTCTGTATTCATGCTTATATAAGTTATGTATGTTTATGAAACTGCATTCAGGAATGTAGATGTTTCACAATTATTTCAGGTTTGATAAATAATTATAATAAAATCTCACATTGTTTTACAGTTTCAAAACTTTATATACTATTCACCGGTACAGAACCGATCCATAGTCCTTGTTGAGTTTCCTCTTATGGTAATATGGATTTTTCAAACAGAGCACTTTCGAAGCCAAAATTTCCTGAATCTACAAAATATTATTAGTTTCTCTTCACTTAATAAGTCCTATATATGATGGTGTAAAATAAAGTTAATGTTTCTTTTTTCTTTCTTACCTATGAGAATAATTTTATTCTGATGACAAAATGAAGAAATTATATTTTTCATAATACTGATTTTTAATTTGAGTACATTGTTATAGTTTTTTTCATAATAGTTCCTCACAGTATGTGATATGAACATTAAAGACTAATAATTTTGTTGAATGTAGCTTTTGACTCCTGGTATGGTCCTGTATTTCACAAATCTTAGAATTTTAAGTTTGTTATTTCCGGATCCATTTCATCGAATTGAAAAGTTTTTACAACATGATAATTCTAAAATTATATATATTTGTCTAATTATGTGGAATAAATTTCAATAAATGAAATAAGTAGTATCTCTCAAACTGCATCATCTCCATTCAGTATGCAAGAATGAAGTTTTATTTTCATTTCTGGTCTAAGACCATTATAATTCCGGTTTGAATAATACTGATAATGAGGTCTTGCACAGTTTTACAGTTTTTGGACTTCAGACTATAAACACTTATATGGAACAAATGTACTTTCTTTCTTTTTTTTCTTATAATATGAAACTTTGATCCAGTTGTAGTTTTAAGTATAGAAAAATCTTTATCCTAAATTCATTCCGTACGTGTGTTCTACTAAGATTACTGTTTATGATGGTATGGAACAAAATTTAGAAATGGATTTTGTATAATCTAAATGGATTATGCAAAAGCAAAAATAGATTTTCAAGTTATTTTCATATTTTTGTACTAGTTTCAATCGAGTTGGGTAATACTTCATTTGTTCCATGTATGGTGTTACATACTCATGAAATAAACATAATTATCGAAGGGCAATCCTGGACAACCGCTGATGATTCCAGAAATGCAGATTTTTGATCATATAAAATTTTCAAAATATCATTAGTGATGGGTAGTTCATTCACAAATTAGTTCTTTTGAACAAATCTTAGAAGTGAACTAATTGATCATTTAGTTCACTTCTAAATGAACTGGTTCATTAGTTTTTTTTTTTTTTTTTGATAGTTCTCAGTTCTTATCAGTCTGCTCTACTCGATCCGTTGATCAAACTGAAGTTTAAGTAAGTAGCAGTCGATGAGTGAGTCAAACAATTAACCAATAGTTCTAGCATGAATTTATGAATACGAGTCGATCATAGTATCATATAATAAATTAGTTGATTTAAATGATATGAGCCAATCATGAATCAGCTGACTGAAGTGATGAGTTGAAAAATTTACTGAACTATTGAACTAATTGAACTAGTTCACTTTGGTGAAGCAGGCTCAATGAACTAAATCCGCGAAATGAACTAAAATTCCCATCTCTAGGCATCATCACTTAAACGCCTTTTCAAACACAGACATCTCAAACCGGCTAACTGTGAATGGTTTAAATAATTTAAATTTAAGTAAATCCAGAAAAAATTGATAAATTTGGACTTCAAGTATATGAAACAAATAATTTATCTCACTATCAACCTATCTCACTCATACTAAAATAATTAGGTTTTTCCATTAGCAGTCGTTAGAAAGATAATTAAGAGTAATTAGAAAGGTATTAGACTGTAAGGTGCCCATCAATTAAGAAGTTGTTTAATTAAAGCCCCAAAAACATATTAGAAAAATTAAAAGTTCTAAAAAAAAATTATAAATCTACCATTATTCCTAATAGTTGATTTTGTGCGTTATGCCAGGTCTGATCCACAATTTTATTTTTGTTGATTCCTAGAGAGTTCTCTTGGATCGGCCACTGTGCATAATATGTACATGTTCAAAACACCAAAATGGGAAACGTATAAAATAATTACTGCGAATGCAATAAACTTCGACTGTTTCGAGTTCTATATTGGACTCGGACTCTGAATTATATTACGGCTCTAACAAATTATAGTCATGATAATGAACCTCGCGGTGAAAGCAAGTTGAGAGAAGACAAATATGAAAAAATTCAGGAATAGGCAACCGCGAACCGATAATTTCGAAATTTTCAACTGCATTTCCCGCTCTTTTTGAAAAGTCTACTTTAACACGCTGACAAGTCATTCTGTTGATTACCGGTTCTCGAAAATTTGGCAATAAAACGTTCCAAAAAATTTTGCCGACATTAGGTATACGCAGTCGTCGTGGCAAATCAAAAAAAATAAAAAACAAATGGTCGGTTGAGGAGCGAGTACAAAGTACATGATACATAATGAGGTGAGAAGTGAGAATGTACCTGAAATTCCTTAAGGCGGAATACTTTTCAATCTCTGGAGCACAATGGCCGGCCAGGAATCACTCACACAACACACGCAAACACAACACTCAATGAAAAAAATACGAACAACCGATGAATCGGAATTTTTGGTATTCTTCACAGTGAGTCGAGTACAAAATAATATTTATTCAACACGAAATGCGAATCAACTTCGTACTAGTTTCGATAATAAGACGAGTAATTTGCGCGAAAATATTCATTTGGAACCGATCGACATAAAAAAAATTAAAAAAAAATCAACGAACGTAAAAAAAGAAAAGATAATAAGAAAATGAAATTGATGTAGAACAATAACCGATGTAATAATATGTATTAGATAAACGTTGCGATGACCGTATCGACAGAACACCTCATTCGAGGATAAAGACGAGACTATTCTATATTTCTAAAACTAAAGTTAAATTTATTACTGCTGCTTGCTCGCTACGTACTTCTTCCAAAAAAACCACGTGTTACGAAGTTTTTCAAACAACTGTAGTGGAGTGTAGAAATGTAGAATGCAGCAGGTAGTGATATAATGGTAGAGGGGGGAACGTAAAAATCAGAAGGAAAAATACAAATACACACGCATACATACACACACACACATACATACATACATACATACATACACATACACACGCGTACAAAATGACGGGAGATATAATACAGATGAAAACCAGCAGACACGAGACAAGCCCACGACGCTGACGACGCCGACAACGACGATTACACAAATGTACACCACACAATGAACGACGACCAGTACAATCAATCAGCCAATCGGAATATCGGATACTACTGAATAATTGAGGAACTGACCGAAACTGACTTTGGCTGTAAACTGACATTGACTATAGATTAAATCAGCGCGTTGCGTGCAGACTGTATTATTTATGCTGAATGAACAGTAAATGACTAAACGACGCACAAAAATAACACGTATTTCACGAATATAAATTGACGTAATTGTGATGGCGACAGGTTGGTGACAGGGTCGCGACTCGAGAGTGAATAGTGATGTCTATGCGGCGAGTTCCCACCGCTGGGAAAGCATATAGATTGTACACAAAGTATCATCTGACATTCAGAAAGACAACTTCCAATTTTCGATGTGAATAGATCTTTGTAGGCGTGGTTCTGTGGAAAACGAATGTGTGAAGACCTGCGAAGATGAAACCGGCCGGGGAGTAAAACGAAAAAAAAAGTTGACTTTTGGCTGGCTAGTGGAGGGGGGGAGTTAACGCGTTAACTTTTGGCCTAACGCGTAGCTAATTTGGTGATCGTGGTAGCTACATGTGGCGGATATGTTCTTTTTGTGAATTTTTGTCAAGATAATGAATATTATCTGAATAATTCGTCTTTCTCCGTTTTCAGTGCCTACATTGCCTGCTAGAATGAATTATCGACTGTTCTATCGTGAAATATTTTTTTGGAGGCGCTGAGTTCAAATTTTAAGTCAATTTTTACATTAGATCATTTTTGGGGAGCTCAATGGACGCCAAACAAGAGATCGGAAGCTTGTATTCGCTAATTATTGAGTAATATATCGTCGAATATGTCTTTTAAGACGCTGAGCTCAAATTTTTTGTCAATTTTAGAATAGTCCATTTTGGTGCCCTGAGTAAATCACAAATAAAATCGCAGTCGGCAGTAGCCAGTAAATAAAAGCTTAGAAAAAGAAGTTAAAAGGAAAAATACCCAAATTATTGAATGTCAAGTATGTTTCTTGAGGCGCTAAGAACAAATTTCCAGTCAATTTTTGGATAAGATAATTTTTGAGGCCTGCATGGGCCCCAGAAAGGGTGTAATAGTAGCTACTATTTCCAAATTATTGAGCGATATATGAAGGCAAATTATTTTAGACTTCTTGAAGGTGTTGATTTCAAATTATCAGTCGACTTTTGCATTAAATCATCAGTTAATCCAGTGACCCCAAAACAAAGTTTAGAATAAAATTTTTCATCAACAGTTGGGTAATATTTGGAAAATTTGTTTGTGAATTTTTGTTCATGATCCAATCATTTTTCTATGATTTATGAGTATATGTGTGGTTTGATAGGAAATTGAGGTGTTTTTGAAAAGGAAGAAGGAGTTATTCGATAGCCTTCAAGGTGATTTAGCACCTTACAGGGCGTCAATCAATTGTGCCCAATCAAGGCATCGATAGTGCACCTGCTCCTACATGGACATGTATTGATTTCGTGCAGGTTAATTTAGGGGACATGTATCAATGGCACGTTTCAAAGTTCCTTTTTAATTTAACTGTTTATCAACTACCCGATTTTAAAGAGGATGAGAACTAAAGGTACATCTTCATTGTTCTCAATATTGAGGGGAGGAGGTAACTACTTCCGAGAGTTTTCTAGAAATTAAACCGGAACCATATACAATTTATGGGGAAAGGCTATGCAATTGCCAACGATATCTAGGGACTCCTTGCGTACGCTTGTAAATGTCACTTTCATACTTAATATTTATTTGAATATATTCTATATAAACTAATATTATTCTAAGTCTTATTGAAGAAGTCCATGCACACTGGTCAATGAAACTAATGTTTCAGACATCCTACGTCTTTAGCTAGGTACTGACCTTCAGTTAATTGGTTCCAGTGTATTGAAAGTGTTTATAACTCTTTATGAACAGACAGTACAACTAATCAGCTGTGGATGAGAAAGGAGAGATTTGGGAAATTTCCCTGTAGGTTGGTTCACTTTGAGGCTGCTATCCCGAATTCACTTTTTAATTTTTCCTCTACTTCCTTATTGTTTTACATTTTTATCAACCTATTCTATTCTATATCAAGTAGTTGATTTTAGATTATGAAATCTACTAATAAAAAAACATAATCCAAATAAATATAACTACAGATATAAAACTACAACAATATTATTTTAAAATTATTACTTTGCATTTTAAATTGGAGAAGTGTTATGCAAAATGCGTACATTTTTCAAGATTACTTAATGTCGTATGGACATACGGATTTGTGTTAAAGAGGATCCCAAGTAAAGAAAACTACAAAAATTGGAGAAACTCGTTTTATGGGCTAAATAGGCTTCCCTCAAAAATATTTTTGGTACTTAAGATGATGAAAAATCATGTTTGTATGCTGACATTCTAATTGTCTTAAAGACCATTGAAAATAATTTGAAAATGATCGAGTAAAATTGAAAAACCTTAAACATGGATTACTGAAGTAAGAGAATATTATTATTGCCCACGTTTTCCTTGAAAATATTCGGTACCAGCTGTGCCCGCGCGAAATATTCGAACGGAATCGTACAGAAAAGGATGAACGTATTTAGTCTGGTGTCTACTACGTTAATTTTCAAATTTTTTATCATTGTAACAATTTTGTTCATCTGCTTTGACACCATTAGTCTGGCCAACCTTTACTTTTTTTTTCAAAATTTTCACTCTCTAATCGAATTTTATAAAATATCATTGGCCCTAACGCATTCTGCGCTCAAAACTCTTTCGGTTGCTAC
Organism: Ericerus pela; assembly: GCA_011428145.1. NCBI lineage: Eukaryota > Metazoa > Arthropoda > Insecta > Hemiptera > Coccidae > Ericerus > Ericerus pela. The sequence goes on along the minus strand of WOFM01000161.1, from coordinate 610,092 downwards.
CTTTTTCATAAAAATCCGTCCATCCGTTGTGACGCAAAATGGAGAAATAAGATGTGACCTTACCGTATTAATGGCGCATGAAAAAGATATTTGATGAACTTAGCAGACATGATATCATAGAAGACAAATTTGAACAGTTCAAGGGTGAAACCTACAATGTTATTATGGATAATATTATCGAGTCAATGTAAAGGCGATTTTCTAAAAAAAAAAATATGGAAATTTGTAAAGACCTCTCTATCTTAAATCCTTATAACTTTTCAGAAATTTGGAGAGAAAATAAACTACTGGAAGAATCTATGAAGAATTTATTTCAGAAAATTTTGAAATTTAATTCTATGGCAACCCAACAAAAACTAAAAGAAGAATTGTTAAATTTTGTTTCAAATTGGGGAAAATTGAAATTGTCCATCGAAGAATCATACAGAGTAAATTTTAACGACGAAAGTGATAGAGAAGAAGATAGAAAAATTGAAGATGAATGAGAGGAACCAATGAGAAAGAATGCGTGCAACAGCTGCCACAACTGCCCTATCTGTATATTGTTATAAAATAATTGTAAAACTCAATTTATTTCAAAAAGTTTATTCAGCAATTGCCACAGCTTATCAATACTTACTGACAGTACTAATTTCCTAAGTCCCATGCTAGAGATCATTTTCAACACTCAAATACATAAAAACGAGATTCCGAAGTACTTTATTAGATTGTAGATTACAATCATTTATGATTATGAACATAGACAAGGAGCAACCAAACAACATTAACAATAGAGATATAATTAATAAACTTGCAAAAACCAGTCTGTGGGGACTGGTTTGAGATATTAGGGGGTTGCACCCCTTGATGACAGTTGCCACCCAAAGGCTGGCATATATTTGTCTCTAAGACATTAAACCAAAATACACAAGTACGTTTGTACATTTGTACCTGTACGTACGTACAGGTAAGATACATTATACGGGCCATGATCAATTATCCGATAACGATCTCGGTGATGTCACAAACTGGCACCAAATGTGTTGCGTTGTTTCTTATCACCTAAATGAAGACAAGAAACGACGTAACTTATGACAGAATATCATACGTATATGTACATGAGTTTATCTGTGTGTGTGTGCAAATGCACTATATAAGCTCACGAAACTAGCTACAAAATTTCCAGTGTTTGTTTTGGATTTGGCTCTCCCATACTTTGATGTACAAAGTGGCAGAACACGCAAAACTGTTGAAGACCTTCGATGTGTGAATATCTCTCACAACAAGGTATTCCACACAGTCACTTGCTAAAAAATGAATTGTTAATTTGAATTTAAATATAAAAAAATACCTGCCTCTACAAAATTTTCTGTTACAATAAGTAAGAGTGCAATACTTACCTATACTAAAAATATATTTTAATTTATTACATTTCAGTAACAATAAAAATGTAATTTTTGAAAAATCAATTTTCACCTCCTCCTCACACCATGAAACTAGTTAATGTGAGGCCGTCTGTTATTTATTTTCCCAGACCCCATCATTCGCCGCAACTAATATAATAAATTCTTTCTTTAAAAATGAAAAACAGTTGTAGTGACATAATTCCAACCATCTTAAAAATATAAAAGAACCCAAATAAGTAGGTACATACATATCTAAACATTTTGGTCTAAAACATCAGTAAAACAAAAATTTTTCAGAATTATATTTTTTGGAACGATCCTAAAATGAAAAGCTAGTAAACACACTTGTGCATCAAATTTTCAAATATTAAACAGTAGTTGAAAATTGAAAGCGCGCTATCGATACGTAACCTATGTATTACCAAATCTGTGCACAGTCGATGAGTTTGAAATTTAATTTCTGTTATCAGACCTCAACATTCTGCGCACAAATGATAGTTTTTTAACTGGTTTACATTCAATCGATGGACACCCTTTGAAAATTGGTTTTTGAATGATTTGAAATTTTGAATGGTATTGAATTTGCAGCTGGGTTCTGCGAGGAGAATACATCCGAATAAATTCGTATATTTCGTACATATAAATTCATATATTCTTTATAATAGTAAATTACCAAAAGCAGAAGTAGCTTTTAGTGATGCATATTAAACAATCGATAGTTTTTTGGAAAATGACTATTCGTAGTTTCATCTCTATAGACTGACCATAAAACACGTTCTCAAGGAGTATTTTTCAATAAAAAATAAAAATTTTAAATGAAATTTTTAGTTTTTATTTTAAAATAAATTAATAAAAACATAATGTGTGGAAGCGGATTATGCAAATAAATCGTTACGATGATTGAATTAGAATATTTCATAATTCAGTAGTTTTTTGCAACCTTCTAAAAAAACTATTGATATTATCAAGGCTGTTTTAAGGAGGGATTTGGAGTGTAATCACTCAAGTGCTAGAAAAAAAAAGTCAATTCAAAATACAATTATTTGGTTTTTCAAATTTTACATCTATAAGGTAGATATGTAAAATATTTTTAACTTCTTCCTGAAAAATTCATGAATCATTATGGAAAGTAATTCAATTCCCTCTGAGAAGAAATCTTGAGACCGGACCTGAAACTTGTTAGCTCTCACATTCTATTTCTTCATTTTTCTTCTCAAGAAAAACTTTTATGCTCAATTAAAATAATTACCTTAAAGTTTTGCAAACTCAACAAGCTTGACCAGCTTGTTGAATTTTTTTCCATTCCTTCGGTTTGCACTTTTGTATCCTCTCTTTCTTATCTGAACTTTAATGTCAACTTAATACTGCATTTTACTGTCTTTAACTAACCAATAATATCAAAGCGCACTTTAGAGTTCTTTCATTCATTAATTGTTATTGTTCTTACTTTTAATATCAATATTTATGACTTATGACAACTAAGTTAAACCCCTAAAATTGCCTTTCTACAATTTTACTTCTAAGGCCATTGTGTTTTTACTAGTGCTTACTGTAGTAACTAGTACAGAATGTACAGATGTAATCTTTTTTAGAGTGTTTACTCTTTTTGGGTAAAAAAAAAAGAGAACTCTCTTCTGGTCCAAAGAGGGCATTTTATTCTCTTTTTGTTTTCTTCATACTCCAGTATCCAAATTTTTACCAAAACCTTATTTTTTGACATACTTTTTGCTCACTTTTTCACTTCTGCGGCACTAAAAATTTATATGATGACTACTTTTTTTTTTATTTTCTTTTTTTTCCGTTGTTGATTTTCCAATATTGTCATACACTCGTTTTCTCTGAAAAAAATCTGTGCAGCCTGGACTAGAGATGGAAATTTTAGTTCAGTTTTCGGATTTAGTTCATTAAGTCTGCTTCACCAAAGTGAACTAGTTCAATTAATTCAGTAGTTCAGTAAATTTTTCAACTCGATCACTTCAGACTTCAATCAGCTGATTCATGATTGGCTCATATCATTTAAATCAACTAATTTATTATATGATATTATGATCGACTCGTATTCATAAATTCATGCTAGAACTATTGGTTAATTGTTTGACTCACTCATCGACTGCTACTTACTTCAATTTCAGTTCTATCAACGGATCGAGTATAGTAAACTGATAAGAACTAAGAACTATGAAAAAAAAAGAACTAATGAACTAGTTCATTTGGAAGTGAACTAAATGATCGATTAGTTCATTTCTAGGATTAGTTCAAAAGAACTAACTCGTGAACAAACTACCCATCACTAGCCTGGACTAGTATCTAATAATAAACGAAACCAATAACTTATTATTTGAATTCTAACACAGTTAAAAGGAATATAGGGCATTATTAAAACTAAAATTTATCATTTTAATTAATTTGTCATTTCAAAATATAATGCTTTTACATTGTAGATTGCCTAAAATTTTGTTAGCAGCTATAAAAAGTAATACAATCATAAAATATAGTCTATGTACATGAACTTACAAACATACATTACCATCTAATTTTATAATTTAATTTTTTAAAGCCCACTTTTTCTGGAAAGATTATTGCTGCGCTGTTCATTTTTTTAAATTTCAAAGCTATTTGGTCAAAATGAAGCATTTTATGGCCAAACTAAAAAACAAAAAAATTGCTTCACTGAAAGTACCATCTGGTTGATTCGCACCAAAATTAGTAGCATCTTACAATAAATTATAATAAATATTTTTTCCAAATTTTGTACATATTGTTCCCAAATTCCGCATTTTATTACCAATATAAAAACAAACAGCGGTACCGGAAGTACCATCTGGCCAATCCACGCCAAAATTGGTACCATACTACAATAAATTATAATAAATATTTATTCCGAATTTCGTAGCTATTGTTGCAAAATTGAGCATTTAAGAGCTAAAATAAAAACAAAAGCTCTAGGCAGCAAGCTTTGCTAGAAAAAGGTTTTTTCGAGAGAAGGAATTATGAATTTTGATGGTAACATTAAGTATGTAAGTTTATATGCGTTAAAAGAATTTTTTCTTGAAAATTAAAATGATGAAGTATGGTACATTATCATATCATGTAAAATAAAACCAATGAAATATAATAAAGTTGTAAAATAAAATAAAAAAACACGAGCATGTGGTTAATTTTTGTAAAAAGAGAAGTTCATGCAAATTAGAAAAAAGAAGGAAAAAAAGCTTTACTGGAAGTACCGTTCCGTCGATCCTTACCAAAATTTTTAGCATGGTACAATCAATTATAATGAATATTTACTTCAAATTTCATACATATGGTTCCAAAATTCCGTATTTTATGACCAATATAAAAATAAAAATAGCGGTACTGGAAATTCCACCTGCCCTATCAGCGCCACAATTGAAAGCCTACTACAACGATTCAAAATAAATATTTACAACAAATTTCGTGCCTATTGGTGCAAATTGACCATTTTATAGCCAAAATAAAAACAAAAATTGTGACACCGGAAGTACCATCCTGCCAATCGGCACCAAAATCAATAGCTTTGGTCCTTGGCTCAGCACAAATGTTCCTACCAAATTTCGTGATTATCAGATGAAAATTGCGACTTGTACCGTGGGAACGAGAAACTGACTCATATATATATATATATATATAGAGCAGCATTTACTTCTCGGTACTGTCACCAAAATTTTAAAAAAACTTAGCAGTTAGCTATGATGAAAAAAGTCCGTCCATTTGGTGCGCGTTCCTCCTTTTCCTTTGAGCTTTAATACACCTTTTAAACGACTTCGCAATTTGAATCGAAGTATACCTTTTTTGACTCCTCATAATTTATTTTCTTAGAGTATTTTTAACAGAATTTCTTGTTGCTTATCAATTTATCATTGTTGATTCATTACGAAGTAGAAATGGGAATTTTAGTTTAGTTTTTGGATTTAGTTCATTGAGTCTGCTTCACCAAAGTGAACTACTTCACTGAACTAGTTCAATTAATTCAGTAGTTCAGTAAATTTTTCAACTCGATCACTTCAGACTTCAATCAGCTGATTCATGATTGGCTCATATCATTTAAATCAACTAATTTATTATATGATATTATGATCGACTCGTATTCATAAATTCATGCTAGAACTATTGGTTAATTGTTTGACTCACTCATCGACTGCTACTTACTTCAATTTCAGTTCTATCAACGGATCGAGTATAGTAGACTGATAAGAACTAAGAACTAAGAACTATGAAAAAAAAGAACTAATGAACTAGTTCATTTGGAAGTGAACTAAATGATCGATTAGTTCACTTCTAGGATTAGTTCAAAAGAACTAACTCGTGAACGAACTACCCATCACTATTACGAAGTTCATCCACGACCACAGTTCATCACTAAAGGTTCATCATCTGCGGCGGAGTTAAGCTTTTTCTCTATTGCCCCTTCTATTATTCGTCGTTCTCATGGGTTCTCGTGGTAACTTATGGTTCTTATTCACATCACATGTTAATCACTTTGTCTCACTGTCTGTCTCAACTCTCACACCATGAACATATGATTAGCTTTCAGAGCCATCGCACAATTACACTCTTCAAACGAATATAAACATGTCAAATCTTGCATAATAGTCGTTCAGAACAGTTCGCCGATGTTTCTTTGATTCTTGCACAATATCGTTAAAATTTCTGCAGACTTTCAGAGTATTCTTAAAACTATATATATGATCAAGTAATCGTGTTCGGTTTTCATTTATTCACATTCACAGGTAATTCTATAGCGTTTAAGTATACTATTTTCACTGTGCTTGTTCGGAATCTTCTCATTTTTCATCTCTGTTCCGCCATTAAACATGAGTTCTCCCGATCAGATGGCAGCCAACGTTATGAACTTGAAAAATGCTCTTCGAAAAGAAATCAAACTGGTCCTTTCACAAATGAGCATCGAAGAGAAACTGTTGCAATCGAATTACGTGGCTGATAAGGTACACTTATTCACACGTTTGTTTCATTACCTATAAAGTTTATCTGAATTTATGATTTGTCATGGTTTTACTTTCATTTCAGGTCATTCAGCATCATAAGTACCTAGTCGCTAGTCGTATCGGTATCTACTTGAATTTACCCGATGAGATTCAAACCGATAGTATTTTGAAGCATATGTTTAGCATTGGTAAATTGTGTTTTATTCCTCGGTAAGCGATTCATTATTGTGTATTCTTCGCTTCCTTGTTCTGTCAAGTGTATTTCGATGCCATTCTTACTGGTGTTACTTTTCAGATACAGTACTGAGAAAATGGAGATGGTGAGAATGGAAGACCTGGAAGAACGTAACACTTTACCGAAAACAAAATGGAACATACCACAACCTGCTGAAGACATTCAAAGAGAAGAGGCTATGGAAAATGGTACATGAATCGAGTATTTGTTCTAATTAATTTTAACGTTTCATTATTTATTGTTCCTCTGTTCGATGTTCTTCAGTCTGTATTTTAGGTAGTTTAATCTTCGTGATTGAGATAGAAACTAGCTCCGAGAAGTTCGTAGGGGCTGTACGTTCTTTTGAAAATATTGAAATGTTCTATGTTCGTAGATTTTGTGAGAATGATGTAGGAAATTAACGTGCGTTCCGTTGCTTTTTGGTAGTTTACGAAAGCTTTTTGAGTGGTTCTTCGTAATGACAGAACATCCAAAATTTGAAATGACTAGCCGCTCTTCGAAATGCAAAACTGCAAAGTGGTTTTGGTAGCAATTAAATCGAATGTAAACTTGAAGTATCCTCACTTTTTGTTGTGTAGGTGAAGTTACAATGCTCGAAAAGAAAAGGAATTATAGGAGGATGTTCAGTTTGATGATAAGATTAAATTTTCGGCCAGTCTGTTTGATTTTATCATCTTCTTTCGACCTCATCGTGGTTATCAACTACTTTTGGCGTGTACAACATGAACTAAAACTACAGTATAACGTAATATTATTTATACACGAATCTATATGATGAATAAACAATATATTGTTAATCAGAACGGTTGCTTATCTGGGTTATCTCAATTCGTAAGTGGTTGCTATATATCATAAGTCACAGGTTCTGTCCTGTATTATGTATTCTTGACAATGTGACTTTCTCTAAGCTTCTCATCTGAGTTCGCCTTAATTCGTTTCTTTGCATTTAGCTTCAAGAGCCACTGGACTGATGACATACTTGTTTGAGACAAATCGCCATCCTTAGGTTACTTAAGTTCTGGAATATGAATTAATAATAATTTTCAATGAGAAAATCATTTAAAATATTTTATTTTCTATGTTGCTTGGATACTGTTTTAGAATCCGGATTGATTGTTCCATTTTTTGTAGGTTTTATATGCGATTCGTTCGTAAAATTAAATTTTACGTAATTTTAGGAAATTTAGGAGACCAGAAACCTGGCGTTCTGTACATATTTACTGTTGGTGCGTAGTGAGTCGGAATTCGAATCATTTTAAGGATTCAGGAAATATAAATTTCATTGGTCATTTCTCATTGAATAAGTTTTCTACATTTTACTTCATTGCGACAGTGATTTAACATTAACTGTCAGAATGAGATACAATTACGATTTTGGTTTAATTTTTTTTTAAATTTTTTTTTTCCCAGGTGGTCTAGACGTTTTAATTGTTCCTGGTCGTGGGTTCACTAAATCTGGCTATCGTTTGGGACGCGGTAAAGGTTATTACGATAAGTGGTTGAGTCAGCATAAACAGAAGTTCAACGGAAAGCTACCATATACCATTGGTCTGGCGTTTGCGCAGCAAATATTTGACGAGATTCCCATTACTGAGATGGACGAGAAATTGGATGAGGTGTTATTCGATGGTCGCGATCAAGCTTGTTTGTTACTCAAGTAAGCAACCATCGTTCTGTAAGCCTGTCGTCTCATCTTCTGCCCTAGTAAACACGACGTTTTCATCACATTTCGTCATTCTTTTGGGAGTAAAAATCGAGTTAATTTTCCTTAACATTGCGGCCATTCCATTTAAAATTTGATGACAAATGTTTATCGTGTACGTGTTAGTACTTAATTTTTGTTCATTTCATCGGATCGGTTGTAAGTTTAAGAGGAATTTTGTGCTATTATTCTCGATTAAGTTATTTACGTCTTTAGATTTTAAAGTTGAATGCTTCCGCGTAGGGCTGTGTCGAAAATTTTCAAAATTGATTTTTTCATAATTGACTTACCATATTTGAAGGCGCCTGATTCTTCGATATCATTGGTGTCATACACAATAAAAGTGATTTATATAATGAAAAATAATTTACGTCTACTCACAAGCACCATTGCTGCATAATAATTCCATTGTACCTTTATGTTGAAATATGTTTAAAATTAAGTTTTAAAATCTAGTTTTGGTTACTAGGCGTATAAAGCAACCAATTAATTTAAAATTTAATTGAGAAACTGTGAACTAAATTTTCTGGAAACATAAAAGTTGAGACAATCCCAAAAAGTGATTTTTAACTTATGTTTCTAATTTTTATTTTTATTTAATATTTTTTTTTGAATTTCATATTTAAGTACTTCTAATTAGTTATTTAGTTAATCAAAATCGAACAATTTTATTAGCTTAATTTTTCGCTGCACTGTTCACTTCTTGGGTGCCTTCATCTCTCCCAGTACTGTGCAAATACAACAGTACCTACCTTAAGAAAAAGAATGAAAATGTTCGTGACATGAAGTTATATGTTTCTTTCTGAGTGTCATTGTGTCATATATCTTTTGTAGATCAGATGATTTTGAATTATCATTGCTATCGATTGATTCAAACGATATCATTCAGTCATCTCGCTTACTGATTCACTATTTCCTCGAGATGTATCTGAAACTTGTTACCACTGCTCTCTCGAGACACCATTATTTTGAGATCAATTTTCATTTAGAAAAGAGTCCCTGAACAATATTATAATAAGAAATTCACGTATTTTAGATGTAAACAAGGAATACCTGTCGATTTCATTTTTATCATCTTTGGGATATTTCCAAAAATTTTATTTCATTTAATTACCAAATAGACTATTATGCTCTCGTTTGTTTATGCACTTTCTCTTCTCAACCAGATCATTACTGAGGTAATATCTGATTTGTTTGAATCTTACTGCTTACGAGAACAATGTTTCTTTATTTATTGCAGTTATTATAGTTGAAATTGTTCCTAGTATTTTTTTTTGTTTCGTTCTTTAATTTTCCTTATCGATGATTTCCAAAAGAATTCAGAGTTCATGCAATTCGCATTAAAAACTTTTAAATTTTTTGTTTTGATAATAGGTGTGGGTGCGCCTAACACATTCGTGTTTTTTTCGAAGTTCCTGTAGAAATATTTTTATTTGTGATTATTTGACGCTCATCTTCATCTTATAACAATTTGAAAACTTTTAATTGAAAAAATTTGCTATCCAGTAATTAATTGATACTTAGTGTCAAATTTCTGTAACTATTATTATTGTGCATTTAGATCCTTCTGTAAGATTCGATTGAAACATTCGTTACAGCTGTGATCAATTGCCTCCTGTTTTCATATTTTTCTTATTTGTTTTTTTCTTAATTTCAAATCAGTTTTTATCACCTCAGACTCTCTTCAGTGGACCATTTTTCTCCTAAATCATAGTTTCATTTTGTGTTTTCAAAGTTGATCATTGACTCTTGTGACATACCATTCAATGTTTCTTTTTATTTTATTTTATTTTTTTTAATTTTATATCTTCGATGTAAATATTTTAATAGCGCTTCGTTGGCAACACAAACTTATGGCGTATCTTTTTAATCAAACTGAAACCTATTTCTGCCGTGTCGACAGTCTTTCATTGAAGTTTAGCAGTTCAAGATTTTTTTTTTTTTTATATTGGAGGAAAATTACTTGCGGTCAAAATATTCCAAGCTCATCTTGCGATATTTATTTGGCGAATATCGAAAGTTTCACTCTGAAAATTATTCCGTTGACTGAACAGTCATTCAAATATATACTCTTCAGGCAGTCGAGTAATTTTTATTATTGTAATTCTGAGCGTCTATTGGTATCGATTTTTTGATATTTTTATGGAATATGTCGGTAAAGGAAAAAAAAAATTCGATTCAAATTTATGCTTGACTCGCATTTTATCCCTAGGTACATATGTTAAATTTATTTCATATTTTTCAGGTTTAGTTGAAACATTGAAAATGATGACTGTAAAACACTGTGTTTTCATGTAGTCACATACTTATGTGAGTCTTTGTTTTTTCGATTCGAAACAATAAATTAACATTTTTCTGATTCTAAGTAAGAGGCTCGTGCAATGGTGGATGCAGAATTTCATCAAGAAGGGGGCATCGTGAAATTTTATTCATAATTTTTCGACTGGAATGCCCAATTATTCATCCTTGCCCTCCTCTCGTACCCTCCTTAATCCATTCCCTCCAATTTCATGCACCATACTTTTTCCTCCTTTTATACCTCAAATTTAATAAAAATTTAACAACGCGCAAGCACATATAATAGTAATGCTTATTGATAAAATTTGTATGGCGTTTTGGAAAAATCGTTGATAAATTCATCAGCTTTTGGAAAAGTATATTGTAACGCTAGTTCCTAACCAATTGTATTCCAGCATGTTTCCTTACGTAGACAATATCTGACTGAAGTGACCATCTGCTTTCAGTTGGGTTTCCTTTTTTGGAATAATGGGCTATCGTTTCAATGTCCATATTGCCATCTGAAATTACCCTTCAAACCTGTTATGCTTTGCATTTGCTTTGGTACTCGAAAATGTGAAAGTTGCTACATTCTCAGTATTATCATTGGACTTTATTAAGGAAAAATTTGATATTTCCTTAAGATTAGGATAAAAATTCAAAAATCTTATCTCTAATAGGTTCATCATACTGAATGAAGTGAGCGATTCCCTGAGGTGAGGGGTGGCTGATAATCACAAGTTGGCCTACCTATATGGCTGTGCATATATTTAGCTTAAACCTTTGAGAACAGCTTAAAGGATTAAATGCTTCGTTGAATCAAGAGCCAAGAGTGGGTTTCAGTTTTTTTTTTTCTTTTCTTTTCTTTTGCGTCTCTAAGAATGATGAACAGAAGCCACGAATATTTATAGAAAGAATTAATTTGTAATCTAATTTCACGTTACCAAATATTCGTTACGATCGTAACCTTACACGTTTCTATTTTCTTAATTTTTTCAATCGCTTTAATCGTAAAGTCGCATTTATATTTCATTTTACGAAGTCTTTCTTCTTCTTTTTTTCTCCTACTACCAATTCATAAACGTTTTGCCCACGTTATTAAAACGTACCTATGTTTTTGTTTCATTTTATTAGCACTATACTTAATACATATTATCGATATTCTTTGTTTTACTTAATCGAAATCGTGCTCTCCTTAATCGCACGCTTAAAGTGAGCCTTTATAATACAACTATAAATTTATAAATTTAAATTCTGCCTACTACGTTCGATAAAAGGAAACATCGTCTATCGGACAAAATATCGTAAATTATTATTTTGATATTATAGTTACCACCATTTAGCCCCAACGTATCCAGTCCATTTTATTTTTTATGCTTTTTTCCCCTCTTTATTTATTTATTTTTTAAATTTAATGTTTGTGTAAGTATTTTCAAAATATTTTTATAAAAACTATAGTGAAAATCAGTTTTATTTTTCATCTTATCTTCATTATGAGACGAAGCTTAATATTATTGTGAGCCAATTCAGGGGCGTAGCAAAAGATTGCATACATACTGGGTGGTCCATTTTTTCCCTTAATTTTTGATAGTGGAAAAAAGTGGTCAAAGTTAATTCCACTTACGGTTTTGCGTGAATTTCGAACGTATCATTAGAAATTATTTGCAATCCTTGAAAAAACATAAAGCTGGAGATAACTTCATCGCCATTTAGTATTTACTCGTTAAATTTTATTACTAAAGAAAATTTCACGAAGATTTGACTGATGAAACATTAAAATCAGCTGTTCACTGTTGACGAAAATGTGACAGTAGGAGAATCACTTCAGTCGGTACAGTTTTGAAAGGGTGTTGGCAGAATCGTCGCAGCTTCCACTGTCGCTGTGACAATTGATATGGGAATGGCTTGATTTCACTAGTGATATTGTTCGTTCGTGCACAGAATGCAATAAAACATAAACTGTTAAAATGAATTTAAAAATATACCTATATTGTGTCGCTATAAGTGAATTTCTGAAGAGAGTAGTGAAACGGCCATAGGCGCCAATAGGTTTAACATTTGGTGGTGCCAAAAAAATTTAATTACTCTTTTTTCTCCTCACTTTTTAAATTTGGGAAATTTGGCATCTCTAGAACCCTCAGTAGTGTATTTACTACGCAAATTTCCCAAATTTCATGACGAGCAAAAAAAAAAAACAAATCAATTTGAAATTCGCTCTTGAAAAAATAGTAATTTGTTGTGGAGCCTAAAAAAATTTCTACCTACACCAATGAATTGAATGTAACTTACAAAACAAATCGGTCTTCTAAATATTCTATTAAAAATTAAAGACAGTCCCGTATAAATACTTAGTTTCGGTCATTCTTAACATCAGCCTAGGTATCAGTTTCGGTATTTTTGATTCCTTAAATTCACAGAGTAGAATCACTAAATTTTTCATTTTTTTAGAATCTAATTTCTTCTCGAGTTTTATCCTGACAAATATAATAGTCTCTTCCGAGACGAATTAGTTCCTCTTTTTTCCATACTGAACACAGCTAATAAGTTGTTTGTTTTTACTTCGATTAATAACGTGCATTTATGACCATATATGTAATAGTCCAAAGGCGTGGAGAGAACGTAAGTTTTTAGCGGTGGCTGATCGTTTTTATATATCGAAAAATCGAAGGTGAGGGAAAAAATTCAATAAGTTATTAGATTTACCGAAATACCTACTCGTTTACGTAATAAATCATTTTGTAAAATTTGCCTTTAGTCGTTGGTTTTCTTATGATCCTTCAAGACAATGAGTTTCTTAAGAAGTTTTTGTGGGACGGGTATAAATAAACAAGCATACGCTTTTAGTGTGAATAATTTTATGAGCGAATACCTATTTGAAATGTGTATGTTGTGGGGAAACGTTGTTAACTTGTTGCAGAATATTAATTTATTTAACAAGCTGTCCGCCTCTCGTCTTCAAAAAGGAGTGAGTTACCTACTTGGATACAATTTGCAATCATCGAGAGATTGAAACAATAGATGGTCATAATGCTCAAAACTTTTCAACACAAAGTTTTTCAATGAATTAAATTTTATGTTTCTTCGCCCTTTCCGATTAATTTTTACCGAAAGTAATCACTTCAAAATAATTTCCAAACCTGTTGCATTATTCGAAATTTCATTCAGCCCCATGACTCCAATAAAAGTGCATACATATGTATGAGTATTCAGAGCAAAAGTGGACTATTTACACTAAACTTTAACACCTTATGTCTTGAAAAATATGTTTGAAGTTTATTCTTCCTTGTACAGGATGCTCTATGAGTGCTTCCCCTACGTGAAATATGTATACAAATGAGTCTGACAAGGAAAAACTTCCTTTCACGATTTCCGTTGACTTCATAATTTATGTTTGAAATTTTGGTAGTTAGGGGGGTTGCAAAGCTTAAAAATTCTTGGATCATCGTTCACTCTTATTTGTAGGACTAATTATGCTTTTTATTGAGGAGCTCTAAAAACCACAAAATAAAACATTTATCTCCCAAAAAGATGATATTAAAAATTATATTTTCAATTCTCACAAGATTTAATTTTTCAAACATGATAAAAAGCATTCGAGACTATGAGAAATTGATGTCGTTGCGTATCAGGAAAATACATCATGTTGGAAGAAGTATATTTGTCACTATTGTGTACTGCATTTTGGTCTCAAATGCTTTTTATTGTGTTTGAAAAATTGCAAAATTTTCATGTGTTTGTAAAGGGAAAGTTATATTTTTGCTATTAAATGTTGTGAGTGTTGAACATGTAATTTTTAACATCATCTGTTTGGGAGATGAATGTTTTATTTTGTGGCTTTTAGAGCTCCTCAATAAAAAACATTTTTTTTAAAATTATTTCTTGCCTATTGAAAAAGTTGCCTACCTCCAGATATTCAAGGCATACGTACATATTAATAAACACATTCTGGGTTATTTTGTAATTTGCCTACTTGAAACTATTATAGGTATACCTACAATACTAAACACATTCTTGTGTATTTGATAAGTTGTCTACTTGAAACTATTGAAGGCATACGGATATTTGGTTTACAAAGATGAGATTTCTACACTATTCCTAATCTCCTAATAACACAAAACGAGACTATCAAGCGTGACACAATTCCAATTTCATTGAAAAGCATCTAAAAAGCTGACGAAAAAAAATTTCAAACCATTCAAGTATGAAAAGTTGCATACGCAAGAATTGAAGGTACTACCAAGAAATCCATCGCTTTTGTGGCTTCTTCAATTTTGAAGATAAGGGAAATTGTAAGAAGTTTTTCTGGGTCATTCTCTGTTATATCCATATTTCAGGTTCGAGGAACCACTCATGAAGCACTCCGTATCGATTGTGAAAAAGGAGGCGAGTGGGAGTGGATATGAACCTTTTTCGCTAATCATGTGCTTGATAAAAGAAAAAAACAATTATCGTCTCCTAAACTTAGACTGGAATTCCCTACCAACTGGATGTGCTCTCTTCATGTTCAAGTATGTTACTATTATCAAATTTGCCCCAACACCGTATTTTCATTAAAAAACACTTCTTTACAGGAACATAGCTAAGGAAGAATGAGGGAGGCTCCTTTCAAAATATTTTTATAGTTGAAAAAATTGACAAGTAACTGAATAGTTTTATGCATAGTTGAAAAATCGTGGAATTTAATGACTTTTTTAAAGGTAATTTTGAAGTTGGAAAATTGGCGGTTGTATAATAATTTAGGTAACTGTTGGAAAATTATGCGAGTTAACATTTTTTTAGCTGTTGGAAATTCGAAAAATTTCAGTTGGCAATTTCAGTTTTCCCCCTAAAAAAGCTTTCACTACAGCCCTGCTTCTGTAATTACCTTTAATTAATGTCTATCGTATGATATTTGTCAAATGAAGGAGTTTTGTGGTGTTTTTGAACAATTCTGCCTGTTCTGTTTTTATTTTTAAAAGAAAAAAGATGATGTTTTGTCGTTTTGGCATTTTCTTCAATAAAAAATGTACGGTAGTAAGTATCTACTTATTACGTGACAAAGAGTTGACCATAATGTGAAACAAATCGAATGATTGAAAATTCACTATCCAGAATCTCGAAATAATGTATCAATTTTGGAGCCGAATTACTCCACTCAGCTGTAGGCGTGACCGACTTGGATTCATATTTCCGGAGACCCTGCTGTAAATTATGTCGTAATTATGTGCAGGGCCTCCCAACCTCAACAAAAAAACCCAAAATTCTTCAAGAAATGTATCTTACAGCACTGCGTTTTAAAATCGTTATCAATCCTCCGTTTGCTTTTCCCGGGGGTCCGTACTCTTCCACCAACTCTAAACACAGGCCTGAGCAGCAATGTTACAGAAAAACAAACGAAAATGGGTAAACGTTATTTTATTAATATTTATTGACGCACATATCGCAACGTAAATAATAATAAAAAATATTTCTTAGAATACAAATTTATTTCTACAATCGCATTATGTACAATTAAATACTGTATTTGGAACTTGTGCCAATATTTTTCTCAATATATACGCGAATACTGCCGAATGTCTGAAAATATTATGATTCGAGTGACGTAACCAGTTTTTTTTGTTTTGCCTGGGCCAAGGATGTGTCATCAGATGTCGGCTAAAGGTGTGCGGCGACTTTTTTGATTTGTTGTGGAAACACGGAAATAGCGTGGGGGGAAAAAATGTTCCATTTATCAATCAAACTACAATTGTACTTATTAAAGGTTGGAAAAAAAAACAAAAAAAACAAAAAAACCAAAAAAAAAAACCAAAAAAAAGTTATATACTTGCCTTAAAATACTGATTAACTTTGGCTAAGATTCAGGGTGGGTAAGTATATGGGCCACAATTTTTTTGGCGTGAGCCGCGGCTCACAGTGGTTCACCCTAGGTTACGCCACTGTAAGATTCGTAAATACAAAAGAGGGACTAGCTTTCAATATATAAGATTTTTTTGTCTTCATATTTTAAAAGTAAGTAGGAATCAAATTGAATTTACTTTGCCGAAAAAAAGAAAAAAAAAGACCGTTATTACGAATCTTTAAACGCTTTTCAATCAAATAGGTAACATTTGCTGATCCCGAAGGGAAAAATAATAGAAATCGGTGGTAATGTGATATCCTCTTGAATTTTTGTATTTGAGCAAGCCTCCAGAGAGCACAGTTACTACCTGACGAACCGGAATTATTGAAAGACGTCTCACGAGTCACACATACGCAAATACACACAGGCAAATACTGATAGACAAAATTACACCCAATATTACCAGCAAATCAGAGAAAGATGACTGAAAAAATTTCTGCACGACTGCACACAGCCATGCACGTAACTGATGAACAATACAAGCATCACATGCTGCTGGAGGTAATTATGGGTACTTATTCTTTCTTTTTCTTTTTTTTTTTCTTTTTCTACCCATTCTTTTAGGTTAAAATTGACCGCAGACGATGAAGATTCGGTTTCGTTTGCCTCAAACTGCCTAAAATTAGCGTCGCCGGTTCCGGTTCACGGTTCGCCAATACCTTCGAAGGACGTTAATGCATCCGAGAATTTTCTTGGGGATCTCAACGAGCTGTTAAATCATTGATTTCAAGGGCGTCGTCGAGTGAAAAAACATCTCGTAGAAGCAGTATTGAAACCTGAGATGGTGCAGACATCGAGTTCGTATACGTATTTTCTTTGGAAATGAAATTTTATTCGACATTTCGTCTTAAATTTCGACTAAAACCCACCCAAATTATAAGATCTAATCGTCGCTCATGTTTCAAAACTAAAAATAACCTGAATACACCTTTTTTATTTTTTACAATCTTTGTTTTTTTAAGGTCTACCAGTTTACTTTTACATTTCTCATTCGTGTAATGCGAAAAGAAAATTTTAATCATGTTACATGAACCAGTAATTTTTATCGCATTCTTTCCAGGTCTTCTTTTATGCGAAAATCCTCCCCCAACCCAATCCAATCCCCTTGCCGCGGGCCTGCGTGAATTTCGAATTATGTAAGTCAAGCACAAAATATTGACTTTTCGCATCCACCAGTTAAAGAACAAACCTTCCCAAATTCAAACCACGTTTTTTCACGATGCAAATTAATGTCTGTTCACGATTATTTTCTACATAGTTGGTCCAGTTCACGGCCTAGACAAATACTCGCAGCTGGCATCGAATTGGATTAAAGACGTTACAAATCAGCCTGAACGTGCGTTCGAGGAGACCAGGTATTGGAGAAAAAAAAAAAAAAAAAAAAGTCGGATGGTCGAGTTTTCATAATTCACCGGTGCGAGCACACACTGTGACTGTTGGAAGTATATGGCGCCGTCATAAAATCAAGGCGACATTTTATTCGACGTTCGTGAGCATTAAAATTTGGAAACAAGTCGAATTTTGAATTCACGACCTTCGATTCTAAAAACACAAAAAAAAAAACAACAACGCGTTAAATATTGTTGTGGGTGAATGAATATTGTTGAATCGTGAAATGCTGAAACCAGCGGGTGACTCGAGGATTTAAAATAGCAGGCAAAAATGTCACGAACTGATTTTAAAATCAGGAACTACGTATATCGCACGAGTATTTTTGCGATCTTCAAAGACAGAAAAAATTTACAGGAACGTCTCGGACTAATTTCACAATACGTATTTGGAATGGCGTATGGAAAATAATTAACTTTTTTTTTTAATTTTGATAATCTCGAGTAACTTATTTGAAAATTTTGTGAGGAACATAGGTAGGCGTCGATTTGAATTTTTTTAAGGGGGGAGGTCTAACCAATAATTTTTGCAATTTATATACTTTTGTTATATTTGGTAAATAATAAAGTATTCGATGCGTAGGTTGAATGTGTACCTATACTCTGGTCACGCTAAGAAGTGAATGACGTCATAAAGAATATTCACAATTATCTGTTTGAAATATGATGTTTCTTTACTCTACAAAATGATGCTTATCACTGTTTAACAATGTGCATCAATACCTACCCTTTCCGCTCTCCTCAACCAACAAAAACGTCTATTGTGATTCTGACCTCACGCACTTCTTAGCACGAATATAGTATAGTGATTTCCCAAATTTTTGTTCCCCCCTCCACCATAATTTTATCAAGTTGACACTTCGAGCGAGAAAAGTAAAAAATGAATAAATTACCATACCACTACCTGGGAAGTTCTAGGGGAAAGACAATTTTATAACTATTTAGTTCCTACGGTACTTCCTTCCCATTGGTATCGTAATTTAGAGTGTACTACCTATGTAGATAGATACCTGATAAGTAAATGTAAAACTCTAGCGCAGAAATACTTTGCTAGAAAACCCAGTTTGCCAATTTTCACCAATAATTCACGAAACAAAGTCTGAACTGCAAATAGTTGAAAAATTTTTACAATAATATCGATAGCTATCTATATCTAAATAACATATCAATATATGGATATTTTATCGCTGGTTACAGATGAAATAATTTATGTTAAAAATGAGTTTTTAAAAAATACGCTTTTATAATTTGAAGAAAATAACGGCGAAAAATAAAATAAAATTTATCACTTTTTTTTCCGACACAGAAACGAACAAAAATTGAAAAAACAACCGATAAAAATGGATATAAGTGTATGTGTGTGTACGTCGTAACACGTGAAAGTAGTGCTGAAGTTAGTCATCAGGTATACTTCAACAAATTGAGTGAGTAGAATAAAAGCGTATAAAAATTGTGAACTATCGATAGTCATCAGTATCTTAACAAATAATTAAAATATCGATCTATCAATGTTTTATACCTAAAAACCGATTTTCCAGAAATTTTTTGTTTTCCACTTTTCATGGAAACTACAAAACCGATAGGTATACAACTTTTTTCAGACCTGCTCCCATATGAAAACTATCTCTCTTAAAAATTTCGATCCGATCTGTTCAGTAGTTTTCTCAAAACTGTGAACACAAAATTTTTTGCAGCAGGTTTTCTCCTCCAGTTTTCTCAGAAACTACTGAACTACTAGGTACCTGGCGTCACAACCTTCCCTTCCAATTTTCTCCCCCAATAACGATATCATTTCTTTTTTAGGTCAAGCTTTTTTGAAGTGAAAATTCCTTAAGCTGGGTAGTAAACTAAAGAAGATCATGCAACGAAGCACGTGAAATGAAAAAATGTTACTATTGACCCTCCTTACAAAAGCGAGGCCCGTTTAATTCGGTTCGATTCATTTCCCTGTTTGCCTTCTCCATACATTTTCATTCATTGCTTTCTTATCTATGGAATGAAGGTTGCATGATTTAATTTTGACGTTGAAGTGTTCACCAACTGGTGGAAACAATTTTTTTAATTTAGATGACTTTTCTGCATTTTAATGTTTATACAAAACAAAAAACGAAAAATCACGTTGCCAACAAAACATTCATTCTTCAAAATACAAATTTTAGCGTAACAAGTTTCATTTCCACCGTGTGTCCCAGTACACACACTTTTTTTCCCCCAGATCTAGAGGGGTCCAGATCTCCAGGACCTACCTTGTATACGCCATCGATTAGAAACAATTTTATTTGATGTTATTTGGGTCACTTAGGGACTTTCTACTCGAGATTGCAATAATTCTTTTAAGGAAGGTATTTCCAGTATATAGGCTATCTAACGATCACGTATAAAAATTATGAATTAATTTCACGATTTCCTCAACCCTCTGTTCGAAGATAAATAATTATAGTTACGAAAATTTTGTGCCAGCACCAATCATACATCAGATAATGCAGAAACAGAAATGAAAAGACCGGGAGCACCAAAGAAGAAAACACTAACCATGGCAAAGGGCGGAACAAAGATTAGAAATAAAAATTGTTATGATCTCGAATATGCGCGTCGATTTTACCCATCATCATCACCAACTTTCTTTTAATTTTTTTTTCTCTTCTCCCCTTCCTTGTTATAGCAGAGTATCTTATAAACTATGTACCTTTTTTCTCTAAGTCAATTTAACATTTCATTTTGTCTTTGTTTCACACATAACATTTGTTGTTATCTCTATTTCACTCGCACATCTCTCTCACCCTATATTTTTGTTTCTTCTTTTCTTCCTCTTTATATTGGTTATTGAGCTCATAAGGTTTTTGGCTTTTTCTTTTTTTTGGATGTGTGTGTACGCTGTAGGTGGACATATATTTCTCTCTCTTTTCCCATCTCTCTATTTTCTTTACGATTCCTTATAAGGTTCCACCTTTTTCTGCTGCACTTCATCCGGAAATGGGTGAAAAACTCTAGAAATAAGGCCTATATAACCACACATTCCTTCATGCAAAAATAATTTCTTATGCATATACACCTTCCAACAACAACCTTTTCCGTTTTGTTTGAAGTTGTGTTTTTCTTCTGGCTTTTTTTTCCTGCCATTATTTAGGCTTTTTTCTTCTTTTTTCTCCAGCTATTATTTAGGCTTTTACTGGCTAGTCCTCTTAGGCTAATTCTTCCTGGCTAGACAAAGGTTTTTGGGCTTCTTTCTATTCTTCTTTTGTCGGTACTGACTCGACTGAATTTCCATTGAGACAGCATAATTCCTATACACAGCATCAACTCGACTGGATTTCCACTGAGTTGTTGCCTTCATTGATTGGGTTTACCACGACTGGATTACCATTGACGTATCACAATTTTTCCCTTGCTGGTATTCAACTCTCCTGGATTTCTGTCGAGTTGGTACATTCCTCAACTGGGTTACCTCGACTGGATTTCCGTCGAGGCATAACAGTTTTTCCTTTTTATCATAGTCAGCATTCAAGCCGACTGCATTTTCATCGAGTTGTTGTATACTTTACTCATGCTACCTCGACTCGATTGCCGTTGAGGTATCATAATATTTTCCTTTCCAGTATTCAACTCAACTGGATTTTCGTTGAGTTGTTGCCCTCCTTGATCGGGTTACCTCGATTGGATTTCTACTGAGATATCACATTCTATACCATCCATATTTCACTCGACTGGATTTCCATCGAGTGGTTGCTCTCCCTCCTTACTCCTTTTTTTATTTATTTTTTTTACAGCCCAGTTCCGATCTTCCCCTTACTCTTGTCAATAATAAAACGTTCAATTTGTTGTACTGTGAATTATATTTTAATAAATTGTACAAAAGAAATGAATCGACAATCTTTATCTGTTCGCTGCGGCTAGGGGCAAGCCTATGCTTTAGCCTTTCTTACATTACAAAATCCCTACATTCCTCGAAATAGGCAACCCCCTCCTCCTGCAAACGTAGCAAAATACAACTGAAACCTCCGCGAAAAAGAAAGCCAAATTGGAAAAACTATTGCGTTAGACTACGCTCTGATTTCTTTGTTCAAAACTAAAATTTGCCCTCTTACACAAATAACACAGCTGTTAGTCCTACAACAATCACCTACAATATTCTATTTTCACGACATTATCTACCACGCGAATGCTCTA
This sequence comes from Ericerus pela, assembly GCA_011428145.1. NCBI lineage: Eukaryota > Metazoa > Arthropoda > Insecta > Hemiptera > Coccidae > Ericerus > Ericerus pela. Next base: position 588,096 of record WOFM01000161.1, on the reverse strand, counting down.
GAACAACCGTAATTCTGCATTCCATAATCGTGTTCCTCGGGTTTTCGTTAATATAATTTTTTTTCCTTCAGATTCTTATCGTTACGCACGAAAATAGGACAACCGACAGCCTACCGAACAGACGTCTACAAATTTCGACATTAGCAGATACGCATGGCATGGGTACGGGCAGGTAGTACTAAAAAGTACATACATAGAGTACGTACTGTATATTCTATGCTAGGTAGGTAGGTAGATAGGTACTTGGGTAGGTACTACACGATACCGTACCGTACGTTTTCCTATTTATGTGCCAGACAAACGATGACGACAACGTCCACGACAAAAAACGTCGTAATACAAAAACGGCAATTAAAGTTTCATAGATACCTGCATACTTGCGCGCATTTATGTGTGTGTGTGTGTGTGTATGTGTAGGTGCGTGTGCGAGCGTCTGTCTATCTGTCTGCCTGTATGTGCGTCCGTCCAGCGCTGTGCATGTGCCTCAGTCCTCAATATTGTGAATAAGACTTCCTCATCCAACGGCGATTACGTCACACCACATCGGTGTGTGTGTGTTTGTGTGTGTAACGAATTGTATGCTAATGGAGTTGGCTTCTTCGTTAAATGAAATAATTGTATTTTTTTTTCTTCATTCTTCTTCGACGTCTTCTATCGCCTCAGCACCTCCCCTTTGTGCCTTCGAATTAAACGAGGAGACGAGACAGCGCACCTAAATATTATGGCGTCTGATTTTGAAGCATATAGCTGTAAAGTACGCGGGTTCAAGTAGCGAATTACCGAAATTATTGGCAAATTAGTTACATGTTTTGAAAAAATGAACGAAAAAAAAAAAAATTATAATTTTATTATTCTACAAAAATAAAGAAAAACGTACGAATATTCTTTACATTGGATACGTTAAACCAGAGAGTATTTATGGCACTTATTAAGTTTATATAGGTATTTGGAATGACAGAAGAGGTGACGCGGCTACATACGTTCGTGAATTAGATTTTTTCAACAATTCCAACTATTTTGGTGGAAAGGGGGCCGAGGCAGAAGATAAATTTGAGACAAATTAATGCTGTTTGATTATAATAGATTTAAAAATTCGTAAATCAACTTCACGATCTATAAAAGATACGTAGATGTGGGTACCATTATTCTTGTTCACTTCAACGTTTAAACAGAGTCAATTTTGAAAAACTGCTGCGTGGATCTTCAATCACATTCTGTTGCAGAAAGTCAAAAAAAAAAAGGTTCAATGCTTCGCGCATTTCTTTGAAAAATGTATCGTCTCCACTCATACATCAACAAGAGGTTACTATCGAATCGATTTTGGTTAGAAAAGTTCGACGATTTCCAAATGGACTTAGAACAGTCAGAAAAAAGTTTCATTTCTTCAGTCGGCTAGAAATCAGTTTTTTCTCAACTGTTTTTTGTCTATTTCTTCACTGAACAAAATTTAATTTCTTCACTAGTGTAGAAATTGAGTTTTTTCTTAACCACTTTTTTTTTTTTTCATTTCTTTACATTACACAAACACAAGTGGTGCTATGTCGGCATAAAAAGGAGCCGTTTTAACGGTGATGCCAATAAACAAAATACTTCACCTATCCATAATTATTTAATTATTTGATAAGATTCTCTTAATTAAAGAAGTTGACAAGTTTAATCGATTAAATAATTGGTGAATTTGTTGAAAAAAATATCGTACTCAAATAGTTGAGAAAATACTATTTCTAAACTGCTACGTTCAATTTAAAAATGTATGAAAGTGATAGTGCCGAAGAATGGAGTCTGCTAGGTCAGTGTAATCTTTAAAAGAAAAAAATAAATAAAAATAAAAGTTAGGCAAAAATTGAAGGTTTTTTTTAATGTGATAACATTTTTCCTTTCACTCTAGTAGTTTTAAAACGAAATCGATGGTCCTTTTTTAAAATAAAAATGTTTCACAAATATCGATATTCCATCATTGTTTTTACATTATACATGGATATTCGATTGTTTCATCAATATCGACGTTGCATTAAAAAAAAACATTGACTTTGGTAAATCCATTGAAAAATACATTAACACTTTAAAAACTTCCTTCACTTAATTATCGATGAATGAAAATGTTTAAATATCGATTGTTGCTAAGATGATAAGGTTTTTATTTATTTGAAAACAAAAAACGGTCGAATTTAAGGATGGCATGAGCCCATGAATTTAGTATTTCAGTTCATTCAAATTATTGACTTGAAATCATCGTGTGTTGTAATTTTCATTCAAAATATGTGATTTTATGTAGTAGGTTGAAATCATGACTCCAGAAAATGTAACTTATTTTGATTATTCAATAAATTTACCCTGGTTGGTCAAATTAGCACCCACTGTCATCCAGAAAATAAAAATGTTAACACATTAAATTTTCCAGTCCTGAGCCTACTGAAACTGGGCCTTTTTTTTTCTCAATATTTTAAGGAACTCAAAAGCTCAGGAACCTACCTAACAAGTTTCATGAAAATTGTAAATTAGATTCGCCACTAGAAATATACAAATCTATATCATTATAGATATCTAAACAACAACAAATTTAAGATTAGTTATAAACTTATTCACTACGGCAGTGATATCACTTCTTGGTAATCTAAAATACCAGCACTATTCGATACGGAAAAAAGTTTAACAATTTTTAAAATAAGGGTCTGAATTCTGAAGAGTCTGTCTGATTTTTCAGGGTAGAACGCGAAAAAAACTTTTCTTCTCAAAAAATGCCGAGTTTTTGGGCCCCATTTAGCGGGTAAGTTTGATGAGATGTTTTTTCTAAAGATATGAGCATGTCTTATCATAAAAAATTATTCTGTTGAGTTATAAATTTTTAAATTTTTCTTACTTCACAGAACTGGTAGTGAAACAACTCGTCGCAATATCAGTAATTCTTGATAAGGCACAGTTTTACTCGTCACCGACTCATCGAATGTAGAAATAAAGAAATGATTAAATTAGGTACAACGTGACTCGTTACTGAACATACTCTGGAGAGTATTCAGTGATAATTGAAGACTTTTTTCAACCGCATACAACCGATGACAATTTATTTAAATTTGAAAGTTTATATCATACCCAAACACTGTGACCAATATATGACAATTGTTGTTTTGAATGTCTAATTATTTTAAAGTTTTTAAACTCATTGTAATTATTACCACATACACTTAGAATTTAAGCTAATTTGTATTCTTATTCAATCTTGGGACGAGTCGCGCAGTACTTAATCTCTTCATTCAGTTATTCGGTAACGGGTTATTATTATTACAAGAAAATTTTGGTCCAAATTTCTGCGACGAATTAAACGGTGAGATGGTGACGAGACGCGTAATGCCCACAAAACTGACAGCGATCTAAAACTGTAGGATATAGAAAATTGATAACTAACTTTAAATAGAGCTAGTCTAGAAGTATCTCTTCAAAGAGTAGCATTATGAGCTCAATGAGAACAAGGGTGCAGGAACTGAATGCAAATCAAAAGGGACGTAATGGAAACTGAAAACATCAAAAATTACGGATAACAGCTCTGTTTGATAGAACTACTTGAATTTACACCAACCTACACCAGCTTGCGGAAAATTTTACTTAGATATTTGTGGAATAGCCGGCCCTGGTGTAGGTTGGTGTAAGTTCGAGTAGTTCTTTCAAACAGGGCCAATAATGCTCTAAATGAGCCAGAATTAGTCATCTTTTGATCCGAGCCACAGACAAGAAATCCGGGCCCAGAACAAAACAATTTTGGGCCCTCCAAAAAATACTGAAAATTGCATCCACGTCCTTTTCCAAGTAGAAAGGTTTTACGTAAAAATTTACTAACTTTTTTCTATTTTTTTTTTTTTTTTTGAAAATTTATGACTGGGGGTATCTTCTTACTCTCCTCTCATCAGGGTTGCTTTTGGTAATAACTATCATCATTTGAGACACTAATCACCTCATATCATCGAAGATGATGGAACTTGATTAACTTTTTTCTTTCTGTGAATGCTGATTTGCGAATGTTGTTATAAGGCTACTTAGACTCAAGGACTTAAAATCGTATACGCTATTATAGGTGAGTAAAATATTGCGTAAAGTGAAACTTAGCGCATCCACACACACACACACACACACACACAACAAAACCAGCGGTCACGATTGTAACACTTTGATGGCCACATAAAATACTTGATAAAATTGAAATTGTGAGCAAATAGAATAATAGCGTACAAAAAAATAAAATAAAACTAGCCCAATAGCACCTGCAACAGAAGAAGCGGACTTACAAAAATCAGCTAATTAGAATTAAAAATAGATCATAACTAATGATTGTACCAAAGTTCGTAGACTGTAATAAAAAATTTCGCATTTTAGAGTCCAAAATTTAAATAAAATCACACCTATCAGATGTACCATCCAAGCAATCCGTACTAAAAACTGATGAATGTTAGAGTTCTCAACCTTTTTTTTTGGCCAACTACTTATCTTCTTCAAGAAACTTTGCGTACCACCCAATACTTCAAAATATTTTTTTTTCTTTCTACGTTATGTAAGAATGAAGAATATTCGGACAAAATTGTCGATTTTAGCATTATTGAAGAAAAATAATTATGGACATAAAAACGTCTCTCTCATTCTGACCTCGTGTACCACCTATTTACGTATCACATACCAAAGTGGTACAGGTACTACCAGTTGTGAACGTCTAGAAAAGATTATACTAAATATAATCGGATCTTCCTTAACGGACACCTCCCTTCACAAACGTAATGTACCCAGTCCAGCCAAAATGTATATAAAGTTAGCCACTGGATACCTCCGAATGGCGAAACCCCCCCCCAACAGACAACGGATTAAATGAACTAGTCCGGTGAGCCAGATTTCATCGCTGAATAGCAGACTGGTAGGCCTATTCCCAGTATAATCAGCTTCAAAGGAACTCGTTGGTTGTAACATTCCTACAAGGTGACAAGATGATGAAGTAGTCAAGGAGGAGACATCCTTTAAAATTCAAAATAATGTACAAAAAATTATCCTTAAATCGCAAAAGTATCTGTTAATCACCCAATTAAAAAAAATTAATACAACTATAGGGTTCACTTCGTAACTGCTCTTGTGCCCCATATAGAAAGAAAATTTTTAAGGTACACATCCCAAAAGCGGATAAATTGTTTGGTCCGTCGGTGTCTGTTATTGAGAGGGTTCATTGTAATAACTGACTAAAACTTCGTAGCTATTGCCTGGAAATTGCGCACTTTAGACTCATAATGTACCTTGTAAAGCCGGAATAAAAATGGATGTACTGGTAGTACCATCGGATCAACCTGCACCAAAATAGATTTGTTTGGTCTTTATCTCGGTATTAATGTTCGTACCAAATTTCGCGATTATTAGATAAAAATTTTGACCTGTACCTTGCGTACGAATTTGAGCTTTCGGTTTTCACAATTTTCTTAGGTCACGAAATAAAAATGTACCGGGTCCAATCCTAAGTCGTTTCATGAGTTCAAAAATAATCAATAGACTTTCATACAATGAAAAACTACTCAAAAATCCAACATTAGGTAGGTATCTACTTTCACATAGAAAAATTATATGGAACCTATGGTCGTCTCACAGTTTTCGTAAAAAATTACTCAATTTTCTGTATTCACTTTTAAATATAATAGGTATATGGAGTGAAAACAAGTCATAAAAAAATAGACTAACGTACAATTGATACTAAATCGATATCAATTAGTGTCAATTTATCATCCATTTTTGCTCCAAGATCCCGTTCATTTATGTTTCGTATCGTCACGAAATTACAGACATTTAAAACGAAAATAGATTTAAAATTGGCCAAATAAATTGGTTGGTCTATAACATCGTTCTCGAAACAAAAATCGACCATTTTTTTGATGAGGGAGAGAGCAGGCATCGTTCAAATTGCCTTAACAAAGGGATCAATGGCCTAAACAGCTGAATATAATGAAATAATTTCGCAAACAGCCAGTAATGACGGAAAGTCTTCAAATTTTAGGGAATAAATATTGTCAAAAACAAAAAGTACCTGAGAGTATGAGAAACACTGTAGGTATCAACCTCAATTAGTAAAAAATGTTTTTTGTTTTTTTTTTTGATTATTAAAAATTTTATGATTAAAATATCCATTTCTGCCATGAAAAATTATTTCACACATTACTGCTGCAAACAAATATAGCCTAGTGACGCACTACAAACCAATGTTGGACGAGTGTAGGGCTGAACTCTAGACAACTGATTTGCCCAAACCCCACTTGTGATTATTGATATTCCTCCTTTATGATTTGATTGCTTGAGGGTCTAAAATTGGATGCGAGAAATCTTTGATTTTCGATTCAAAATGTTGAATCGATGAGGAAAAGTCTACCAGCGCCAGACTATTAGTCTTCAGACCAGACCATTTTCTACACCAGTTTTTCAACATATCAGATTTACAAGTTGTGATGAGCGATATTCATATTTTAATAAACATGTAATAGAATTTTTCGCAATGATCCCAGGAAATTACAAAAAATGAATAAATTAATAATATTGAGGAAAACAAGAAAATCGAAGACTCGAGGATTCGGTCCGATGTTTTCGATCGCATTCTTCATTCATTAGTTTCGAGATTCAGTCGTACTTCACTTCAAACATACTTTCATCGTTGATCTTTAGAAACAAGAAATCGATTAGGAAAATATTTGCATTTTCAACTTCGAGTTTTAGCCATTCTTTATTCAGGCAGGTGTACCCACGTATGATTCATGCTTGACCAGGCAATCCTTAATTCAGTCACGTTCGTATATGGCGCGTCATAAACGTACACTGTTCAATGGCATTTTCCAACACAAAAAAAAAAAAATGTATTAAAGTAATACTTTCAAAGAACACTGAACAGCACACAGGAAATGGGAAATGCTGCAGAACAGTCGTAAGTACAAAGTACTTAATTGATATTTATGGCCTGAAATGCACAATACGCTCCTTTACTTTAGGAGAAAAAAAAAATGAAAAAAACTCTAAAACAAAGGTAGAAGAAAAAAGAACGAAAAGGGGAAAAATAAAATAAAAAATAAAATAAAGAAAAAAATGTATAAATATTAAATTAAATTCATCACAATGGACCGAACATTTTATCTCCTCTGGTAAACATCATGCTGAAGAACATCACAGAAAATAGGAGGAAGGCGAAGCCAACGAACGAGGTGATGAGGCGGCACCAACAGCGTTCTTTTTTGCGTTCTTGGATCTTCTTCATAACTTTTTCCGCCTGCTGCACGTCCAACGTAAAATCCGGACATCGGTGTCCGGGGTAACTCTGGAGAAAAACAAAAGGAAAATATAGAATAATCCATAAGAGTTATGCAGATTTTCAAACCGTTTAAGTTACAGCGCTTAAGTAAAGAGCTTAGCTCTTCGACGAATAAGAGGAGGAAGCAGTTTTGCTGTTCATTAGAAGTGTAAGAACCTGAGCTAATTCGCTGCTCACACAAGGGCTTATAACCAATCCGTTTTTTTTGGGGGGTTATTGCTTACTGGGAACCAATAAAAATCTATACCTATTGGTTACTGTTTACTGGTTATTGGTTAAACCAAAACAACTTTTCTGGTTATTGGTTGAGACAAAATTTGTGATAAAATAGACAAAAAAAATTTTTGTCAGGTCAAATTATTAATAATTGAAGATTTTCCAGGAAAACATTGGTAATTAAAAAAAAAAAAAAATCAATAATACTGGTATTTCAGAAAAACTGTTAAAAACTGATTCTTCTGATTATTGATTATATGAAATTTGGTTGTTTTGGTTATCGGTTCCCAAATTAATGTTGTCAATTTGTTTAGGTTTTTCGTGGTTATTTTTCTGATTATGGTTACAAGACCTAGTTGACACCAGCGAGCTTGAGCAAAGAATTTACTCTTGACAAAAAAAGTGAGGGAAGATGTGCGAGTTTTTGCTGATTGGGCACTGCAAAGTGGTAACTCTCCTCCACTATTCTCATATTTAGGAAAATTCAGACTATAAATCAACTTCCTGATTTTTCATTAGGTTTCTTAAATCTATTTTGGTTGTGATTTATTCAAGTTAGTTAAAGTGATGTAATTCAGTCTGTTTACTTCAAGTTGTTCTTTGATAAGTTTTCAAGAATATCACAAAAAATATCTCACAAACCACTGAGGTCAGACAATTTAAATTCATACAGGAAAATACTTTTTCAGGTGAAAAAATGCATGGTTTTGGATGTGCATAATGTAAACTCTATTTCTATCTTTTACTTATTTTTAAACCACAGCACATATGGAGCATTGAACATATCTTTAGCTGTATGTCTCTGAGTTTCTGGTGATCAGGCGAGAATGGCACAGTAAATCAATGAATTTATTTGGTTCTAAAATTCTTGATTTGTAATCATAAATCATTTTTTTGCAAACACCTGTGAATAAAGTAGAAGTATGTATACCTTCACAGTATATAAAGAGGACAATTTAAAATAAAGCATAATATAAATTCATTATAATTTTTTTATTTTATACACCACATTATGCATTTGTGTTACTTTATGGACCATCTGTGAAAATTCTTTATGCATTTATTTTTACTTTGTACACCAGCTTATGCACATGCATTACATTATACATTTGTCTTTATACACATTTCACATTATGTTCATCATTATCAAATTTTTCCACTCAGAAATTGAAAGATTTGGTGGTGGAAATTCTCCATAATTATTCTCAGTGTTGAAGTATCCATAGAATTTTTAAAACATGATAATCTGCAACATTCTTATTTTGAAGAATGTAGTTTGTTATCTGACATTTTTTCCCCATATATTCTTCAATTTCTGCTTGTACTTCATTCTTTTATTTGACTATAATCAAAAATGGAACTAGATAAAGTGATCTCTCCCTCTCTCACAAATTGTTTGGACTAGCTTAAACTTTTTGAAATTGGAAGTAACCACTCTATTTGGTACCTTCACTTATACAAGTCCTATGAATTCTCTTGTTTCTTTTGTCTTATAATTTTGATAAACTGAAGTTGTAAAATTTCAGTTTCTATAAAATTTTGCTAATAATTTCACCTTGTTTTTTTTCAAATGTTTTATTTCAATTTTTATTACCTCATTCGGTTTTGGATTATGAATATGATCATATTTTGAAGAATTGGTAGGTTTTGTACATTTTTGAATACAACCGGTATTTTGTTTTATGGCCTTAGTTATTTTTTGTAACAGAATATCTGGCTAAGACGGTCATACTGAGTGGCAAAAATATTTATAAGTGGAAAAACCTTGAGAAAAAAGGGAAAAACTATGTGTAATAATAGGTAAAATTTTTGATCTTTGTGGGCCTAATTTAAAGTAAAATTACAAGTTTGGCAAGAAAAAACCCTATCTTTCCCTTCCACTTTTTCTTCTCCACAGTGTACTTTAGAATTTTTCACTGTGGAATTCTATTAATTTGGCATTCAAAATTTCTATTTGTTTTATTAGTAATCTTATATTTCGAAAATTATTTCAATTTCACCATCACCTTCATCTTCTAGAAAAACATTATTTCTTCAATGCTTTCATCTTCAGATATCATGTGTATAATATCTCTTTATGTACCTTGTGAATCAATTTAGGTAAATTATTGGTTGAGAACTTATGAAACCTAATGAAATAACCTGTTTTGTGTGACAGGTAAAAATATAATTTAGCTAACCAGTGTTCTAGTTTTTCTGTTTCCATCAGCAATTTTATGCTTTTCAGGTTGTAAATAACGTTGAAATTATTTGCATTAAGATACAATTTCCAGAACTGCAATTGCATTACAATTTGTAACTAAATAACCAACTAGAAAATATAAGGTTTTAATTTTCCATAATGACTATCCATTTTGGTAGCTATAAAAGTTATCATAGATATATTGACAATTTTATTTCAGATAGTAGCTAACTAAAATTAATGCTTGAGCATTGTTTGATAGTATCACGGAGAAGTTATAATGCAACAAAATTGTGAGTTAAATAAAAGAATTCAAATTCTAAAATATATCAACATCAGAAATTTGTGACCACTCTAACATATGAGCTTGTAATTCATATTGTCTGAGTCAAGCTAATGCTAAATATATATATAATTGTGTTGAACTAGGTAATATATCTAGTTTCACATTTTACTTTGGTCTTTTTTTTTTTTTTCATGGTTCCTTCAGTCTTTGCTCAATGTAACCGAAGCTTTTCACAGACCGAAATCAGTAAATAATTCAGTTGAAAGATTCCTAATCAATGTACTCTACAACTTATTTTGCTGGCAAAATTTGTTTTTGATAAACAGGGTATGGATAATTAAATCATGGCGGGACCCCTCCTCGTCCCAAAAATATTTAATTATATGGTACATAGATAAATAATTTTTTAGAGGCCAATTTTGTTTCAACTTTTTTATAGTTTAAAAATTGCTTTTGTTTGTGTTCCCTCCCAAGTAGTCCATTGCACCACTTAGAATTTCCTGCATATTTGCATGGGTTGTTTTGCCAATCATGCTGACTTATCCATTTCTTGTTAAACCACAATGGCATTTTTACTGAATTCAAGAGTCAAAATTGTGAGTTAACTATGAAAAAATCAAGAATAAGTTGAAATAAAGACCATTGATGATTTGTGAATCCCAAAGATCAATTTAATTCTAGATAATATCCATCTATTAGAAGTTTGTTACTGAATGGAATTGTAAAATAACAATTTCACCAACTCCTATGAAATTTTCAAAATTCAATTACTAATAATAACTGAAGATTCCATAAAAATTTGATTAAAATTGTATGTTTGGTTCTTGAGGTGCTTATCACGAAGATTCCACTGACTATATCTAATTTAGATATTAAATTCAATCCATCAAAGAATTTCAGAAATATCTGAAAAACCATTAACCAAATTTTCACCAAATTTGAAATTATCATCAATAAAATAATACTGAAAATTTCATTGCTATAGGTGAATAATGGTTGTACGTAGCTTCTCCCTACACAAGGTTCATGGAACCAAACAAAGGTTTTTGCACATATGGCAACCAAGTATCTCGGTATTGGTAGCCAGCCAGTTTTGTGCCTAATCATACATAAAGCATACTGGGTACTGAGGACAATCGTCCACAGTTATTGTAGTACCATATACGGACTGCAACACACACTGTATCAGTGAGTACATACTAATTATGAACTTGCCTTTTTTGTTTGATAATTGTAGGCAAACGTAGAAACGCATTGTCTGTATGAGTTTCTACAGATGACATATTTGTTTAAAGTGCAGTGCACAAATAATTTAGGTCGTGGACTTTGGTCTGTGACCCGTCTGTCGATGCAGGACCGAGCCCTGTACATAGGAGGTGAGGGAAATGTAATAGTCATTCACAATTCCTTCAACAAATAATTTCTAATAAATTATTGATAATATCAATAATTTATTCACTTAATTTTTCTCCTTGTTTTAAAGTATTATTTTAGTTTTTATTCTCAATGAACAATCAAACCTCTGACACTTATGATATGTTAAAAGTACTGAGATACTCTTAGAATTGATTATGTCTTTACAAATAAGAAGTCAGAATTAATTTACCAATTTTAAATATAAGATGATACGTGCAACAATCATTAATTTTTGAAATGTTTCCAAAATACATGTTTAAGAGGGAAATGTCATTTTGTATGAGGAATCTGATATGGCTTGATGTACTCCACTAGATATGGTGCAAAATGCTAAAACAACTTCTGACAATCTATTATGTACTTGAGAAATTCAGAATTCTGCATGAAAATGCATACAATCGATTCACAACATGGGCTATAAGCAAAAACACAAAATCTCACTCAGAAAATACGTTATTAGATTATTTCTGCGACATTTTAGAAATAATGAAACCATTTTTCTTTGGTCTCACTACTCGATGTTGAAAAGTTTGTTAAATGTGAAGCATAATGTCAAGATTTAAACTTAATTCAAAACTGATAGCTTTTCTAAAAAAAAGTATTCTTATTTTAAGCCAAAAAAATCTAAAATACTGCCATCAGATGGAATTGAATAATTCTTCAGTGAATCTCCTGACCATCAATATTTGACAACAAAGGTAAAAGGTGACCTTAAATATGCATATTTGATTGAAAAATAAAAAATAAAACAGGAACTACATTCTTGTGGTTCAATTTTGCAGGCTGGATGGATTCTCGGAATAACAGGTGCATACAGACATCATAACCGATACATATAACATGACAGCGAATGAAGTTCTTAATCACTATTCCAAAATCAAAAACTACGTCATTCATTCCTTAACTATTGTTGGCAAATTTTACCCCTTCTAAAAAAATACATAAATCAGAGATCTAAAAATGCCATTATTTATGTTTTTGATTATTACGTATTTATATGTATCTTTGATTCAAAATGTTTTAGGAATCATAATTATTGATGTTATTCTTAATATTAAATTTATTGGTATAAATATAATATTTGGATCAAAGATATCGAATAGATCTATTATTATTTTATCATATGTGACCTCTCAAGCATAAAGGTACTACAAGTCGGATTTTTTGAAATCGAGTTCTACACGTTTTTGAGAAGCCGAGACTACCCTATTTCGAAAGAGATAAGAACTCTAAAATCCATGATTTTATAAGATTTTGAATTTTGAGTATAGTTGAAAGAACAAAAATCGCTGTTTTTATTTTTTATAATTTTTTTCTACAGGCAAATTATCAAAAATGAGTATAATTAAGCTTATTTCAACATCTTAAATTAAAATTAACCATATTTTCATCAAAATTAAGAATAATACAAAAAATTTTTATAGCAAAAAATGTTACAAAAATAGCAAAAATCAATTTTTATTTTTTTTATTTTTTTTATCAATAAATCATGGAAATTCAAGTTTTTGTTTCAGAAATTCAACAATTTTTCTTCCATTTAGCGATTTTTTTCGGTCGTCCTCGTTTTCTCTTGACCGGATTTGTTTCATTATCTTCACCAGTACTGCCATCATCTTCAGATTGAACGATATTGTTTTCTTTCTGCGGTTCTTTCTCCAGCTGCGGTTTAGGACATAAAACATCTTTAGAATCGTCATTGCAATACTTTCGAATATTTTTATATAAGTACGCTTTTCTTTCATAACTAATTTCGAAAGAGTCGTCTTCTATTACTTCCAGAAATCTCAACGAGTTATCGCAAGAATCATAAATTTTATGATAAACGATATTTTGATCCTTGGAGTGCTCTTTTGTTCCTATAAAATTAGGTTTCGAGGAATCAAAAATGAAGCTTGATTGCTTCGATATGTTCGCAATTTTTTTGAAATTCAAAGCGTCAAAGTATTGCTGCCACTTATAGAATGGGATTTTTTCTTGCAAAACATCGACAGCTTGATTAATCTTTGATTTTGGAGTGCTTTGCGTTACGATGTCACATAAATCATTCATCGATGATGCGGCGGTGACTTTGTACTTTTGTTTAAGGAGACCAAAAGCCCAATCGCAATGAAATTTCGTGTGCCCAACTGGCAAAAAAAGAGAGTGTTATTGTTTCATGTCGCTGACTTAACACTCTCCAAAGAAGATAGAACATCATGTAATTATTTTTATTTTGTCCCCGACAATTATCAGCGTGGAGGTAAAGGTGACGTTCGTTGAAGGAATAATTTTCGAAGTAATAATGAAGCATGCTGATGATTGCGTTGGCACCTTTACCAGGATTGCGATTTTCGGGTATTAGGCAATTATGTTGAACCTTGGCTGTATCGTTCATCACTCCAAAAATGGCGACCTTGAATGGGACTAAGAAGTATAGGGAACCTGGCTGTAACGGATTCGAAGGTATTGATACATTCTGCGCCATATCGAAAGAGTAATGGGCATATTCCACCACGTCTTTTTGAACTTTGTACAAGTTTCTAGTTTTCTTGATCACATCATCAAAAATTTTCCGTTTGTCGGCCACATTATCCAAATGATTTTTCATGGTGTTGATTAGCTCGAGCTTGGCTGCATCTGTTTGAAAGGTAGACGTAAGTTTCGAATGAGTGGTGTAATTTTTCTGACAGATTTTGCACAAATCATTCTTCGGCTTCATAGTTAAAATATCACCTGTGAAGGTACTCCAAGTTTTATTGAAAGTAGTTATTCCGACAGGATTTTTCTTCGCCGCTGAGCAATTTTCTACGTATTTTTGATACATAACTGAACGATTATCACAAGATGGCAATAACTTGACGCTAAAATTTTTGTGGTTGGGATAACATCCGGGCAAAAAAATCGCATTCAGTTCAGCATAACGCTTCAAAAAAGAAACAATATCTTTAATTTGATCAAAAATTGCGGCATTCTTCGGTGTATGCTTATGGCCTCCATGAACATTAGGTGCCATACCGTTATCGAGATAACATTCTTTCAACCGTCTAAACTTTTTTCTTGAAACATCCATGGCGAATAAATACATTTTCGAGCAAACTTGCCTACCTTGCAAATGGAAATGTGCACGAGTGAGCTGCCTATCATTTTGAATTCTTTTTGATTTAATCGTTTCAGCACCCGTAGCAACAAATGTAGCCATTTTCCCTAAGATCGCAATGTCTTGCTGATTGATATGATTCTCCCAATACGACAACGCATTACTATCAGCACGCAAGTTGACGATGTCAGTCTGGTCAAAGTAATCAGTACAACAAAAACTGCATCCACAGCCTTTCTTGAAAAACTCTTCCACTTTGGCATCTGTGTAAGTCGTAGAAGTGATATCATCATCAAGTTCAAAAACCAGCATTGTTTCGTCGACAGAAGCAGTATCTTCTTGCTCTTCGCTTTCATCATCCGTTTCAGATTCCTATGGTGGTACAAACAGGACATATTTGAAAGCTGATATTGTAATATAAAGAGTAATGAAAACGAGTCAAAAAGTGTACAATGAATCTCGCCTTACCAAATGATGAAACAAATCATCGTCTGCAGAGTTAGGTTCGTCATCTTCGTAAGGTCTTTCAAAATACTCCGACAGAATCGCTTTGATTGATTCTGAATCAGTTTCATCGAAGAAAAAATCGGTATATGATTCCATAATACGTATTAAAAAGTTGAAAAAATAACTCCTAAAGTTGAATTCGAAAAGCATGAACCGTGTATTATCAGTTATCACTAAAGTTTTTCCACAGATACACGTTAAATGCGCAGAAGGGAATCATACCAACTTATGGTACCTTTTTGAAACTGGGAGGCCATAACAGCGAATGCGTTTTTCTACCACTTCCTGACCAAATTTCGATCTGTGACTTTAGCATCGTGTAGTAAACATGTCAAACCACCAGAATTCACTGAAAACCGATTTTTTGATTTTTCGACCAGAATTCACATTTTTGCCCATAACTCGAAAAGTTGTTTTCCGACTTGTGGTACCTTTGCGCTTGAGAGGTCACATATTTTTTTGTGAATTACTAGAATGGGACATGGGCGGCAAGTTTCGTGTAGCGTGTGTAGCAGTTGCTACACATGAGAAATTCCCAAGTGGTTTTTGCTACACATGGGAAATAATTACGTTTACACACAATTACTCTTTATTCTGTGCAAAATTTGCACCAAAAAAAATTTTTTTTTTCCCTACACAGAGGAAAATGAAAAGTTGCCGGCCCTGGAATGGGAGATGCATCAAATAAGTTATTGACATAAATAAATTTAGTGCCGTGTCAAAGGAAATTGCTTCATATCAATGTTTAACAGATCCCAACTCCTATACAGGGCATGCTTTCCTCTGTAACCTTACCAGCAGATTTTGGGGCAAATATTATCACCCAAAAACACTATGATGAATGGAAATGTTGACAAATCTATTAATAACAAAAAAAAGTTGGTAACTTAATGACAACCAGATTAATTTGAAAATGTCAACATCACATAACAGCAAGTATGTACAAGAACATTCACATAAAATTGATATGGATGCTTCAAATGTGCTGCCAAATGTGAAATCAGTCCCGAAGGACTCCGCAGTTATATATTTGAATTTCAATGCAATTATTAACTGCAACAATTTCACTCTTAATATCGGTTCGAACAACCAATAATTTTCTCCATAACTTTGTCAATGTTTTTGTTTTTTGTTTTTCTTAAAAAAAGCTGCTCAATTTTCTTGTTTTTTGTTTTTATACAGTTTATTGCAGTCATTAACATCAACAAAAATGTGACGTAGTTCTTGTACTATCATCTGAAGGCGCTAAAATCGAATTTGGTTGTTATCATTTATCTCTCATCAAAGTGTTTTTTTAGCTCAACTTTCTTTGTGTAACTCCTATCATCGTTGTGGCATAGTGGTAGCGATGCGTCTGCGAAGATGTAGATTGTTCAGTTCGGAGTAGGTTTTTTGTTTTCTTTCTTCAAGTTTATTTTATAGTTCTAGAAATGAGTCTTTAATGTGATGAGTTTTACAGATCTTATAAAAGTGTATTTAAAACATTCATTTTTACTTGACTTATTATTTTTTTTTTTTTGTTAAAACAGTTCCTGAATTTCGTTATTTTTTCTTACTGCCAGAATTTCACCATCAATATCGGTTTAAACAACTATTGATTTTTTCGGTAACATTTTGTTGTTTTTCGTTTTTGTTAATAAAAAAAATTCCTCAATTACGTTGCTTCTTGTTACTGCCAAAATGGTGATTTAGTCTGTAATTTGGAAAATTTCGTTTTATTTATTTTTGTTGAAAATGTCTTCGTTTTTTCTTTTTTTTTTCTTTGGTAAACAAGAACCCAAATTTTGTCCTTATTACTGATTTCATGTTTTTTAGTTTTTAATTTTTTTTTTTGGAAGGGGTGGTAAAAACTTTTTACTTCAGAAAAAAATTATTAATCAACATTTAAGAAATTGTAGTAGGTGATTTTTTCAATCTACTATTTTATTTATTCTTTTATGGGGTAATTTAAAATTTTTTATAGGGACTGCGCTCCCAAACACCTCTATTGTGAGGGCTTCGTCTTCCGACATCTACGCATACAATCATTAAAACGATTCACTCAAAAAATATTTGTCACGACCCTGCAGTTACAATGATTCTACAAACACAATTACAGTCATTTTTTATGCGACGAAAAGTTAAAATGAGTAAAAAAATTTTTTGGATAAAAAAAAATAAAATTATAAATTAATATCTGTTTCTAAAAAATTTTTTTAAATTTTTTTTTGTGGGGTGAGGGTGTTGAAAAATTGGTGTGTAACACTCGTGTATATAGTAGGTAATTTATACTTCGCCTTCGTTCGTCGTTATCAATTTTTTTTCAATTATTTTTTTTTGGGGGGAGGGATGTTCCAGAAAAATAATGTGTAACACACGTTTATATACTAAATTATTGATACTCGTGTCAAAATCACCTACTTGATATACTTGTACCCTAAATAACAATTTTAACAAAGGAGCCTATTGAACAATGGTTGGTTCTGAACAGCGTTTCACTAATTTTGGCTGACCTAAAAATGTAAACAACGAAATTTTTAGCCACCCCTAAAATTAAAGCTCTTGATATCAACGATAGGCCTGAACCACAATTGTGCATTCGTCAGTTAGGTTGCTCCTAATTGGCAGTTGACTGGATGCAACGGATGCAAGTAGATGGTATTTTGATCCTCCACTGTTATTCATCTGTCAGCAAGGAGTAAATTGACTGAGCCCAGGACATTTTGTTTTCTCATTTTAAAGAATAAGAATATAATTCTTCGGCATCAAAGGTACGCTCGTGAGATTGTGCAGTTTATCTGTGCGACCAAAGAAATCTCGAGATGGTGACTGTAGAGCTTTGTATCGAACCAAGTTTTCGTTATAGAGTAGTAAATATAATAGAGGACGCATGCTATCTAACGTATGAAAAATGGCACCACTTTTGAAATAGTTGTCCTCATCTTTACAGTATGGGATTCAAATTAGTTCGCCAGTATTCGATCCCATTAAGAATGATGAGAATTTTTAAAATAAACGAAAATTGTACCTTCTCTTAGGAGTAGGGATACTTGGTCTCAAAAGTGGTGCCATTCTTCGTCTGGCATGTGTCCTCTATTATATTTCAGTACCTGGTTCACCAACCCGGCAAACAATTCACAGCTAACTGGTAAAAAAATTAGGAGTCTCTATAGCTAATTATAGCGGTACTTTAGTATTCTTACAGCTAAAAAGCAATGCTAAATTAGCCGTCACTCCTAATTTGGCACACTTTTTATGGTTAATTTAGCAGTGAGACGTTACATAGCTGTATATTAGCCATTTGGCACACTTTTTATGGTTAATTTAGCAGTAAGACATTGCATAGCTGTGTATTAGCCGAAAAAAGTGTGCCAAATTAGGAGTGACGGCTAATTTAGCATTGCTTTTTAGCTGTCAGAATACTAAAATACCGCTAAAATTAGCAGTGGAGTTGACTAATTTTTTTACGAATTGTTTGCCAGGAAGCTTTGCGCGGATGTGGAAAAAGAGAAAATTCTGTTAATTTTAAGTAAGCTAGAGAATTTCAGCAATATATTTATTAGGCACATCCTTCGGTATTATCCTATTCGTATACCTCAAGAATTAAGATCGCAATATTTAACTCATACTTCATTAATCATAAATCATAATAATCATACGCAGTTTAGGTCTAGCAAAATTCGCTAATAAAACCTTTCTTATTCGTTACTTTTACGGTTAATCAATTTTTCAAATTTTGTTGTTATCACTTGCTGCTGATGGACAGATTGAGATGCTCATATGTCTGATCAACGAATTATCTCAAACTTGAGACCTATGCAGATTGTTTTTTCGTACCCAAGTACCACTTTACTGTAATTTTCAGCAACATCGTCCGTCTAATTCTTCATGAGGCATTTACATATACGCACATGCAATTATTGCACATACCTACACTTATTGCTCGTGTTATAGTATAGCAGGGATGCCAACCTTCATTTTTAAAAATCCGTAGAATTCCCTAAAAAAAAAGACGTAGAAAAATGTAAAAAGACGTAGACTTTTTTTTTACCTATTTTCAGTACTTGATACCTTTAACCAATAGAGGGTGTCTGGGGGAACCCCACAAAAAAATTTTTTACTGACCCCTCTAGCAGATGTTTTTAAGCCATTTTTAGGAAGATAACTGCAATTAAATATTTATTGGTACTTGGTAGGATGAAGATTTTGATGTTATAAAATATTTTTTTCCATCATTGCTATCAAACATTTAATGAAATATCTTTCCAATTTAGGATGATTACATTTAAACGAGTCCATTTTATTGGACCATATTTGTCATATTTTGCCCATCAGACCATATTTTACAGGTTTTAAGGTAATTTTCAAGAATTTTTCCTTTTTTTTTTCCTTCTCTTTTTTTTTCCACAAGCTAATTTTTTTCCAAACATCTTTCTTGTTGGATTATCATTTATTGGTAATATTTTTTCATTCAAATTTCAAAACTTGAAATATCATTTAACTATCAAATGTGATACCAATAAATTTTTCATTTATAGATGACAAAAATTATGTACCTATTTTAATAAAAATTAAAATGATGATTTGAATTTATGCTTATTTTTCATTAGTTATAAATATCAATGCCGAGATTATTATGTTGTATGAATTGTAAGGTATAAAATAGTACAATTGATAGAAATTTTGAAAAATTCGGGATTAAAAAAACAATTCTTAGTCAATAAATGCGATTTTTTTCTGAGACAGATTATTTTTCCCTAAAAAGACGTAGAAAGACGTAGATTAAAAAAAAGACGTAGCTTTTTAAGCTTTGTTCAAAAAGACGTAGATCTACGTCTATTGACGTAAGGTTGGCATCCCTGTAGTATAGGATAGTTTGTGGTTTTAGCAGCCTATCGCAAATACGCAGAATGAGCGAAATGAACGAAAGCTGAAAACTTGTCAATCCGCTAAAACAAAAGAGGTTGAAAACTGACATATAAATTTTTTTTTTTGCAGTTTCCCACACGACGCAATTTCATTTTCTATTCAGCGTCGTCCACAGATGCATTTAATCGACGGGCGTATCACCGCGCATTACCGATACCTTACCTCATACCTCGTCGATTGTTTTTTTTTCTTTCATCTTTTTTTCGACCCCATCTTCCCCAAGACAAGCGAACGATTTATCAGCCAATTCATATTTTTTATTTTTTTATATTTTAAATGTCACTTTCGCCGGCTCGACTAATTATCGCGCGAACTCGTGACGAAGAATATTGCTTTCACTTTCGCACCTCAAACCAAAACACTTCGGCAGCGTACCCAGGTACCTACCTATGGGTAGGCAGGTACTCGTAAGTTCAATACAAAGTGTGCGATGCCTTTTTTCTCTTTTTCCGCGACAGTGATATAAGTGTTCTTTTTTTTGGGTTTTTTTTTTTTTTTTTTTTTTTTTTTCCTCTCCACGTTCTTACCACGGTTTTCAATCTGTTTACTACTCGTTTTCTTCTTCGTCGACGAAGATGTGTCATTGTTATCTAATTTTACAACATTATTGACCTTGATTCGTTACGCAACATCGATCACCACCTTCTCGCGTACGCACATCGTCGTCGTCATCTTCGAGGTGGAGATGTTCGGATCTCTACGCGCGAACGCACAATTCCAATTACAGTGCTTATGCGTTTCTAATGCGTCACGAATACCTCCGCACAACCCGAGCCACGCCATTTACGCTGTGCATTTATCGACGCGGAAAAAAAAATCTTTGTGGATCATCGGAGGTCGCGCGCATTTTTGCACGAATGCGACTTTTATGAGGGGCGATGTCAGCGATCGCAATCTTAATAATAATAATAAAAAAAAATAAATAAAAAAAAAAAATATTGACAGGTCGTTAACGGGACGAGTCGTGAAAAACCAACTCCGACAATATTAAGATTGTAATTTCGCACAATGGGCGAGATCGAATACGCCGTGGAGTAGGCGAATAAAAAACGTTACTCAAACAAAAGAGCTGCGAGAAGCGCATTCTTTTTCATTCGATTTTGCGCGTGTTCGGGTTGATGACCTGTTGGGGCAGTACGTAAAACTCTTACACGCACCAAACAGGTCTGTGCTACGATTCGACGAAATTCCAATTATCTGGAATATAAAATATCTAAGGTTGTCTTTTGGGCCGAAATAAATTGTGTAGGCTACCTAGGGACAGATGCGTACGTCACACTTGCGCACAAATCCTTATTTTTTCGCAATCCAATTTCCCTTCACACTTTTTCCAGACTCTATACTGGCAGATTTAGCGATTCTTCGTTGATTCTCCCGATCTTTATCATGTAGTGAGAGTTGAGGTGGTTTCTTTTTTTTCTTCTAATACATACCTGCAGTATAACGGAAAAAAGTCAGAACTCAACATTGTACCCCTGATTTTCGTCTTTCTAGGGCGGCATATTCGCACCCATAACACTGACTCTTTAGTCATTTCTACTTTAGCTCATATTACAAGGTTTTTGAAGAAAATCTATTCATTAAAATTCATCTCATGTATAAGGTACCTATATATACACATATCTATCTAACATGATACAGGTCGAAATTTTTGTTCAATAGTCACGAAATTTGGATGGTACGCATATTTGTATCAATACCTTAAGTAAGTATAATTACTGAACACATGAATTTTCTGTTAACTCGATAACCGCTGTAATTTTCAGTTGACAAGATTGAAATAGTCTGCAGATGCATTCTATGCCACAAATTTACCGTATCAAGTTTGGTGAAAGTTGGATGGACACCTCATATGCTACCTTCGATCTCATGGACGAGTTAGGGGTGGTTATCCGTTTCATGAGAAAAAAAAACGATTGGTACCATTTCTTTCATTTTGACCTAATTTTTTTATGTACACACACACACGCGCGCGCGCACACTACAGTATAACGAAAAAAAGTCAGAACTCAACATTGTACCCCTGATTTTCGTCTTTCTAGGGCGGCTTATTCGTACCCATAACACTGACTCTTTAGTCATTTCTACTTTAGCTCATATGTCTCCTTACCATTAGTTCTTTCGCCCAAAATTCTGTGTGCGCGATTCTGAGAAAACTGATAGGGCTGAAATTTTTACGAAAGAAGTTTTTTGCCTATCAATTAATTAGTTTCTGAGAAAACTGAAAAACAAAAAATTTCTAAAAAAATCATTTTTCCAAGATTCTGAGAAAATGAAAAAACGGATCAGGCTGAAATTTTCATGAAAGACTTTCCTATGTTGATGCAAGTTTCTTAATAGTTTGGTGCCTATTAATTCAGTACCTAGCTTCCGAGAAAACTGGAGAAGAAAAATTTCTGGAAAAAATTTTGTGTCCACTATTTTGAGAAAACTCTGGAAAAGCGGTTTTTAGTAATAAAACATCGATAGATCGATATTTTTGTTAAAAATATGGATAACTGTCGATAGTTTTTTTTATAATTTCTTAACCTGAAACTAGTAATGAAATATCAATATATCGATAACTACATGGAGCAAACTGCGTTTTCTAGCAAAGCATTGCTGCGCTAGTTCTTTTTTTTTATTGCCATTATTCTTAACACTATAGGGAAGCGACATTTAAACAATTTTTTTAAAATTTGTTTCATAGGTGGGTGTTACGATGTAGAAGAACTCTATTGATTTTAATTTCGATTGTTTTATCTATTCTGCAGTTATTATAGCTATTTAGTGCTGGTTGTACCAAACAGTTAAACTGTCAATGAGTATGGTTTAACTTTATTTTACTATACATCTTATCACTTAAACTTAGTTTATACTAAAGTTTAAAATTGGTACAGCTGGGCCTAAGTGAGATGTGATAAAAATATACAAAGCCAACAGTTGTTTTAATATAATGAAATATATAGCCCAAAGATGTTAAAATTCTAGCATAAATGAAACAATCAAAACCTAAAAGAATGTGGTTCTTCTACATTATAATACCTACCTACGTACCTAATAGTTCGAATAATGTTAGTATGTAGCTCCCTCTACACTGTTGAGAAAAGCAGCAAAAAAAAAAAAGAAAAAAAAAGAGCTCAATTTGAGGTAGTGCAATTTGCACTAAATATTATAGGGTAAATCTGTGGCATAGAATGTATCTGTACACTAAATTTCATTCTCATCAACTGAAAATTACAGCAGATATTGTATTAACAAAAAATTCATATGTTCAGTGAATGTACTCAACTTCAAGGTGTTTTTCTGATGCTTGAGATTAACTAAATGAGGATATATCTAAGAATTAGATGTGTAGTTAATTTAACCAGAAAAATGTTTTTTGTGAAAATTTTTTTGTATAAGTCTCAAGGCTTTTAAGGAGTTCAAAATCAAATTTAAAAAATTAACTCAAGAGGTGGGAGTGGGATTTTTTATATGTTTAGGGCACCACTCCTCAGTTTTTCAAAAAAAGGTATTTGCTCTAGTAAATTTCTTTATATTGTCTTATTTGTTCAGAGACTATAGACTATATTGTGGGCTGAGGCGATACAAGTTTCAAAATTCTGCACTTTTTTTCATATTGAACAATGAATGTTTAAATTTTAGTATTATGAGGAACTAGACTTTTTTACCAGGGAGTAGCACAAAGTCTGCTTTATAGTAGTAAGTTAAATAAAAGTGTATAAAAATTAAAAAAGAACAAAAAAGGAATCTGAGGGGACAATACTCGTATAAGGTATTAGGGACTTACACCCCTCAATGACAGTTGCTGCCCAAAAGCTGGCATATATTTGTCTCTAAGACGTTAAACACATACACTTGTACGTTTGTATGCTTGTACCTGTACGTATGTACAGGTAAGATACGTTGCATGGGCCGTGATCAATTACTTGATAACAGTCTTGGTGATGTCACAGACCAGTACCAAACAAGTTGTGGCATTTCTTATCACCTTGACAGAGGCAAGAAATGACGCAACTGATGACATAGTACCATACGTATATGTACGTATGTGTGTCTGTGTGCGTGTACCAAATCTGGTATATAAACTCTCAAAACTGGCTTCAATTGGCTCTCCCGTACTTTGATGAACAAAGTGGCAGAACACGCAATACTGTTGAAAACCTTTAATGTGTGAATATCTCTCACGACGAGGTATTCCACAGAATCTATTTCTGGATTTCTCAATAGGTACCACAAGTAGTCAAATTCTTATAGAAGCAGTTCCACATACCAAGGGAAACACCAAGTAGATTCCTATCCTCTGTGTGAGCTGCGTGCATGCATTGAGTTTCATTTGGCATATAAAACGAGTCTTAGGCGAGAAATAACATTTTCGTTTCTATTTACAGACTTGCCACTGTCATAGTTAGTTAAACTGATTAACTGGTATGGTTAAAAATATTATTTCGATTTTATAACCTTTCGGTTGTAGGGCTGAGAACCAAAATATTAATCCATGAAGAGAATCGGTGTGTACTCTCATAGGCCCAATAACCAAATTTACCTACAACAACATGATATCTGCAGCAAGAGGAAGCAGCTGAAGTAAAATGGAATATGTAGCTTGAGTATTATCCCAAAGGTTTATGTAAACTCTGTAAGCTTCAAATTTGGAATAAAAAAAAAAGTTTTTCATTCACTTTAAGACATGGAAAGAAGAGCATAGGGCGTAGGACGAGTTATTCTGAGAGAAAAAAATTTATTTGATACAATATTTCAAAAAATAGGGAATTTCGCACTAGTATCATACGATATTTTTTCATAAAATGCATCCAGAAAAGTTTCACCAAAAGAAAAAAAATTAACAGAAACCTATCTCCCGATACGAGATTCTCGAGACTTGTATAAAAAGTACGGTAGTTCTAAAGCAGTTAAAATAAAAGCTGTGCATATGTGACCACGACGTTAGAGCGGAAAGAGAATGAATTTGCAAGGGAGCATGTGCTAATTCTCACTATTGGCACCATACTGAAATTCACATACATCAAAGTGCGAGTAAAGAGGCGAATTTCTATTGTAGAAAAGTGAAAATTGGCGCATGCGTAATTACAAATTCAATTTAATTTTCACACAACAGTCCAGACCGAGCATGCATGCGCACTCTTGATTTTATCTGCTTTATTTTTACGCTATCTACTCGTAACTCGCGCAAATATAAGTAGGATACTCTTTTTTTGTTTTCCTCTTTACACGTCTTATTTTGGGTGGGTATTACAGAAAAAAATACAAATAGTGGTTAATGGGTGATACTCGTGCGAAGCAGCTGATGACTACAAAGGTGATTTGCAACACTCGCGTTTCGCATTCGGCTCATGCAGCAATCACCTACTTTTCGCATTTCTATCACAAATAACCATATTCTCGTATTCCAAAACGACTGTTGATTGAAACTTATTGATACGACACCCACAAGATAATCACGGTAGATAAGAAAAAAATTTCAAGAGTTTAAAATTGATGGGATTATAGATAAGTCTCTTTGTGATATAAAATACGAACATTTACACGTAAAACAAAATATTAAATTAAGAAGTGACGAAGAGAAAAGTTTATCCGATAATAAAAAAAATGCCTAACCTAAAGATGACGTACGGAAGCAAGCAATCAGAACAGTATAAAGAGAAAGCTCAAAAAAAATTTTAGTACTCCGTTTGCAAGCAAACTGGGTAAAAATATGAGACAGCCAATAATACTCGAGTACCTATATCAGAGTTTAACCCAAGTATGAGACAGCATGGCAATTGATAGTATGAGAACCAATAATAGTTCCAGCAAAAATACAGGATGTTAATAAATTAAGACTGAATGCAAAAGGAACACAAATACGATTTGAGAAATTTCCAACGTGACTTACCCTAAAAATATAGTCAAGAAACCGTGAAATACATGTCGAGCCAATTCTTAAATATAAGTACGAACAGAAAGATGAACTTCTCAGCGATGACAAATATTTCTGGGACAAGAATCACTTTGGCCTATACCAGTAAGAATCACTAAACATATAAGAGGACGAACTTCTCACGATGTGTAAGAATTGTTTTTTTTCTCACAAGTCTTGCATTCGACTCTGGAACGCTTTACATCATTTCGCTGGCATTTCACGCAAAATTGATCGCATTCGAACGACTCAACCCCCTTTATTCGAGCGTTCATAAATCGCTGCAATTCTTAGTTCAAATCGATATTCGGAATTTAGAATGCACTTTACACGTGTTACCTGATCAAGATACGTCAAATCCAACTGACTTCTTCACCGAATATCCAACATCGTATAACATTCGACAAGTTTTACAACTATACGGGTATATTCAAGGCACTTCGTTAGCATCCAACGATAATATTCTACTCGAGCCTAAAATGATACGTATTTCATGGGATTTCATAAATCGTGTCCAAGTAGAGGAACCCACACATTCACGTACTTTACCAACGATCTCATCGCCCATGCACCGAACACGATCAGCCGGCACTGGCACCAGAATATGTAATTTCACTGAAAAACGGGCTGCGCGAAGACGTTTCCAGGGCGTCGTAACACACACAGTACGTGCGTAAAATACTCGCACAAAGCTGCAGCCATAAAATTTCGCAGAAGACGATAAATGCTACGTAACTTGTACTTTTATACCTGGAGTTAGGTGCCTACTTTTATGTAGGTTTTCGTGGAAAATCTACATATTAAAATTGATTTTGTATTGAGAACCAGGGCTGAGGGTGGATTCGTTTTTCGTCTTATTACCCAAGAAAAACTTTGACAATATTAGCTGAAATTATAAATATATATATATATATATATATATTTATATACACATTTCTGCTGAACTTTGTACGAGTCACAATTTTTATCAAATGGTCTTGAAATTTGGTACATTTATTTGGATCTACACAAGGATGATCCCTATTGTTTTTGCTCCAGATCGTCTCTACGGTTTGTCTATTTATTTTTGGGGCTTAAATGCTTCTAAACTGCGTGATTTTTAACCAATAGTCACAAAATTAGGTACAGACATTGAATACATTATATTCAATTATGTAAAATTTTGTTTCAAAAAACTTAACGGTCCGTGCGTAGAGGCGATTTGAAAACATCTTAAACTATTGCTAAGAAAATAATATTAAGTCCAGATGAACCAAAGAAGTTGGTCGAAAACAGAATTGCTTTTGTTTAATTTGCTAAGCAATCATTCAATAATTTACATATGTATTTTATAACCTCATACACTTCTTTCTTTCACTTTTTTATGAATTTTCTTGACATTTTATTTTGATCGCAATATTTACCAACTATTCTTCTAAATAATTTTCATTTTTTCATTCCATTTCTTTATTGTATTTAATTTCATCAAATCTATATTATATTTCTACAAATTGCAAAATATGTTTTTAACCAACTTCAAAATTCTTGAGTAAATATTGAAGTCGGCGCTTATCAAAAAGTTTAAAAAAAAAAAAAAACAACATATGTATATTCGGATCAAATTGATTACCTTCTCCTTTTTTTTTTTTTTTTTTTTTTTTTAAGGTCGGCTAAAATCTATTAAAAAATCTTAAATTATTGCTAACAAAAGAAAATATATTCCAGGAAAAAAAAAAGTAATCACCGAAACACTCTTGCTGTTAATTTATTTGAAAAGCAATCATTTATTTAGTTTCGCATAATATTTAATTTTATCCAATATTCAATTATTTAATTAGTGTTTTTCTGGTCAGGAAAACCTACATTTTCAAGCCTTATTTACTGCTCTGGAGTTTTTTTTTTTTTTTTTTTCATTTCCCTTGCGCTTTAATACACAAGTCGCTGACTAATCTAAGATATTAGGTAGCTAGGATGACATTAAACGATGTGAATACCTTTCCAGTCGGATGAATTGTAAATATGGATTAAAATAAGGGCAAAAACAGAAACTTTTGGTCGGCGGCGATTCGCTTATATTCACAGGCAAGCCTATTTCAAACGTACGTAAATAACGTCATAAAAACGTTAGGCTACGCAAACGTTGCGACGACGTCTCAATTCAAATGACCGACTCAAATTCTTAGACGTTGTATAAAATTGTAATCTACACGTCTCTACAAAGCAAAAAAAAAAAAATACATCGCGTTTGATTTCGTAATGAATGAGCAAAAAGGAGTTCGATACGCCACCGCCGCCGCCGCCGCAACGCTCGCCCTTGCCGTTAATTAATTTGTTTGGTTTTAAAAAGACAGCAGCCCGCCTTGTCTTCGTCACACGACAACTAAAAATAGAAATATCCGACGGTCAACGGCTGTTTTGAGAATGCGCGTCGAATTTAAATGCACTTCGCGCGAATTATATGCAACTATTCTGCGGGCAAAAAATACTCTAACGCAGCAGCAACTCCGATAGAAAAAGTAGGTTTCAAAAAGCAGAAAACCACAACTGATGATTGTATTAAATTTTTCAACTGTTGACCTATAATTACACATTTTAAAACCATTACCTCTGTCAAAATCGAAACGAAAATTGATTTTATGGAAGCACCTTTATTACTTCGAGATAGAACATTTTATGTCCAAAATAATGTCAAAAATTGCCGTGCCGTAAGTACCATCGGGTCAATGCATACAAGAATTAATAGAACGTTACAATACTTTATAGTAAATATTTGTTTCAAATTTCATAGCTGTTTTATCTAAAATTAGGAATTTTATAGCCAAGATAAAAACAAAAATAGTGTTACCGGAAGTACCATCCGGTCGATATCCACAAAAATCGATAGGTCAGGTCCTTGGCTTAGTACTATATATAATTAGATATTATTAGATATGATTTGAGTTTTTGGTGCCGAAATTTTCTTGTGGTTATGAAATGAAATAGTATCTACCCTCGAACACCACCACCCCCCCCAGGTCGTTTCATGGCACCAACATTAATAAGTAAATTCTGATAGAAAACCTACTCAACAAGTGGCGGCTAATCATGACCAGCAAGATCGACGCAACACACAAAGAAGAATAGAGAACAGAGATTACACAGCTGTACTATGGCGTGGCGAAAATTTGGACGAGTATCAGCGCAGCGAAACGTAGTGTAGGTCAGTGAAGAGTACCGACTGGCGAGTAGCCAACTACATAATATACAGGACTACATTATACTATACAGGTAGCGGCACAAACGAATATGCTGAAGCGCGTAGGTTTGTGTTTTATCGAAGGATATGCTGGCCAGCCTACGAGAAAGAGAAACTGAGGAGCTGAATGACGGTTTCGATGCCTACAGCGACGTTCATAAGAGGTTAAAAGTACGATGTCGGACAAAAAAGGTTTTCATCGGCAGACGTGTCCGTGCCAAAGCAATAGCGATCAGTCGATCGCAAGGATCAGTTTTTAGGTACGAATATAGTACAGATGTAGACACGTGTACATGTAAAATAGGCAATTTTTCAGCTTTTTTGGCAGAAAATTGACGACGAAAAATGAAAAAACATTTTTATCAGAACGTAGAAGTCAAGGAACCACTAAAAGAACAATATGGGATGCCTGCTTACAACGAACAACTCCGCGACGGAAAAATACTGAACAAAGTCTCCATGGTGGTAATAACCATACCATTATGATAACAATACATACACAGTTCACTGTTGAGACTTTATGAGTTCAGAACCAGCGCCACTGTATACCACGTTAATCTTTCTCCTCCTAGAAGGGCGTAAAAAACACGGTCCTAGGGTCTTAAACTTCTTCTTCAGCCAATAAAAAATGTGAGTCTTTGGCAATGGTAGTAGTATTTCTGTTGCAGTGGGTAGCAGGTTCAGAAAAGGCAGATATATGTGTTTTTGAACACCCCCCTTCCATGATGAATCTATCTACTACTTGCAGCCTTATTTTCCTGTTTTCCAACATTTTCATTTTTGAAGGGATATGTCAAAATTCATTGCTCCAATAAACTTGGTAGGCTAAACCCTGATTCTATTAAATTAATTATTTATTTATTTTAAAAAGGCCTCATTTGAAACAACTGCGGTATCTCAAGGGGGGTGTTTCAATTTATAAGGAATTGACCTGCAAGAGTACCAATATCCTCTGTAGCTGGCTTGAAATTTCAACTTAAAATTAAAAAGGAGAAAAATATTAATT
Organism: Ericerus pela; assembly: GCA_011428145.1. Classification (NCBI taxonomy): domain Eukaryota; kingdom Metazoa; phylum Arthropoda; class Insecta; order Hemiptera; family Coccidae; genus Ericerus; species Ericerus pela. The sequence continues at coordinate 558,074 of WOFM01000161.1, read as the reverse complement.
TTTAGAGTGACTGGATAAGCCAGGTGTCTGGATCTCAAATGAGAACCCCCACAATTAAACCTACCAACCATTATTCTCAAAATCAATATTAAAATTATATTTATACTACCTTATTCACTAATCCAACCTCACCCCATGTCAACCCACACCCATTTTACCCCACAACTCAACCCATAATATTGTGTAATTTATCACATCGCAAAAAGAAACATTAAGTACACGATTACAAACAATTATTTTAATTTCCAAAATATTTAATATATCAACGCTTACCTTTCTTAACTACGTAAAATTAATAATCAGCAATATATCAAATTATTTTATTTATTATTATTACCAGAATCAGATCGTACATATCCACTAGTACCCTTAGAAATCCAGAATTCTTCATGATGAGTTTTTTTTTCAGAAACCGATAGGTTTTGACACTTATGATAAAGATTTTTTCACAAACCTCAAATTTGGATTCTGATTTCTGATCCTTCACAGTTTAAATTCCAGGAACAACAATTATTTTAGAACATTTGGGTTTTATTAGTTAGCTCCAGAAAATTACAAAAAAGGCTTCACAATTGCCGTTTTTTCACAAAATAATTTTTATTCTAAAATATTTAAATAATTAAAACTTTTTGGCACTTTAGGAAAACTTTTCAGAATTTTGAATATTTATATACATTATTCAAGACTTAATAACCTCTTCTTGTTCAAAAATAAAGAAAAGTAATTACAAAACGTTATTAATCGCGGTGCACACCTAAAAAAAAAATTTAATTATTTATAAAACACCAAAATATTTACAAGTTGAATAGCAGAATACCTCAAACCTTTATTTTTGTAGTACCTTAAATGAAAGTTAAATAGAGTTGTGAGTAGATTACAATGAATTTCAAATCAAAAACGACATTTTTTACAAAATAAGAGACAATTTTCAACATTTAGGCACAAAATAAAATAAAATAGCTCAAATTTATGAAGTAATCGTCCATTATCACAAAGGTGAATGTCAAAATGTCTTGGACATATAAACCAAGCTGGACTCAAATTTGTACAAAAATTTGATAAACCACACTGCCAATCAAGAAATAACAGGAAATTATCCAAAAATTCAATCACTTTGTTCAACATTGACAATGGATTCCCGCTAAAAGTTAACAAAGGTGGTATTTCCTGAGTACTAAAGCTATAGGCACTAAAGGTATCGTGATATATTTTATCTGGTCCTGATTTTCTGTTTTTCAGTTTTTAAATTAGTATATTGTAGAAAAATTATTACAGGGAATGGTTTTCTCAATCCGTAATTGTTTACCACAAAACAAAAACAAAAAACAAAAAAAAAAGCCACAACTAAATTAACGAGGTAGTTTTTAAGAGAAAATTATCGATGATAAATTTGAACGAAGTGAAGACCTGTTTTTGGATCTATATTCATAACCAATTTCTTTTTAGGCTACGATTTAACTTGACTGATCGTGATGAAACTAATGAAAAATAAAACAACTGAGCGAATATAGTTGATGGTTCGTATTTATTTAGTAATACAACATCGGAAATTTAAAAGGATACTAATCATGCTTAAAAAAGCACAAAACGAACACATTGTCACTAAATAACAGAGCAATAATTGAATCAGAAGGTATGCAATACATTTGAAATAAAAATAATAAAATTGGAAAGTTAAATGCCATTATTCTTTTAAAATTAGTTTGAAATGTTAACTTTTATTATTGCTGGTAGAATACGATTTTAATGCCAATTCTTACGCACAAGGAACGTGGTAATGTGCTTAGCTTATTGCATATCCCTTGCGCCGTAAAAATGACTGTACGTCATTTCACGCTAAATTCTTTCTCAGCCTGTAATTGCCATCCAAGAATATCAACTCTGGATTTCTTTTGAAGCGTTAACCTCATTAACGAACGCTAAATAGCAATATATAGTTAGAAGTAAGGTGAACATATGAAATGGCTTAGAATGAGCATGTTAAAAGAGCTTCTTCATTATGGTGCAACAAAAAACAATTTCATTTATGAATACAGCAAATCAAAAATTCTGGTAAGATAAAAATATAAAAATTAATATTTTTTTATTATAGATGATCATCAAGGAAATGTTTACTCTGATATTTTGCGGGCAAAACGTAGCATTTAGCATCGATGAATCAGCTGCAAGTGTAACCACTAATCTCCATAGCTCTGTTTGATAGGATTACACTAACTTACACCAACTTACATCGGTAGGGATATTTCACGAATATTCAAGTAAAACTTGGCGCAAAGTCCCATAAAATTCCTGCATTTGTGGAATCGCCCTCCTGGTGTAGGTTGGTGTAAGTTGGTGTATTCCTATCAAACAAAGCTCATGTAATAAGATACATCACATTTTTACATAGAGGCATGTATTCCATGCTTCCCTGTAAAAATGAGACTCATCTTTTTACATGGAGACACGTTCATTTTACATCATGGATCATACTTTTAGCTGATTCATTAATGACAGACATTAATATTGACATCTTTTTATTCATTCTAAATGCGAAAAAAATTATTTTTCCTGATCATTAATCACTTATTAAAAAATCTCTTCCACAACAAGGTTTAAAAGTGAGTTTACATGACTCAGAAATTGCTCACTCACGGCCGACATACTGCAAACTCACCCCCGCATGTAAAAGCTCACTTTTGAATCTTGGTGTGTAGTATACTAATTGGGAAAACCATCCAATATTCAATACAAAAGTAACTCCATACAGGCAGGATAAGTGAACACCTAAAATGGAGGAGTACTCGATTTGATTCAACTGGTGCTCTCATATGTCATGGAAAAATTCATGCTGGTTGACCACTAGCTCCGCATCTACCATTTTCTCATCTAATCAGACGTTAAAAATATATCAACTTTAGGCAAAGTACATGGCCATGTAGTCAAAACCAAATAAAAAATGAAAAATAAATGATACACTACCTACAGGAATTAATATTGGTGAATGCTATTCCCTTTTCTTCATTGATGTAGTATATGTATATAATTATGTATCTATTTCATTTTCTCCTGCGTCATCTCAATTTTCTCGATTAAAAAACTACTTTTCCAAGCTCCTGTTAATCACATCACAACTTCGCTGTCCATTTTATAATGATTCTTAACCATTGAGGGATATCAGGTATATCAGGTAATGAACTGGTAGATGTGGGCTGTTAGCTTGGGGATTAAAACTAGCAATCCATAGGTTAGAAAAACACAAAGTCGCATCCAACAGCAATGATGCCTAAGGTGATGACAAGGTGCAATAGCGCATACAGCTGCATCTCCACAACCATTCCCTCAATGCTGCAATGCAGGCACAACAATAGAGGGCGGAGTTAGGCTACTGTATATCAACCCAGACTTAGACTGTTATGGCTCTACACCACTCTAAAAAGGGGGATGTAGAAGCAGTTGAATCTTTGGCTGTGTGTTTGTCCCACATTGCGAGTCACCAGTTCTGTGGGCTGTCAGCTTAGATTCGAACCAGAAACCCACAGGTTAAAAAAACAAGACAACGCACCACACAGCTTCGACACCGATGGTGATGGCAAGGCGTAATAGCACAAAAAGCCGTGTGCCCACAGTAAACACCTTAGCTCTCAAAATCCACAATTCTAGGTAAAAAAATCAGTCTTTTCCTCGCTTATTACTTATTATTTTTTGTTTGTCCTTATCATGTTCGTCTCTAGCATGAAGATTATCAATTAGTTCCTTCTCGCAGGTATAACACTTTCTGACCAGCACTCCTTTCTTGCCCGCAGAGTGGCGTAACTAAGAATTTTTCATCTATAAACACGGCAATGTGCCACCTTACCAGTGACGGATGCATACTGGCATCTTTATTTTGGCATCGTCACTTTATGATGACCTTATTGCGAGTGAACCGCAAAAAATAATTTTGAACCGTATTTCCGAAGGTATTTTTCAAAATTTTTACTTTTTGAGGGAAATTATGGGGCAAGTCTTTCTTGTCTCTCATGGCCCACACCTAAACCCAGGCTACTGAGAGGTAGAAAAAACCACACATTTATAGATTAAAAATAAATTTTTATTTGTAATTTTGCCACCGCAAAATTCTGCCGTTGTACCAGTTTCCTTGCCTCTCCGAGTTGCGTTACTGCGCCTTTATCTCATTCCTTGATATTTCTCGTTTTTTTGGTACGAGATGTAGCCTTCGTCTCAATCACTCTCTTCCAGTTCAACCTCTAATAAATCAATCACTACGCCGCTTAAGAAAAATTCAACTTGCCCGATAGTTCTGTAAAATTCTGATCCAACTTTACGCCAAGTTAGAGTTGTCGTAAAAGGCGTGAATAACTTAAACGACCGAATAAACATTAGCAGAACAGCACTTTAGATTTAGATACTCACTAGGCGATTCAACCCTCCGTATACTTTATCCCAATATCTCCGAATCACTTTTCAAATCAATGCCCTAACATAATTAACTCGCCAATACTTTCAACTGTACTACGATCTCATTTTTACCACTATACCTATTTCTATTTCTATTATTTTTCCTTCAGATAATGTAGAGATTGTTTTCATCTTAAAAATGTTTACTAAGAAAAAGTATCTTTCTCTCACCCTAATCTGACTTAACAGTCACTTTATCTTCTCATTTTTGGCTAGGTAGTACCCTTCAGTTGAAGAAATAAATAATTTTATAATTAAAAACTCGGTTAAAATTTCATCACAGCTTATCCCAGTCTCTCGAATGATAGTTATCATCACTGAAGAACAAGATTTAGTCATAGGTGAACCGCTAAATAAATTTTTCGAAGGAATACCCCTTAAATGAATATGTCTAATCGTAATTAATTTTCACAAGATAGAAATAAATTCTCTTTTAACTGGCACCATATTATTCACTCGTAAGATCGAAGAAATAGCAATTGAGCAGAAAAAAAATCAAATTCGAGTACACTACGCAGGTTCGCAGATTGGAAAAACAACGATGGATCAAAGGAACAACAAAACCCTGCTGGAAGAAATATGTCAAGTCTACGGGCCACTTCGTCTTTGAAAGTGTCGAGTACAAATTTAAAAAAAAGTTGGCGGAAGTAAAACATCTAAATACATTTGTCACGCCTGTATATTATTAATATGTTATGGGAAATTATCGTAAAATAATATAACAACGTTTCCGTTTTTATAGAATACGACGTTACTCAGAAAGAGAAAATACGAAATAACGTCGAACGTATATCTATATTTATTAATAATTTCGATAAACTGCAAGTCTAATAAAAAGGACTAGATACTAACCTATGTACGTTACACTTCAACGTTAAACAAACACCTCCGTGGAGATAAAATTTTATTCGATTATGGACGAAAAAATGAAACTTGTCGTCTTTTTTAAGTGGTAAATTATACGCGGGTATGCATGATTGACAATGTCTTTTTTCAGTAATATCATTTTTTTTCCAGCAATATTTTACGAATGATTACTAGCGATGGATGAATATTGTAGGTTTCCTGCCGGCCCGGGGAATAGAACTGTCCACCGACATGAATACCTACCTCAATTGCCACCACCACCAAAATACGGCAACCATATACACTCGGCCATGGCGCCAGGTGATGGTGCCGAGTACTTCACCGATAAGTGTCGCCACACTACTCCCCCCAGTACAGCAGTGCACAGTACGATTCAATGGAGGCAAAGCTACTAACAGATGGGTAAATGCCTATAAGGGAGTGGTTGATGCCCCTCTCAAATACATTCCGGCATCGCACCAGTACACACTACCGCATTAATGCTAGTGCGCTCAATTCCATCATATTGTGAGGTGGAGAGCAGGTGAACTAGCGGCCTGATGTGTTCTTCCGAGAGATGGTGCTATTCACCATCTTCCAGATCACATCAGGATCACCAATGTAGGATGATGTGGTGAGCACATGTGTACAACTATTAGTCAACCTCATATGTGTATGAGCCTTACTCAGTACAAAAATTAGATTAGTAGTGGTGAGTTACTAACCCATGCGTAATTCGCCCTACATAATATAGGGTAAGGCCACACAACCTACCAGCGAGTGTACAAGTACACTCGTCACCACTGGTAGGAAGTTGTCACAAATATAAATGACAGATATGCCAGTTTTATTTATTTTTTTTTTTACTAAGAAGAAAAAGGATATGGAAATATCTGCAAGGAGTCTAGGGCCAAATGAGAGAACTGAAATTAGTTCAAAATTTAAATCCAATTTTGGCAATAAAAACATTTATAACAGGAAAACAATAAACATAGGGTCCATGCAGTGATCGGTAAAATTGGTCTTGTCTTTGATTTTGCACTGTCTGCAAAGCCAAGGCCAATAAAAAGACTTAACTGCATGATATCAAGGACAGATACAAAACTTAAAGAAAAAAAAAGAAAAAAGCAACCAAAAAATGGTAAAATGTTCGTAATTTTGCTAATAAAATAATTTGTAATATTCGGGGTTGAATTTTTTTCTTTCTTCCTTTTTCATCATTTACAGACATTTGTGGTGAGTTAAGGTACTCGTATATTTTGTAAAGACATGCATGGTCAAGTTAATTTTAGCCATCAATAAGCCAAGACTTGATTGCGCAAGACTAAAACAAATCCCAAAATCCCAACTGAACAATAGCGAACTGAATCCAGAGTTATGAAACTCGAGTTCAACGCTTGTCTAAGGAACAGGATATGAAAAAAGGTCATAATCAGTTGTACAAATGCTTCAACCTCACAGATTACAAAATGCTCGAATAAAACTGATGAGTAATAAAAGTAGGAATATTTACTCATAGAGTCAAAAAGCTTATTCTTAATTTTATTTGTTTGGCGAATTAAATTATAATATTGTGGTATGCCAAATTGGTTTTCACCTGTTATACATAAAACTTGGTTTTTATTAACTCCTACAAGTTTTCAATCAATCACTTACCTGAATTAATTCACAAAGTACATAATGAGTTACCATACACATGATATCTGAAGATGAAAACATTGAGGACATAGATGTTTTGCCGATGATAGAATGATGGTGAAATTGAAATATTGTCGAAATAAAATGATTAAAATAGAAAACAAATGGAAATTTTGAATACCAAATTAATAGTGTCCCACAGTGAGAAATTTCCAAATTCACTGTGGGGGAGAAAAATCGGAATTGAAAGACCCAGGGTTTGTTCTAACCAAACTCGTGTAATATTACATTTTTAACAAAGTTTACTAAAAGATTGAAAATTTACTCAAAATCATTTTAAATTTTACCCCTTTTTTCCTAATTTTCCCCTAGAAAATTCACCTATTATGTATTAACCAGTTTTCCACGTTACTTGACCTCATTAGCTGGACATTATCAAAAATAAACGACAAGTTGAGAAACAAAATACCAGTCATATTGAAAGAAAAGAAACATACCAATTCTTCAGTATACAATCATATTCGCCGTAAAATAAACAAGATTATTTAAAATAAAAACGAAACATTTTATAAAAAACACAAGGTGAAATTGTTAACAAAATTTTACATACAGCGAAGATTTTCTAAGTTCAGAATAAAATATAAAGACATAATAAAATTCATAGGACTTGTACAAGCAAGAGTTTCAAATGTAGTGATTTCTTCTAATCTCAGAAAGCTAGAGCTAGCCAGCAAATTTGTGAGAGAAGGAGAAATAATTCTATCTAATTTCATTTCTGATAGTAGCTGAACAAAAGAACAAGCTACCAGAAAAAATGAGAGAAGATATGGGGAAAGAACACTAGATAATAATTTCTATTCATTAAAAAGAAGAATATAACAAATTATCTCGGTTGAAAATTCTATGGATACCTCAATATATTGGCTTGCTATAACAATGAATGTGATTTAGTTTGAATTTATTCGTGTTTATGATTTTGCGATAAGGTTTTTAAATTGAATACAGGCGAGAAACTTCTTCCCGCTGAAGTTGGTAATATTAAAACAATTACGCACAGTGTTGCACAACAGGGAATTAAAACCTGGCTTAATTTACCTCTGGTTTAAACTCATTCATTGGCGCCTAACCCATAAAGAAGCGAGAGGTAATTGCTCCACATGAAAAAAATTCTACAAAATCAATCAAAGGGTGTAGCGAAAAGATGAGATGGGGGTCCAAAAAAGAGTAGAATATGAATTGACAAAAATTTTGTCTCGCTTCATATGGGATTTAGAAACTTCAGCGCCCTTGAACTCATCCTTCCTTTTATGAAATCAAATGGATATTTTCACTCTTATTTCTCGAACAGATACAAATTTATTCACAAAACTACGGGTAAAAGTGAATTTTATCCTACCCATTTAACTTCCTCTACTGATGAGTTGCGGTCGATTAGCTGATGTAACTGAGGAGTTAACGTTAACCCCCCACCCTAAAAAAGAGTCTAAGAGTTAAACAAGTATTCAGCCCTGAAGAATTACAATTTATTAAGGAATTAATCTCTGTTAAAGGTTTTATTGCTGAAATGTGTTGGTGGTGTTCTCTCAAGTATATGGTAAAATCTTCTCTAGCCTAACCCAAAGATGGCTGAACTCCACTCGTTTTCTTCACAGGAGAGCATAACGTGTGACTGTTCTCAGTTTTTATAAGCTTTTATTCTACTCACACCGCACCCAACCTTTCGCGACGAAATAATATTTATTTCGCATGAAGCTAAAGCCAAAATAACATAAATAAAATCTCATCTTTAAAAAACGCGTTTTTAACGTAAACTTATTTTAAATTTTACTCAAAAAACAGGTAGAGTTACGAGGAAAATAGCTCAGTAAAATATATTTTCATTTAAATATTTTACTAAAAAGGTTCTGATCAAAATTTACTTCGAGTTAAGGTGCTACAGCCCTACAAAAGTTATGTGAGCTCTGTAACGAAATAGTCGTATTCTTAAATATGTACTCGAAACTTTTTGCGGGCCTGTATTACCTTAATTAGGACATTGAAGTAAATTTCGGTTGTAACCTTTTTTTTATAAAAAAGTTATTTTCCTCGTATATTCATCCAAATAAAAAAACTAGTCACATGTTTTGCCCCCAAATGGGGGAAGAGAGCTGGATTGGGTTAGGAACATTTTACCACATACTTAGGCTTAGGGGAATACCCCCAACACATTTCAGCAATAAAATCTTTCGCAAAAATATTAATTCCTTCATACCGTCATTTTCCACCCCACGGGCTAATTGTACAATTAATTACTCGCTTTTGCAATTTATTAAGGTAACGGTTAATTCGTAATTTTACAACTGGATCCAAGAATGCGAAACCAAGACCAAGACTAGCAAGGTCTGACTTTTACTCATTACTGGAAGAAAAGCTGTATACGAGCATTCAAAATATTGGTCTCTCAGTTCAACAAGAAGGGAACGCACCAGCAGGATAATCAGACGCGTAATGCTGAATTCGTGAAGGAGGTTCGTTGCTGGACATCGAGTAATCATCAATAAAACCAAAAACAGTGTCCGTCGACCAACCAATTTTCCGATTCAGCTCCGTCGCAGACGATCACAACTTGACAATGCTCTTCAAACGAAATTGGCACCGTTATCATAATTCACAAATTAATTTCCGGTTAGGTCCGTTAGTCGACGCTATGGCCGAGAGAAATTTGTTTTTCAAAGCAGAAGAAAAATCGTCGTCATCCGGAACACGCGTCTCTTCCAAGATTACTTTTTTGTTCTTTGCTATCCTAATTGCGTGCTCTTATATTTGTTGGCTCATTAAAATGTTCGCAGTTGATGAAAAAAAAAAAAAAAAATCTTATTCCTTCGGCTATATGGCGCTACAAAGGTAAACAACTCCACAACGTGCTCATTCAAATTGAGCACGAGCCCTCTATCGTTGAGCACTCTTAATGTGTCAAGATGAAATTAAAAGATTTTCTGGCGCTAAAAAAAATCAACAAAATAAACGTCGAATCGTTAAACAGTTCATTACGATTTTCGTTTCTATACTCCATCAATAGCGAATATCGGATATTTGGTCAAACGAGGTCTTAGGTCCGTCAGATTGCAGTAGGTCAATAATCTTTAATGTTTTATTCTCAGAAAAAGGGACTGTGTTTCTCCAACTCTTTCTTCCTTGACACAGCCATAATGCCTACGTAAATAAAAGACTTGACGATCACGAAAAACTGTTTAAATTACAATGAAAATGTATGCACATCTTGCGATAGTATGCTATGGTAGTGATGGTAGATCTGGTGAAATATATCATTTCGTGAGACATGAATGTGAGTCATATCGACAAGGATCAATACCACAGGTACGTGGGAAGGTGGAAATCCAGCCTTATACTTAGAGATGCATAAAATTGGTCTCGATCCTGCAGAAAGTGCAAAACAAATACACAAACGTAAAACTTAAAAATAATGATATCGTGAACAATCTGTAAAATGTTCGCAATATTACTACTTCAAAAATTTCCAGTAAGTGTTCAAAATTTAATTTTCTTCCATTCTCTTTCTATGACTATTTTCTAGTGTTTATGGTAAATTAAGATTTTCGTACATTTTCGAAGGACACGGATGGTAGGTTTAGGCATACAAAGTAAGTTTGATTTCGCCACCAGTAATAATTAAATTTTCGCAAACTAGAATGAGACTAACACTAAATCAAGACTAAAGAGTATTGATGCAAGACCAAGATCAAGACTACGAGTATACAGATACAAAATCGAAACCAATACCATAGTAACCTCGGTCATGGTCTTGGCCTTAATTCTAACCATCAATAATTCTATCCATTTCAGTGAATTACTTATTCACATATTCCATGCTACTAAACAGTGTTAGTTAGTTCTAGACAAACCGCAAACGAAAATTACATTTTATACGTCAAAACTTTGACTCACTAAGCTTTTTCCATAAGAATGAAACGATAAGTAATTTTACAAAGTATCACAGATAGTGGTTATTGCATGCTGAAATGTGAATGAATAATTCGTTGATAAATCAAACAAACATCTTTGTAATGACAAAAATATAAACAAATGACACATTCTTACAAACTGGAACTAAACTGTTGGACAAAATCTAAAATTAAACGTTCAGAAGTGCCCTCCATCGTTATCTAATCCCATCAAATTAAAAGTCAATAAAAAAATTAAACTGGAATATTACTCAACTTTACACTTCATTTTTTTTATATTTTTAAAATATAAAACAGTTTAAACCAGTTTGAATATTTAAAAAACTGATGAGATGATATTCAAACTCCTCAAAACCTGGCACAACACCTTTCACATTTAAATTATTGAATCCTAAAAGAAAATAGCCAAAAATTTTATACATTAGTGTTTTAGATAAAAAAAATGTTAAAATTCAATGTTTTTTGTTTTTTTGCGTACAAATTGTGGTATGCAACCGTAGTAGGCAATGTGTTTTATTGTATGTCACGTTAAGGCTCATACACCAGTTTATACACATTTTTTTTATATCATTAGTCATTTTAGCAGGAAAGCCTATATTTGGGCCATATATCAAGTAGCAATCTGACATACAGTCTTACACATCTTTTTGTTCTATTTCTATTGTCTTCGTGTACTTCGCTGATGTTTTCTGTTTTTCTTCGCTTCTATTGTTTTTTTCTGGAATTTTGGCCAAGTACATATTTACAAAATTTTGCTCTCTCTCTCCCTCTCACTTTCTCTTCAATACTTTCAAATTTTAAATCCAGAATGGTCCCATCCCCCTCACCTCTCACCCGCAACTGATACTACTTGAAATTTTAACTGAGTACAGACATGTGACATCAGAGTTACTTTTTGAAATTTTTACAAGCACAGAAATGACTCATCCCCCCACCATGCAACTAATTTTTCTACATTTTTACCCCAACTCTGTGAGAACGATGTTCAGCGCCCATCTGACAGCTGTAAAAAACTTATCAATTAACATAACTATCCAGGTTATGGCATTTTACCCGTTTTATACCATGTAATTTAAAATGCAAAAATACCCAAAATGGCCATGTACCCGAAGAGGTGCTTCCAAGTAGAAAAAGTTAGCCAACATTAGCAAGTTTCAAATCCAATGTGGCCATTATCAAGTGAAAATCTAGTCAACTGTAACTGAACATATCGTGTATTAAGAAATAAGTAAAAACATGAAACACCTATAGAAAAACATTGCGACGTTTATCAATCGAGTGACAAATGCTGGTTGAACAGAGCAGTAGAAAGAATCTACATAAAAGTGAAGAAATTGGCTGCTCGTGTGAGAAAAAAGAAAGAAAGGGAAAATAAACTGGTTTAATCTGCTATGGACCAAGGTATAATCACAATGACTATTATTATCAATACAACAAAGATTAAACCGAGGTGTTGGAAAAAAGAGAAAGAAAATATTTTTAAAATGGAAAGAAATACGTTCTTCGTGAGTAAACCTAGGCTATGGCAGTCAGCCTAACCAAAGGCCTCACGGCTAATTTTATTTTAATTTTTAATTTATTTTCGAAATAATAACGTGTCCGAGGGCGCGCAAAAATTACTACGAGAGCTATTATTATGTGAATTTAGTATAATGTCATGTCGAGTTATACTCGTCAAAATTACAGCTTTTACATGATCACAATTTTGAAATTTCACGCAGAATCCGCGAAAGCAATGTTCATTGTATGGTCGAAATAAAAGTGCACAAAATTTATGATGTTTTTCATTCAGGTCACAAAAAACAAATTAGGCTTCGCGATTGTAGTAGACGACGCGATGACGTACGTATTTAGCACGTTGTTTCCAAATTCTGGTCTTCGAATGGCTAAACAAACTCGTTTGTACTTTCAAATGACCACATTTCGAAGGAACGAATTCGAAAATGGAGCAAAACGAAAAGAAGCTGGATATTATAAAAGGTATAAAAAATATTTGACAACCTTCGGTCGAGTTTATCGATCAATAACGACTGAACATTTTCGCACTGGAGTAACCGTGACACCAGATCGTAACCCGTCGTTGACGTGGAATCGTTCAGAAGACAACCTTTGGTGAGACGAAGAGCCAAAGTCGCAGAGTGAATTTAATTTTTCGCGTCCGGCACCGGCACCGGCACAGCTGCAGCAAAGGTGGTGGGCGAATTCATTACTCGACGACGGTCGCACGTAAAATATCCATCAAAATACGAATCTGCGCACGTAGGCGAACTGTCGATTGGACACGATTTTAGCATGATTAACGAGCGAGTCTCGGAAAATGACAAAAAAATCCATAAAATTTGGCGAAAGTTTACGAGCCCACTCGATAAAATGAATTTTTTACACGAACGGAGGCATTAACGAAAATAATGCCCCTCGACCTCGAAGTTTACCAACATTATCTACGGTTACTAACCAATTAAATACGGCCGTACGGCATCACTACTGCTTTGGGTGCAGATAAACGCCACATTACCCTCATCAATCGCAGAATGTGGAGTCACACCCACGAGATTTTTCTGAGAGCTATGAATTCCATTTCCGGATGCTCGAATTACGCCAGTTGGAGGAGCAACCATTCGAAAGCGAAGTGTAGTTATATTCGTACGTACAGAGTGGTAGGTACTTTCTGTGGCAACGGTGATCGGCGACCACTGCAAGTAACATCACGCAGCGATAACCTCTATACTATCAGATTCTGGCTCTTGACATCACGACAGCAGTCGCATTGACCCTTCGTCAACATCACTATTCACTTGATACAGTGGCTTCGCAACTGCAACATATTCATCATTCTTTCATTCTTCTCACAAGAGTAACGGCTTTTGGATTTCCGTTAAACAAATAACCATCGAACCGGCTCATTTATTATATAGCCGGCATTTAGACATCGTTTTCAATACGTACTGTCCGCCTCGAGCCTTGTAGTCACTAAAATATTCACCGAATTCGTGGGTAACCTTTTAGTGGTGAACACTGTGCTCCCACCGCACAGTAATACCCTTTTTAGAACCATCATTGAATCTTTTACATTTTTCTTCGATAATTTGGACAACAAGCACGTAAAATCCCGTTGATAAGCGAGTGGGCATGAGATCTACGTGAAAGTCTGTTCCCCTTAAATCGATATAGAATCTACAACAAATATTAGTATTCCACGTTTTTTTGAAAACACGCTAAAAATATTAAATATAACTGGACTTAAAATTTTCAATCATCACCCGATACGTTTTCTTCTTTTTCATGTAGACTTTTCATGATGTAATGTAGAATTAGATATCGATATCTTGTTGGTGAGTTTTCATAATTTCAATTACATAAAGATGCTTCTACATACCTAACTAACAAACAATCGCCAACAGTAACTTCAAATTTGTGTAACCAAATGCGGGTGCCAGTAAACTCCATAGGAAAATATTGTTAACAGGAAAATCAATGTGGAATATAAAATCACACATATCTCCTATTGAATTAGAACCATTTTTTTCGCGGGTATTTTCATCACAACTATTTCATCTGAAATCACCAAAAGTTGATTTTCGGTCGCAGCGAGTGATTTTCGCCGTTTGTTACTAACCTAGGAAACTGCGTGTTTGACTGGTTTTCCTCTCGAGACATTTCTGCTATCGTGAATAAGTGTTCGTAAATAAAAGATTTTTGCTACAAATATTCGATAACCAACAGTTACCGATATTAGGCATCATGTGGGACTCCAATGAAATTTTTTCGATCCTCAAATAATTTTCACACTTTTACGAATCTGCATGAAAGAAGTGAATAAGTGTGACTATACATTTTCAAGCCTCCAAGTAGACTGAAAATATGTTTTCGAAGAAATTTCCAACCAAATCGATCGATAAACATTAGCAGTGAGATGTCTAATACGGACCAAAAGTAAAGTGAAATTCAAGCACAGGATCTCAAGAAATATGAACACTGGTACAAAACTACAGAAATTAATGAAAGCAAGACCGGTAGTCTTGGTTTAGGTTTTATACATCCTGTATTAGGCTATCACGAAGACCTGTTAATGTTTTAAATAGAGAAAAAGAAAACATTAAACTCTAAATATTATTCATTACTCAAGTGGCAAAATTGCGAACATTTTTCAGTTTGTTTATGTTTTTTTTCTCCAGGTTTGCGTTTTATCTTGGTCTTGCAAAGTCGATTTTGCTGACAATTGAAAGAACAACCCAATTATTGTAGAAAATTGTTGAATATCACCATCATTAGACTACTAAAAATTTTTAAAATAGGTATTTTTATTTAAAAAAAGAAAAAGAAAAAAAGGAAATTTGAACTTGTTGGCTTAAAATATACAGCTATCGGTACGAAACCCTAGAAATACTGATTAAAAAAAATCACGAAATACCCTCAAACTGAAGCACTTACGAATTGAGAAAGGTATAATGAAGTGACAATCTCGACGGTTTTCATATTCATGTTTTTTGGACTTAAAACTGGCATAATTATACAATTGTTAACAACGGCAGGGAATGAGTGACCGATAACACCCAGAAAATAGAGGAGTTATTTATGTATAGCAGAGTAGATACCTACAAGGAAAAGCAGGATAAGAAATTCGAAATATTGAACAGTAGAAAGTAGTCAGGACACACGAGTCAAACAAAAGCTGAAAAAGGCTGTAATTAGTCAGAAACGTTTTGACCCATACATATGTACCTATTCAATATGTATTCTCTGCAGGAAGTTTTTAAATTTTTCATAAAATTCAAGTCTGTCCATCATAATTTCAAATCTGAATAGGCCAACTTTGTTAAATCCGAATGATTTCGCATATATTTATCTACGAATATACAAACTCTAATAAATATCGCGATGAACTTTTCGCCCCTAATTGAGTGGTTTTTTAATGGGCGATAAATCGCATGAATAAGTCGTTCACAAAGCTTTGGTAAACATAATAAATAAACGAAAATCAAGACATTAACACCTGGAAGCGCATTCTTTCTTTATCTTAATAGGATCTTTTGCGCCGTAATTTTTGCGTATTTTACGACTTTATCGAATTGCACGGACAGAATTTATGAGAGACTGAATCCGGTTCTAGACGCCTTTTTGACGAATTTTTTCCTTATAGTCTAAAGTGTTGTGTTATATGTTGCAAGATGTGACTTAGTATAAAAAATAATCTGCATTTAAAACAATCTGTTGGATAAAAGGTTCGAGAGGATGAGATGAGTGTATCTCTTTTGGCACTTACTCCACTGTCGGTATCAAATCTTAATTTCTTGCATATCTTTTACATTGAAAAATATTTGGCAAAATCTTATGCGGTTTTCTTATGAATGTCCTAAGAAAATAAATCATAAAATTTTAGTCCCATTGAATTCTACGAAGGAATGCGGAGGAAAGGTCAAAGCTCCTTAGAGCGAGTGTTCGAAGTCAAAAGTTTTGTCATTCGAACCGATGCTCTATGTTATGTAAAATGTACGTGGCAATGTAACAAAAATAAACTCCATGTGAAATGTTTCCAGAGTTAAACTGGATCAATTTCTAATACACTACAGTGGGGTTATTTGAAAACAAAATACACCGAAGTCAGACATTAATGGCATCGATTTTTAGATAATTCTCCAAGGCCATTTTCATGTAAAATGCATGACGTTATTTACCCGAAGATGGCATCTTCGAGTCAATGAGAGAGGAAAATACTCTCGAATTTGATCGATTTGTTAGTAAATGTGCCAACGTTTTCTTACGTCCCTGACAAATCTGAAATCAACCCATGTAAGTGATTTTCTTCATCCCTTGAAGTAAATCTGTATTCTACATGCGTAGAAAAAATTTAATTGGTTTTGACATCCAGACAAAATATTCGATGATCTAGCCTACCAACAGATAAAGTAAAACAGAAATTTCATAAACTTAAAATTTGGTTACGATTGTAAGTCATATGGAAAGGTGGATACCGTTCGTAGCTAAAACAAATTCCTTAATTCATCAATCATTTCAATTAGCTTAGTTAGTAACTAAAATGTGAATGTCAGACTATCAGCAAGTAATTTTCATACAAGTAAATAACCCTACAATTCCCTCAACGTTGTTAGTTTGTGCGAGGCTATGCGGTAAAAAGGTTTTCCCTATTTAGGCATTTCCATCTGAAATTGAAAATTCAGCGTTTTTATTTCCGTTAAGATATTGTCCGTTGACATCGAAATATCATATTAGTTCTTTTTTGTAATTTGCATAAATTCAAATTTTCAGTTATTTAAAATATGCCAGGTAAAATCAAACCTCATACGAGCCATTAGAAAAATAATATTAAAGCTAATCATCCTAAACTGAAGAGTTTAAATACATTCTTATCACACGGTGGATAGGCCCGAATAAGGTGGAGCCTAATGAAGAAATAAAAATCATGTTTCCGCAAAAAATTGAGTAAAATGTCACTTAATATGCTGGTAAAAGATTCGTTCAGTTAAGGCTATACGCAGAAAGATTCTTAATTTTTTCTAACGTATTCCCAGTTTTTTTCCTCTTTCTTGACATCAACAATCAATAATGCATTGTAAGCCTTTGGATGGATGCTAATTGAAAGAATGGAGTGGAAAAATGGACCTGAACTGACGACCTTGAACGTCCAAAAACTAGATTAGGTTGTTTCAACTGCCGTACTCGAGAGTTCGCGAAATACTGTATAGTGTATAAATACGTACCGTTATACAAACAAGTCGCAAACCGGTTCGTACCGTAATAGTCTTTTTATCCAGAAGATAACGATTTCTTCTTCTTTTTTAGGTAGGTTTTCTTTAGAATATCTAGGTACTTATTACATTTAGTGTGGTATTACCCCCAGCGTTAGGGGTGGGTATATTTTTCGTTTCACGACTTCGGGAGAATTTTGGCGCCAATAACTCTAATTCGTATACATATATATTCGATTTTCTTGTTCCCACGGTACGAGTCTCAATTTTTGTCCGCTAATCACGAAATTTGGTACAAACATTTGTACGAAGTCAATGACCAACTATTGATTTTGGTGCGGATTGGCCAGACGGTATTTCCTGTACCGCCATTTTTGGTTTTGTTTTGGCTACGAAATGCTCAATTTCACACCAATATCTACGAAATTCGGAATAAATATTTATTATAATTTATTGCAGTACGCAACCAATTTTGACGGGGATCGACAGGACGGTACTTCCGGTACAACTATTTTTGTTTTTATATTGGTCATAAAATGCTGAATTTTGGAACAATATTTAAGAAATTTGAAATAAATATTAATTCTAATTTACTGTGGCATGCTACCAATTTTAGTGCGGATTGACCGAACGGTACTTCCTGTAAAGCTTTTTTTCTGTTTTATATTTATAATTTGCCTGAACCTTTATTTTTACAAAAATTATCTACATGTTCATGTTTTCTTTTTCTTTTATAAATTTATTTTATTTCAAATTATATCATTATTTACCATACTTTATGATCTCAATAAATTTTTAATTTCAAGAAATAGTGCTTTTAAACTTCACATTGTCTAATATTTTGCCAGCTACTAGAAAATTTCATACAATCATAATATACTATTTATGCAAATGAACTTTGTGACATCTGAAAACAACGTACTTCCCGATAATAGGGGTTTGAAGTCACAAGACATAGTATATCAACGAGTCTTGAGAAACTGTAGAGGTGAGACCACAAGTCAGCTCAAACAGTTAGACCACCAGCCAACCAGCAAAAGATCCCAAGCCCTATATAAAATGTCGGGCAATTTTGTATAAGCGAGTTAAATAAGTTGGCCGACCCATCAGTACAATTCACATTTTATTACAGTAAAAGTTACTTACAGTCAAATACAAGTATATCTGGTTGTGCAGTTATCAAAAATCATATTGCCATATGGTTTCTCAATCTGTGTACCAACAGATTCCAAATAAGTACACTCGTCGTTGGAATTGAAAACGGTTTTAAATTGGACTGGTAACGGTTCTGCTAACAGCGTTCACTTTTCAAGTAATTTTTGTAAAAACAATTTAAATGGGTGACTTGAAGGTTGAAAGAAAAATCTGTAGTATGTCGTGAATATTATTAAGTATTCACGACAAACGAAAAACATCAACGTATAAAATGAGACTGACTGTTCACTGTGTAACCAAAAATGTGAACATTCAAGCAGAGATAAGGTGTTGGTTCATCGATGATCGAATCATAAGATGCATGTCACCACAAAAGTATAAAGTCATCAATTATCATGTCGTTATATCTCGTAAAATGGGAATTGTTGTATGTCAAATTCTATGTATTTGTTTGTGAACTTACTATAGTATAATCTTAGAATTTGTGAGCTGTTCCCTACAGTAAAAATGTATGCAAGTTTTCAAGATTGGTGGTGATGTGAAGGGAAGACTGTGGGTTTTCAGATGTCACAACTTAAAGACAATTAATATGACCATCAAAATTTGTAATGTTTTTTTCTCAAAAATCTAATTTTTCTATCAAGGCTTGCTACGCCAGAGTTTTTAAATATAAATTTTATTTGTTCATTTGTCATAATATTTTTTGGTTTCTCCTTTTCTTAATGTAAACATTGTTTCTCCTTTATCAAGATTCTAGCATAAGTACCTTCAAACAAAAAAGGATTGGGTGTTATGGAATTTTCAAAATGGAATTTTTAGATAAAATATAGAAGAATAACGATACTGAAAAGCACTAAAAAAAACGCAGTGTTTTTGAAAACTTGGTCAACATTTTTCCATAACTTTCAGTTTTCAGCAAGCATTTTTAGGTCACATACTGTCCTTTTGCGTAGATGACTTTAGATGCTGGCACTGGATATTAAATATATCCAAGAATTTTGAATAGCGATACCTACCTTCTTCCATTTTATTATTTCCAATTCAGTGGATGCTGTAAGCATTCATATCAAAATTTTTATTATTAAATCCGTGCAACAACTTCAATAAATAACGATCGTTCAGATCGATCATTTTATATTCAAAAATCAAACTGACTGTGATCGCCAGACCACCAAATAAAACTGGAAAAAATTCAAGACCTTTTCTTACAAATTTCGACTGGAACGAATATCGCTGAAGAGGAAAATAGTCGTGATTGTACAATTTCAAAAGACATCTGAGGTCAGAAGAATTTTGGTACATTTGATGGAGAAGTCCAGACATCTGAAAGTGATTTTGACTGGACCAATATTTCACATTAGTTGCTCCAATTTCTCTCGAAGGAACCCTTTCTGCGCGTTCTTTCAAGAAATACCAACTTTAATAGATCGTACCATTTCCCAATTGCATTACCAAGTTTAGTGACTTTTGCACGACATATGTAATAATAAATAAAGATTACAAGAGCTTTATAAATTTTTATAGCAAAAATCAAAACCAAGGAGCTGGGGCGGAGCGCATAGTTTAATTTTCAGTTTGTTGTTTGTATGTTCTCGTATTTTACAAATAAAGAAATACGACAAAAAGACTGATTTCGAAGAAAAAAGCGAACAAATAGATATAAGTACGTACATAACTTTTACAAAGCCATGAAATGGTGGCTCCTGGTCTTTTATTTTTTCGTACCTTCGCATGAGAAGAATCTTTGTTAGCTCTATCGATATAATCAGAACCACGTCTATTACACAAGTAGAACGGGTTAAGCCTCATAGTTATTCAAGTAGATAGCTATGGAACAGACATATGTACTTTTTGAATAGGTTTCGAACGATCTGTTTTCTTTCTCCGTTTCTGTTTATCTCCGTTTCTTTTGAAAAGAAAGCGCCATTTTTTTATTAATTTTTTCGCTCGTATAAACAATAAGGTGTACCTAATGGATAATGAGAACAATTCCAAGATCGAAGAATTAATTTATTCACCAATCGTGATCGCGAATACGTTATCACATCACGACTGATTATGAGATCCTCTAGCGAATGATGAGACGACGATTCTCTTGTTCGAATGGTTTGATATTATCTTTTGAGTAAACATTTAAAAATTAAGGTATTTTACATTTTTTAATTTGCAGTATTTTCAATAGTTTCACTGCCCACGGAGGCCAATCCAACCTCACATAAGCTCTACGGTGATTGTCACTTCGAAAACGACAACTTTGTTGGGTAATAACGAGCCAAATTGGTTTTCATCTTTCGGTCTTAGTTTGATATTGTCTGCAGGACCAAAAACCAAGACCAAACGCTAAACATGAAAAAAAAAAAAAAAAAAATACAGTCGAGTGTTCACAGTCTCGTATCTTAGGCGAAAATTTTAATTTTTTTCACTGTTTTTCTGATGGTTTATTTCTATTTCCATGATTGGGAGCACCATATATATACAAGCCTGAGGTATAATGTATAGCCCACGTAAAGATGAAAAATATCAGTATGCTAATTTCTTTGGCCGTCTTTACGTTTATAAGTTAACAATTTAAAAATTTTTTCAATTAAAAAAATATAATCCAGATTATTATAATTTTTAAAAATACACTCTTCTTTACCACCCAATATCTTAGTACCTAAGGGAGTTCTAAAAGAAGTTAAAAGAAATTTTTTTTTTTTAACTCTTATGGACATTATTTTTTTACTGAGGTATTTTTATAGTATATCCATGCCGCGCATTTATCAAGTAAACTTAATGACACCTTCTAGCCTCCATAAAATTATCACGGGGTATAGGAGTCACACATTTTCATAATTTAATCTGGAACCCGCCCCTATCACATTCTAGGCACAAAACCTTTAGTTACTTTTAATTGCATTTTAAAATTTTATTTCACTGGGCTATATATGGATATTACGTATTTGCCAGCAAAAAGTGGTGAACTTGACCACACGGCCATTCCACCACTATCTGTAGCTGGTAAATATATTTTCTAATATGGACAAGGTCCATCGCGTCCCATAGATATTGAGGCCAAAAAGTGTTCAGTAGGAGTAAATTCATCCAGTGTGCATTTAGCAAATCATTTCTCAGTTATACGTAAAATTATCACTATATGGAACAAGTGGGAGCATCTTAAAGGAGAAACCACCACTCACTAGCATCAACAAAATAGGAAAAAAAAATTTAAATAAAAAACACAATACAAATAAATTAAATAATAAAAAATAAGACATATAAATAAAATGAGTCGCAGCTTGTAGCAAGTGAAAATGAAACTTGTTTCACAAATGATAGTTTGCTAACAACCAGTTTAATCATTTAATAGGCGGAAAGACGAGTAGTAAAAAGAAATACAAAGCGTTAATTGCAAATTTAATGAGATAATTTTACGATTTTTTGTCTCTGTAATAACATTACACAGTTTGCCATTTATGGGTTTGAATTTAAAACATCAGCTAACTCGTAGTAAAAATTCTTGGGGTAGAGATGTGATCAAAGTTTCTAAATGACAAACAACTTCTTTATTCCTTTTGAAAAGAAAAGAAATTCGTGAATACAGGCGGGTGGGCATAGGTTAGGACGAAAAAGTTTTGAAGGATCGGATTGTTCGTTGGATCTTCAAAATCAGAAATGAAAAAATAAAAATAGTAATAAAGTTTTAAACATAACTCAAATAATTCTGAATTGAATTCACAACTGGAAATTATTGAAAAAATAAGAAAATTGTTAGCAAAAAACGTGGAAAAATCGGTGAGACACTATTCTCTTTGACTGATCAACGCCCAGTATAACCTGGTCCAAGTGATTGGAACAGAAGTACTACAATACAAATTATGGTATCAATTCAACACCCAAATAATAGGTATATACCGACCAATAATAATCACAATTTTTAATGTCAATATTTTCCATGAAAATTCAGAACATTCAAGCTGATATTGTGAAATTTACAGATTACCTGCTTTCATAAAATAAAGCCAACATCAGTTCCTAAAAAAAAAAAAACACAATAGGGGCCAACGGTGTATAATTTGACACAATATCTAAGCAACTACTACTGTTACTGAGAAGTTCGAGATTTTTTGACATCAAAATAAAATAATTTTGAAAACATAATGACGACACAATATGACAACATCATGCAGACTATAAAACACAAATTCAGACAATATAATGTCCGAAGTCAAATTTATTATGAAGAAGAAAATATGACGACAATAACCAAATGAAATTCTCTTTCAGACAATTTCATTAATATTTTGTCAAGTTTCTATTACAGAGCCACCAGGTAGGTACATAATTTAACACTCTGTATAGACAACAGGATTTCATTTGGTTGACAAATAACTCGAAACAGATTACACACTATGTGGAATTGAATACATAGTAAAAACCCCACCGATAATACGCAATGTAGCCAACATCTTTGCTGTATTGCTTTGCGCTTTGCTTATCGTATGTCAACTCTTACGCTTTTTTATCTATTTGTGCTTATATTCAGAAGACCAAATGAAGATAATAAGTGGGGAAACTTTGCCAACAGAAAAGGCTAACTTGTAAGACAAACACTGTTTTTTCAAACACTCTTGTTCAAGCAATACCTGGTACTAGGTTCATTTTACAAGTAGTTCTTCTCATGTAGGAGGATAGTAGTAAGTCCAAGTCTCGAGTTGTACGTTAAAGTCCTCACATAGGAAATTTGATAAAGTGTATCATTTGCGGATGTAGAAAATACTTCAAACCTATATCTACCTTTGTAAACACTAGGATGGTAGTCAAACTTAGGCTAGGTTAGGTTGAAGACAAAGACAATTAGCTATTATTCTTTGTATCATGAAGGATTAGTAATAACGATCAAAGTTTCTCTAGTATGTCAATTTCATATCGCACTTAAAGGCGATTTTTATTAGAACACCAGCAGGTGATGTTTTTAGTCGACAATATGATCAGATAGAGTTCTTGACATTGTTAGGAGGGAAATTTGGTGTGTTGCCGACAAACTTTAAGATAAGCTTTGTTCAAGATGACTGCATTGCTCTGTCCCTAAAGGCTGTGTAGAGCCTTCTTTTACACACAGTGATGTTTGATCTTCATCTGTGTTAGTTATTTTTCACCTCACTCATCCTTCTCACGCAGGAAAGCTCCAAAGCCTAAAGTTTCTGATAGGAGTCTTTTATACAACATCACCATCTCTTATGAAGACAAACAATTAGGTGAAGAAAAAAGAACTTTCTCATTATTTCCCCTACTTGTTGTTTGCAATAGCTTTTTTTTTATCATTTTATTTTTTGCTTTACAGCCTCATTACCTACATAAAATTTATACTGAATAAGAATGAAGGTGGGTAAAATCTATCCAAATATTCATAATTTACATAAAAAAATTTTTATCAGTACAGTTGAAAAAAAATGTTTTCAGAACGAGGGAAAATTTTCTGAAACTGATATTTTTGATCTTGAGCTGGCCAGTTGAATGAAAGTAAATTGAACTATTGCTATAACAAATATTATACAAGCCGTTAATTATTTCACAAAATTATTTCGCCAATTATTCCTTATGCACATGCGTCACAACACACACAGACATGAAAAAAAAAGTTAGTTGCCACCTCTGAAACAACAAATTCTACAGTTTTATCAGAAATTCAGGGCTGGCACAAGCCAAAGTGCCACTCGTGGCGCTTCAGGAATTGTATAATATAAATGGAAAGCTTTTTTACTGCTGAATCAAATAATACTGATTTCCAAAAATAATTACATTTTGACTGATTTTAAACGAGTTGAAGCATAAAACCAGGCTTGTTATGGTCATACAAAATTTATTTTTTCAAAAAATACTGCACTTCTCAGCATAACGATTTTCAGCCAAAAAAACCTTATTTTGGACAGATGGAATTGCTCTTTTAAATGGTATCAAATGTGAACAATTCTTTGAAAAATTAGTAATACTAAAACTAGAGAACTTTTTATGTGTCAAATTACACCATATGCTCTTAACCACTCAATTTTCTAAGCATGATAGAGGTCGCAATTTTAGTCTAATAGTAATACTGAAATTTGGCATATGCATAGCTTTACACATAATCTCGAATGAGATTTCTTTTGTGAATAGAGAGACGCTGTTATTTTTCTACTGTTTTTATAGAATGTGCGATTTTATAACATGGGGTGTGTCATATATAATTATCAGTAAGCCAATTTCGTATAACCACAGTAGAGGTCGTAATTTTTGTCCGATAGTCACAAAATAACCTATTGATTTTGGTGCAGATCAGTCAGACGATACGTCCAGTATCGCTATTTTTGTTTTTATTTTGGCAACAAAATGTCTAATTTTGGACCAATAGCTACGAAATTCGAAACAAATATTTATTATAAAAACCTATTCTAACATTCTACTAATTTTGGTGTGGATCAGGGATCGTACTTCCAGAACAACTATTTATGATATTATTTCGATTATAAAATAATTGATTTCGAATCAATAACTACGAAATTTTCAAAACATATTGACTATAATTTATTGCAAAATTCTTATCAATTTTGATGCAGATCGGACGGAGGGTACTTCTATAAAATCTATTTTTATTTCGATTTTGAAAGTGGTAATGGATTCAAACTATGTAATTTTACATCAATAGTTACAAAATTTAATACAATCATCAATTATGATCTATTACTAACGTTTTGGCAACTAACTTTCTACTTTTTGAAACGTACATTTTCTGACGAAGCTGCTGCTGTGGCAAGTTTTTTTTTTTGATTTCTCTCTGACGACTTTCAGCCAGTCACACCAGTCCTATTGCAAAATGAACAACGCAGACTATTCTATTTTTGAACACTACGAAAATAAAATCAAGTTTGAACTACACAATTACACATTTCAGATTTGGAAGCAGCTTATCAGGTTCACACATATTTCAGAAATATTTCACGCCGTTAGAAGAACAATTAATGTTCTTATGTGTGGCTGTTGTAGATAGCTAGCCGAAGACTGGAAAATAAATTCGTGTTCCATAAAAATCAAATTAGGTATGTCATTTTTTCTATTCAAGAAGAGTCTAGTTTTACTGGCGTGTGGCAGTCTGCATCATTTTCACAATGTTAGCGGCATCATCACTAATTCTGTGATTACGAACCTCGAAATGTTGAAAATGGGAATTGAAGTATCGCGTATTTTAGTTCTTGTGGTAAGACTGCAAGCATTCACTCATTTTATGACGAACAAAAGTGGCAAAGTGAATAAATTTTAAACGATTTTGGAATCTAAACATGACTTTCCGTTTTAGCCAATGCATTGATATAGATGTTATAAGGTACTGACAAGTGGTTCAGTAAGTTTAGGTTTAACAGGTTTATTGCAAGTGTAATATTTGGGCAAGACTAATAGATAAGAAAGTGAATACCAGTTTATGTTATTCGGTACTGAAATAAAACAGCGCTGGAACGTATCAATATAGAATCTCAGGGACGCATTTAGAAGTATTATGCTGATTTAAATGAAGAAGAAATTAGATATTAGATATTCATAAAAATAGAAAAACCAAGTTTTAATGGAGATTTACATTATTTTAAATGATGAAACAGTTAGGACTTCTGCTTCCTCATCTCTTCTTCATTCAATTGGCACGAGAGGTAAAAAAACATTTTAAAAAAAATGAACAAAAGGAAAGGAGTCTGGGCTGTTTCAGAGCCATGGCCGTAGGTTTTTTGGGCAGAGAAAACATCACGTGGCTATTAAATGAATGTCGTTACAAAGTTTACATAAATAATGTTTCATTTCACAGGTTCTTTTTTTTTATCTTTTAGTGTAGCAAATTTTTGTCTTATCAAATTCAAGCTAGTAGACCACATACATATTATGACAATTTTTTGTAACTGATAAAATTAAGTCTAATTTCGTGTAAAGCTTGACATTTCCTAAATACTGACATAAATTCTAATATAACATTTTCTTACCCGTGAGGATCACTCAAACCTCAAACATTTCGAACTTATTCGATACATTATGGTTCACTCTTATACTGTGCTGGTAGGGTATACTATTTTTAATGAAATGGCCAGTATGCCTATGTCTGGGCAAAATGTTGCATGGGACCACCATTCAATAATTAGTCTTACAACCTTGCAAATTGGTTCATCGGATTCTTTGAACCTTTCTCTTTTCAATCCAGTTTCTTTCGTCCTCCAACTATCATACTCTTCGAATTATGAATAAAAGGAAGTCTGAAACAAAGTTTTTCGAATATTTATTCAAGTTTTTGAATTACACACTCATCACGTAATCTATCCCAGAATGTTTTATAACATTTTCTACACAAAAATTAAGACACCGGCCTAGTATGGCAAAAGAAATTTCCAACAAGACATAATACTGTATAAATTGATCTAAATATACTGTATAACACGAACAATCTGACCCTACGACTAGTTAAAAAAAAAATATTTTTCTTTTTGTCTCTCTTTCTCTTCTCTTTTCACCACCACTCACAATTTTATCAACCGAATTTATTTTGTCAACTTTGGTTGCTTCTCTAATTCGCGACTTCAGTTAGTAATTTGGTAAGAGAAAATATTTTTTTCATTATTTTTCTCCTCCAAAATCCAGTGTTCTGTCACCTTGACATTGTTCTTACAAATTTTCTTTTTGTCTTGGTTACTGAGAGGTAATTTTGTTTAGTTAGACAAGACATTGTAGTTTTTTTATGAATAGTTTTATTGGAAATATGCATTTGGAAAATAATACTATAACAATTTTACGTTTCATATTTTGTTGGCCTTGAGAGAAGAACTGTTTCTGTTTCAGTTGCTTCTATTTCTAAATTTTTTGATAGCAGTCTCTTTTTTATATTATTTGATGGGGGACTAGAAGGTTTTAAATTCTTTCACCCTGTGACAATTTTCCTCTATTCTTCTCTTACTACTTTAATCCGAAAATTTTTCATTTTCCTCCTTTTCTAATTTTGTCATTTGCAACATCTTACTAATAAAAGTATTTCAATTCTCACATTTTTCGTCCTTGCTCCCACCTGTTAATTTATTAAAATCTGGTAGTGATGGTAAGATTCTAGTGGGGAAATATGGGTATATAATACGATGTTTTGGCGACTTTTCTTGCTTTTTGTGTTTCCTTTAGAATGTCAAATAGTAATGATAATGTTCTTGTAATTTTGCCAGTTTGTTCACAAAGTTATAAGTCTGTTAAGTAATTACTATGTTGAGTTCCGGAAGTATTCACATCAGCCACCATGGGACTGCAATTAGAATTTGTCCATTGAAGTAATACAAAATTTGAAGCTAGCAGAAGGGCTTTGTGTCTGTGAAATATTTAAATCCGGCATCAAAATGAAAATTTTTGAGCAATAACCAAAACAATAATTTTATTAATTTTTCTCTCAATAAAAAGTTGATTCGTTGACGTAGATCTTTGTAATAAGCGGACAAGTTGATTGGCGAAGAGTCGGTTTCTGGTAAAGTTGTCAGACTGTCCCCAATGAGGAAGTGACTTGGACAGAGAACATCGAATTCTCGCTCATTAACATGACGATAAGCGAGTGGGCAAGAGTTAAGGATACTCTCGATTTGTGTTAGAATAGTCGAGAGGCCTTCAAAGGTCATAACTTGCCTCTTCGTTTCTTTAGCCGATTCGATCAGTTCTTGTTGACTATTATTTTTTCAGTATTCGTATATCTTTCGATGCCTAATATCCGGTATATTTTCTCTGATGTTTGTTTTCAAATACAATTTTTATAAACTTGGTTTTAAAGGCTTTTTTAATTTTCTTTACCCAACAATTTGGTCCTTCGGGCCGGATATTAGGCAGTGTGTTTTTTTCTTTTTTTTTATTGTAACCTGCTTTTAAAATTCAAGTTGTTTTTGTTCAATATCCAAGTATCCGTGAACTTTTTGAAACCAAGTGTGCCAGTGAAAAACTTATTTATCCGGTTGCCGTATTCATCCTTTTCAAGTTCTTGAATT
The DNA here is from genome assembly GCA_011428145.1 of Ericerus pela. Taxonomy (NCBI): domain Eukaryota; kingdom Metazoa; phylum Arthropoda; class Insecta; order Hemiptera; family Coccidae; genus Ericerus; species Ericerus pela. Next base: position 529,325 of record WOFM01000161.1, on the reverse strand, counting down.
TTATTTTTGACTGTGCACCAAAAAACTCCTCAACCCATTCAATCCGATCCAAACTGGTAATCCGTAAGTCAGCCGATTTATTTATTTTTCGTCAACCAAAATGTCGACTGGTGATGCTGATTGAACTGTTGCTTCAATCCTGCGAGAATTTCGTCTATACCAACGCCGCATGGTTGCCATGATAGACTCGAGTAACCAAATTTTACAGCATGACCTTATTACTTCGGTTGATTGTCAAACATTAGATGCGTCTATTAGCTAACTTAAATCTGACCAAAATCAACTTGACCAGCTTGCTAGCGAATTAGTAGACCAAGAGCCTAATGCAGCTGAGGAAAAAGAAGTAGGAGATAAGTCATCCACCACCGCGTTAAATATTGTAAGATTAGTTGGCGAAGTACGAGACGTTCAGTCTAAATTTCGCATAAGCCAATCCGAGCATGTTTCTCACCAATCGTTATTTTCATCGACTATGAACCAATCCAAAAACAATCATAGTTTGGCTCAAACCAAAATGCCCAAACTGCGATTACCAACGTTCGATGGTGACAAGCGTAAATTTCTCGATTTTAAAAACCATTTTATCAAAATTGTTGACAAAAATCCCAACCTCAAGCCTATTGAAAAAATGTTGTATTTGAAAGGTTCGCTCACTAGCAAGGCTGAAACACTTCTTTGTGATATGACGTTATCTGACAAAAATTATGCGAGAGCATGGAAAGCACTCTTGGATCGATATGAAGATAATGTTTCTATAATCGAAACCCATTTTGATGCATTTTTTTCTATACCCAAAATTAAATCTGGCAACGATATTCGCGATTTAATCGATTAATTATCTTGGATGGCAGCACACGGTCAGAGAGAACAAAAAGAGAGAGAGAGACAGTCAAGTCGATATGGCTCTTCGAAGTTTGGAACTGAATGGTGAAATGCTCAAAATTTATGCGTTAATTGTTTTAATTCCGGCCATCCGTCTTACGAATGTCGGTCTCGAAAGGTGTGCAAAAACTGTCATCGTAAACACCACACCCTTCTTCGCCTCGAATCAAGCAATCGCAAAAGCTCATCCAATATCGACTCTAAAACCGAATTGTCTACCCAACAACCAAAACCTGCTTCACCCGAGAAAAATTGTACACAGCCTATCCAAAAGCTGACTTGTTTGAATGTTGTCGCATCCGAATCCAACATTGTAATCCTACCATCCGCAGTTACTAAATTTTGCTGCAATCTAATAGAAGGTACTCTACGTACCTTGATCGACACTTGCTCTCAAGTTACCCTAATTTCTGATACTTTTGTTAAACGCCATCGACTTTCAACCTTTTTAACCAATAATCCAACTTCATTAGCAGTTGGTGGTGTAAAAGCATTGGTCTCCAAACAATGCAGCCTCGAATTACTTTCACGGTTCGACAATTTTTCGCTCAAAATAACCGCGAATGTTATCCCGAGTACTGCCTTGTCGTACTCGCTCCAAAATGTGAATGTTTCGCATATTTCACAAATACTTCGACAATTTGAGCCCGCCGATCCCGCGTTTTTGAATTCCGTAGTAAATATCTCACATGTGGATCTCTTACTTGGTGCTGCGCACATCCCTGCTATTTTGATCGGTGATGTTAAAAAAGTTGACAGTGTTGCTCTCCAAAACACCGAGTTCGGCTGGACTGTATTACGTTCAACCCCTACTCTAATAACTATTTTACCTGCTGATTCTTATTGTCTGTTGGCCATCCAAGACATCGACGATTGCCTTAAAAAGTTCTGGGAATCCGAAGAATTCAACGACAATCCTGCATCCAAAGAAACAAAAGAACACGAGGCTTGCAATCAGCAATTTGAAAAGAATTTTATTCGCCTACCAAACGGGCAGTTTCAAGTTCGCCTACCGTTTAAAGAACCGATTTCCGCTCTAAGTGATAACCGAGTTCACATACTGGCTTATCAACGTCGTCTCGAAACCGGCCTAACCGAACCTAAAAAGTCGATGTATTTGGACTTCATGCGAGAATACATCATTTTAAACCACATGAGTCCCGCACCTATGAAACCAACTCATCGTTATTTTATCCCTATGCAAGCCGTCTTACATCCTACAAGCACTACAACCAAGCTGCCTGTTGTTTTTAATGCGTCAGCCAAAACTTCGACGGGTAAATCTTTAAATGACATTCTGCTTACAGGGCCATCGATCCAACCTGAACTTTTTGATACACTAATCAAGTTTTGATCGTATTTGGTTGCATTTACCACTGATATAACCAAAATGTATCGCTGCGTCTTAGTACATCCCGATGATCGTCCAATGCAGTCTGTTTTGTGGTGGGAGGAACCGTCCTTACCGCCCAAAGAATTCAAATTAAATACAGTCACCTACGGCACAGCACCAGCCTCTTTTCTGGCAACCAAATGTTTATCAATTCTTGCAAAATCAGCCAAAAATGAGAATACACGTGATACCATTCTCAATAACTTCTATATGGACGACCTCCTAGCTGGTGCATCCACTGTCGAAGACGCAATTACATTGCAAAGAGACGTGCATGCTGTACTTGAATCAGCTAAGTTTCATTTGCGAAAGTACCAGTCAAACTTGCAAGAGGTGCTAAACGCAATCGATCCGAAGGATATTGAAACTCAATTAAGTCGTATACTTGGAGAAAAAGAATGCATTTCTCTACTTGGTTTACACTGGGTTACCTACGACAATCTTTTCGTCATTAAAATCCCAAAAATTGACAACTTGACAAACCCAGTTACCAAGTGAGTCCTACTATCCGAAGTAGCTAAAATTTTCGATCCGTTAGGCATTCCTTTGCCAGTCACCATACGCGAAAAGCTCCTTATCCAGCAATTGTGGCAGGAAGGCTTGAAGTGGGATCAACCTGTTCCAGATCAACTTGCACAGAAATTTCGCAATTTTCGTCGTGAATTGGCAGCACTTTCTTCATTTTCAATCCCACACTGCATTTTCCAAGTAAATTCTTCGTGCGTCAATCTAATTGGCTTCGCAGATGCCTCAAATAAAGCATATTGTGCGGTTGTGTATATGCAGTCATTTGATAAATCTGGAGCTTTATGTTCGCGAGTAATTTGTGCCAAAACTCGCGTAGCCCCGTTAAAAGCAAATTCCGTACCAAAATAAGAATTGTGCGCCACGCACCTTTTAGCTCAATTAATTTACCTGGTACGTAATTTATTAAATGTAAAGATCGAATCCGTTTTTGTATTTTCTGATTCTGAAGTCGTACTTTCTTGGCTTGCTAAGTCACCAGATACGTGGAAAATATTTGTCGCCAACCGTGTCCGAAAAATTATATCGTTAGTACCGTTTGATCGCTGGGGCTATGTCCCTACTGCTAAAAATGCCGCCAACCTCGCTACTTGCGGTCTTTCCGTCGAAACCTTTTTAAAGTCAACTTATTGGACTGAAGGTCCACCGTTTTTAATAGAGCCGATAATATTAAATCAATTCGTTGATAATAGTTTAAATTTAGAAAAATGTAAAGTAAAACCAAGTTGTAAACTTAGTACCAATTCTTCATTACTTTTTATTTCATTTGTAATTCGCTTTTCTAATTTATCACATTTAATTCAAGTTTTTGCCTATGTTAAACTTTTTATTTCAAACTCTCGACGAGCTCGTGTTCTTAAACCTAATCCAATTTTGCCGCTTAAAAAACTTAACAAAACCGTCCAACCCATCCGATTAACTGCGAATGATTTAATTGATGCCGAAAATACTATTATCGCTTTAACTCAATCATTATTTTCCGAAAGAATGCCTGCGTTTGTTACAGGCTCAGTCAGTTGGAAAAAAGAGCATCCTTCGCTCTCTTAATCCTTTTATCGACAAACATGGGTTACTTCGCTCAGCTACTCATTTAGCCAATGCCAATGTTTCCTACGATCACAAATGTCCAATTATTCTGCCTGCTCAAAGCCAATACATAAAATTGTTAGTCAATCATTTTCATACTAAGTACTTTCACGCAACTCAATCCTTTATCCAAACTCAAATATTGTTGCGTTTTTATGTAACTGGTCGTTTGCGTAATGTAATTAAAGGCAAATTGAAAACCTGCGTTACGTGTATGTGCTACTCAACTGATTATAGTCGTCAAATTATAGGTGATTTGCAAAAAGATCGACTCGTTGTAAACCGGCCATTTTCTCGGGTCGGCATCGATTTTGCTGGACCATTTCAATGCAAACCAATGGTCAAGTGGTCCAAAGTACGCTTCAAATCCTATGCATCCATTTTTGTGTGTTTTGCATCCCGTGCAGTCCACATAGAAGCAGTACCATCGCTAACTACCGAAGATTTTCTTAATGCCCTGAAACGTTTCATTGCTCGTCGTGGCATTCCACACACCATTTATTCCAATAATGGTACTAACTTCAAAGGCACGTCCAACTACCTAAGTTTTCAAGCAGATGCTATTCAAGAGTACGCGCTCAGCGAGAAAATTACGTGGCAGTTCAACCCACCACGTGCACCTCATCGTGGCAGAGTTTGGGAAGCTGTAGTTAAATCGATGAAGGCGCACTTAGTCCGTGTAACCAAAGACCAAGTTATGACCTTTGAAGGGCTATCGACTATTCTAACACTAATCGAGGATATCCTTAACTCTCGCCCACTCGCTTATTGTCATGTTAATGAGCAAGAATTCGACGTTCTCTGTCCAAGTCACTTCCTCATTGGGGACAGTCTGACAACTTTACCAGAAACCGACTCTTTGCCAATCAACTTGTCCGCTTATTACAAAGATCTACGTCAACAAATCAGCTCCTTTTGGCACCAGTGGTCTCGCAATTACTTGGCTCAACTTCGATCTTGCGAAAAATGGCAATCTTCAACTCCCTCCGTTGTGGTAGGAGATGTCGTCATTCTTCGTGAACACGATACCAAACCTTCAGTATGACCTTTAGGTCGTATTACTAATGTATTTCCAGACCCTAAGAACACTATTCGTACTGTTGAAGTTTTCTAATTTTTTGAGCAATTAAATATTGTCAGTGATCTAGTTTGTTACTTAATAAGTATAAAACATTTGAATATTTTACAAAAGTCAAATTGTAAAATTTTCCAGCATTGGTAGTCACAGTTCTAAAAAATTTTCAAGTTCTTACAGTTAGTTCTAGGGTGCGAGTTGGTTAAAATTTTTGCCATTTTTGGTGAACCAGTTGGTCAATTAGTTTGAGAAGATTAGATTTTTTGGTAAGCTGTAGTCATTCGAAGAAGTGCAGATTACAATAGATCCTGATATTTTGATTTTAAGAATTTACAAGAAATAATATTTGCCAAACATGGCTATGAAGTTCACAATTCAAGTCAGCAAATAAGGTAAGAGTTTTACAGGTAATTTTGGTTTGTTAAAATTTTTTTTATTAGATTATTTTGAATTTTTTTATCATAATTTGATAATATTTTAAGATAGGTTGACATGCTGAAAAGGGTGAGCGTGTTCTGATGGAGGGTGTAATCCAAAATAATATGAGAATGTGATAGTATAAAATTAATTAATTATTGGCTGAAACGGTCGGGAACAGTTAAAAGACTAGAGGATTCTCAAAAAATAAATAAATTTTTTGTTTTATTACATTTTAGTCCGACTCTCTGGTTTTTCAAAAAATATGGTGGTACATAAGTAATTGAACTCAAAACCTTATTTTTGGTAAGTCTTCAATTTTTGGAGATGAATACTAGATATCAAAAATCTAGTCGATTAATTTGCAAAAAAAAGATGGTGGAAAATAAGGGCAAACACAGAGCTGAGAGTTTATTTGCCAATGAAGAAATTATATATATTAACCCTAAACAAAGCATTTAAAATACATATTGCATGGCTTATATTCAGCTATTTTGTAATTCCAATCAATTATTACAGTTTTAATGGGGTAATAGAAAATTGAATAAACTGCTAAAGAAACTGTAAGAGCTCCTTGGTTTACACTGTTTCAACACAAAAGGTATTGGGAAAAACACCTATTGCTGATTCAATGCAGACTGGTGACTAGTGAAATGAATGAGAAAGCTACGTTGTCTAAATCATAACAGTTGACTGAATATATATACCTAAGACTGACAAACCTAATGGAGAATTTTTCACAGAAAATGTAGTTCCTTTTTGAAACACAATGGTGCGTTAGTAGTAAAAATCTTCTCTTTTTTATAAATATGCTCCAAATTATTCTGCAAATAGTCCTCTTTTTTTATTAGGTATTATAAAAAACCTATATAAAAAAAGAGTTGGTTGCTGTAGACAATAGAAACTGAAAACCTTCAAAAAAAGGATGTTTACTACATATAAAAGAAAATGTGAATGGTCAAGTACCTTTTCATTCTTTTTCAAACTCGAATCTCACAACAAATGCGAAACCTTTTGGTGGGATCTATCTCTCGGATCCAAGTTTGAAAGAAAAAATTTGAGATTGATTTGTCAGTCTGGTTACAATAGGATATGCAGTCAATGATCATAACTCATAAAACTAAAACTAACATACGCACAGAAGTAAGACCAAAACTCACCTGAGAAAAACCAGGACCAAATGCAAAAAATGAGAAGTAACTTAAGTGAATAAACTGAAAATATTCGAAATCTTACTAGGTACTTTGATAATTGATGGCTTTTTTTTTAGTTATCGAGTGGGGGCATAGTAAAAGGCTTTTTTTGTGGAAGGAAGAAAAATGAAAATTGCCAACTAGAACTTTTAAAGTTACCAACTGCTAAAAAAAAAAAAAAAAAAAAAAACAAAAAACATTTAACACACTCGTATATTATGTCCTTTTTTTCTCTTATAGACGCAATTTTTCCAACTAGTAAACAACTTTTACAATTTTGTCAATCACATGAGGTCATTCTTGTAGTTATGCGCATTCGCTAACCGCATCACCCTACAATATGTATACATGAATTTGAGTTACTGGTGCCATAATTTTTAGAAGTTTTGACACAAAAAATGTACCCACCTCCGATCCTGGAGGCTAATATCGCACCAAGGGTAATAAGTAGACTTTCTAAAGAAAACATGCTTAAAAATAGAGGACGTATGTGAAACAAAAAATGGCACCACTTTTACAATCAAAATATCTTCACCTCCTAGGGTACCAAAAATTTTCTATCTCAATTTTCTACGAAATTCGTGTTGATTGTGATTTCTGAATTAACGATTATATTTACTAATTCATTCAATTAAATTCCTTTGGAAAAAAAATTCTGATTATTTCTTCCCCAAATGAGGAGCAAAGCAAATTCAAGTTTGATACCGAAGAAGTGGGAACAATAGCTTCAAAAATGATGCCATTTTTTGTAACTGTTTAGATGAACATGCATCCCCTATTATATTTAATACTCTGTGATAGTATCTGTGGCGACATGAACCATATGTATGTATATGCTCACACCTTGCACATCCATTGGCAGTGGCATAGCTGAGCCAATAATGTCACAATTTTTTCAGATCTGTAGGTCACTGGTTATAATCCCCGCACAGAAGAACCTATATATTTAAATAACGAAAACCGCTAAAGTTGAAACACAGTGGCGTAGTTGGTTAAGTAGGCTACTACATACAGTGGCGTAACCAGGGTGGGTTTCCGTGTAGAACACCCCACTTTTCCTTATCACTTCTATGCAAATAAATAACAAGAGTTTTTTATACATTGTCTGCGATTACAACAGAATATAGAGCAGGTACTCTAACACTACAAATTGATAATCCCGTTCCCTAGACATTTTTTTAGACAAGCAACTAACAAAATATGCCAAATAAACGACAATGAAGGTAGGGGAGTTAAGACAAAACTTGTGGGGTTTATATCAATAATGATCTCCTTTAACGTGAAACGAAAAATCAGTTCTAAACTTCCACAACGAGGTCAATTTGAATAATAGTTCTTTAATTTAATTTTTCTTCGTCTTACGTTTTTTATTTTTTCTTAAAGAACTGCTTTTGAGGAAAAAGTTTCAAATTTTTGGTGGAAAATGAGTAAAATTTTCAAATTTTATATTCGGCGGTAAAGTAGAGTGACTCAGTTTTATCAAAAAGAAAACTGAAAATATCTCAAGAACCGATCCTTCCATTCAGACCAAAATTAAGAAGGTTCTTTTCTCCGCACCAAATTTCATAAAAAATTGACTTCAAACTGATTAATAAAGGTGTAAGATAAAATATCTACGTTTCAGCTCAAACTTGCTCCAAGATGTCGGTTACTCAATTTTTATACCACATTTTTGGATAACCAACTAAAAATTGAATAATCTACGATTATCCGACATAATTTGAAAACACATTAAGAGTTTCATGCCTTGAACTGGCTAACTCATGTTCGCAATTTACTGAGCTATATAAACTAATTTTTTACGAATACACAATCGACAGTTTAGGATTAAATTCAGGCAAAAAGAAACAAACCGAAAACATAATAAACAAAACGCCTAAACACACGTGAACAGGCTAGTGTCATTCAGCCGTAGGAGTTGATGAAATGAATAGGACGACTCTAGCGGATTGAATCACCCGGATACGATGACAAAGTACGTAGGAGAATTTCAACCATTAGCGAATGCGAAGGGTTACAGAGCATCCAAAGTAGTTGAAGGAGGTTGGTGAGAGAAAGGGAAAAAAAAACCTAAGTAAAAACTTGTTCTACGAAATTCCGTCGAAAACATCTATAAATTCATCGATAAATTTATTCAATTAGAATCGAAAGAAAGACGAACGTAGCAACGTGGCTTAATCGATGGATATAATTAAAAGGTGATGGCGCGGAACTACGTTAATTAATTACTTTCTTCAGGCTCATCAATGGGCACCGATACGAGTTCCTTGTTATTGTTTGGCTGATACGGTGGACACAGCAAATCACACGCAGGAATAGGAGGACTGCGTACGATTATAATCGGGAGAATTAAGTCGTGAAGAAAGAGTAAGATTTGTTGTACTCAAGGTTCATGCTAACTTCAAATGTAGTCTTGATTAGATTAGGTGAGGGATCAAGAAGCTAAAAATGCACACACGTTTAAATACGCTAAACGAAATGCCAAAGTTCGCGATTTATGTAAGAGAAAGGTCGAATGAAAAACATGACAAAACTGTTTACAATTGGGTTGATAGGTTATTGAGGATGCGACTGCTGACCTACAACGAAGATCTTTACACGAGTTAATGATTTCCAAATCCAATCGGATGAGAGATAAAATGGGCCATGCGACAAGATGTTTACTACAGGGGCCTACTTCAAAAAGAATAAGATAGTTTCAAAAAATTGTAAGTTTCACACATTTTAAGATTGTCATCTGCGACTCGTATCGTCGTATTAGAAAAATGGAACTCAAAATCTGTTTTTAGAGATCTCATTTTTAGAAAGGGTTAAAAAAAAATGAGAGAATTTCCTTGGGCATTATTCATGAAGGGCTGATGTGTCAACATAAAAATTGATAGAGCGGTTGTGAGTGGGTGCATTGCGCATGCACACTAACACACACCTAAATGTCATGTGACACTCACAAACAAGAATTACAATTGTAAGAGTTATGCTTATTCAAATATGAAATCTGACAATAGTAATTCTTGTTTAGCCTCTACCGTACACCAAGCACGAAGATGTTTACACATCACAAATATAGTTTCTATAAAGATTTTCAGCAAGTTTTTTCTTAAATATGTTTCCTTCAAGTCAATATTTTTTTGATTAATTCTCAATGAGGTTGAGGGTATTTCTTAGAATTACATAAACGTTCCACTATCACCCAAAATTATTATTATTTTATACGCAGAAGCAGAAGCGAACAGATATTATTTTAATGCGCTTTGTTCTTCAAAAATGAACATTTATGGGCATAATATTAGAGAAAAGTTCTGAAAATCCCTAAAAATTAGATTTCTAATTTGTTACTTGATTGTACAATCTTTTTCCAGTTTATCACAACAATATCGACCCTAAAAAAGTTTGAAAATTACTATAATTACTTCCAGATTAGGGCCTTCTAAGGCTTGCAAAGGAGAAGGTAAATGAACAAATTACCTTTTGATATGTGACTTCAGCATTCAAAATTTTCAGTAATACCGGGTAACTAGAATTATTTTCATATTGAAGGGGCTGCATACGAGAGTTTTTGAAATTTGAGAGGATGCGGGACACCTTTGAAATTGTAAGCAGAACTTGCTGGCCTAGAATTTTTGTTTTTATCGCAAAATTTTCTTGCTCTGGGTAATAAACTAAAAACAGTCAGGCAACGAAGCCTGTAAAATGAAATAAACAAAATGGTCAGCCAAAGAAACATGTGAAATGAAAAAACATTATCACTGACTCTCCTTATAAAAAGTAGGCCTGTTTAACTTTATTTGATTCATTTCCCTGTTTGCCTTCTCTATACATTTTCATTTGTTGCTTTCTTATCAGTGGAATGAAAGATGCGTGATTTAATTTTGACGTTGAAGTGTTCACCAATTGGTGAAAAAATTTTTTTTTTAATTTATATGACTCTTTCTATATTTTAATATTTATGCAAAACAAAAAACAAAAAATTACGCTGCGAACAAAATACTCATTCTTCAAAATACAAATTTGAGCCTAACAAGTTTCACATCCGTGTGTCCCAGTACACACTCTTTTTGTTTTAATTAAATGATACAGTATGAAATTTTTAGGCAAATGATTGAGTATAGGCTAAATTAAAAAATGGTCTGTGTTATATTATGTAAAATTTTATGTTGTCATTATATGCTATTATTTGTTCCTCTAGATATAAGTTAATGATTCCAAAATATCTACAAAAATTCTTTAAATTTCTCAAAATTTTGAAACTTTTATAAGTTGGACAGAATTTCTAGGCTTTCAAAAAAAATTCTATTCCAGGGGTCAAGCCTATTAGTTGGTCAGAAGAAAGCCAGGTGATTATACTATGACTTTTACAATTTGCAGGAAGTTACATTAATTATTAGGGATTTTGAGATGTGTCAAATTTTGAGAAAATTTCTAAGTCTAGGCTAACCTTGAAGCAATTCATTATATACAAAATTTTACAAGGAAACTTTTTTATTTATAGGCTAACAGTTTAGCCCAAAATCAATTTTTGACAAATTATTTAATTGAATATTTTACGAGAAATATTTTTTGTTTGAAACATTTTTTCAGTTCCGAAATATTGTAAAAAAACTGAATTTCAGGGCTAAAACGTGTCATCGAAAATTTTCTAAAGCGTGTAATGAATGATGATTTTTTGTGGCATGTTTCTGATCTACCTCGCATATTCCAGTAAAGTTCCGCTTTCTACCTAAAAATGTTTTTTTATTCACATTTTGTGTCTAAGTTGACTTAAAATACAACTAAGTAGGAAATTTTTCAGTTGTTAGATGTCAGGTACACTCATCGTAGAATTTGAGCCAATGCTAGTTATACGGAAAAAATAGAACTGCGATATATCTGGACATGTGAAACAAGATGGTAAAACTTCAGCAGACAGAGTCGGGTGAATAATATCCTTGCTGAAAATAATACTGAAATTCATAATTTATTCAACATGCAATTCAAGAAATTTCAATAAATATGAAGAGTCAAGAAGTCAATATAATATTTTTCAAAAGGACGGAATCAAACATATTCTCAGAGACTAACTCCAATATTGCCATGAAATGCTATTGTGGTATGCTGACTAAGAAGTTCACTGACGAACTTAATAATCCATCATAGTCATTCAACATAAAGTAAACAAAAAAATATATATATCGTTTGACTCACTATATGAATGAACGTAGTTCTATAATAAAACTGCTTACCTGAAAATCAAAAAAACAAAACAACAAAAACATAAAAATTAGATTCAAAATAACAATTTAATTAATAATATGAAGTCGGCGAGGCATAGTGCTCAGATACTCGGATATAAGTTACAACAGTAAAGTCCTAAGTTTGATATCTGCGGTCGTTATATTACAACCCAAAATGGCGCTTTGTTCGGCTTGGTTTATTTTTAGCTCAGTTAAGAACATAGGGAGACCACTCATAATTTGATCGTGATTAACCTTACTTGACATTCGACATGAAATAATTTTTCAGAAGCATGGAAAAATGAGAAGTTAACAACTACTGCTACGAGAGATTGTGTTATTACGAACCAGCTCGCGTCTTTTTTAAGTGTTTTTGCTCCTCAAGTTGTAAAATTTGAGCATAGGGTAATAGACGCCAGTTCTCACAAAAATTCTAAAGGGTTGAACTCATATTCGATTTTGATTATATACTTACAAAGGTAATGAATGGATTGTCTAAACTAGAAGCATACAAGTACATTTGCAAAGTTCACTCCAATAAGTAGTACTCTGAAGTACTCTGAAGAATTTTGGTGGCTAAAGAACTTTTTGTAAAATAAATTAAATAAAAAAGGTGTACGTAAGGATGTATACAGTGTGTTCAGAGGTTAAACGGTATAATTTCCAACATCGACTTTTGGGGTCGAAAAAGAAAACTGTCCCTATAGAAGAATGCTTAAAAAGTTTCTTTTTCAAGTTATAATTCCCCAAATTAAGGGGAACAATAATCAGATGTAACTTCCCCAAAAATTGACAAAAATGAACGAAATTTGGTATCAGAGAGTTAGTATTTATGTTATCTTAAAAAGTTTTACGTCTAATAGGAGGGAAAAGGGGTGGAGTTGTAACTTTTGGAAAAGTCACGACTTTTAAACCTTCTGTTACATCGAAAAATGAGTCCTATCATTTGATTCGGGAAGAAAAAGCGCACTAAATAGGTAAACTTTACCTTTCTTTGAAAACTCGTATTTTCCAGAAAAACATCCCCTACTTTAGAAAACTATAACTTTGAAAATAAACATTTCTCAGCATTATGCATAAGAAACATTTGTGTTTTTTCAATTTCAAAAATCGATCTTGGAAATTACGGTCCTTTGCTACCGGACACCTTGTAAAATTTTTACTCAAATAATAGACTTAAATCAAAATAAAAACGATTGAAAGCATCCAGAGTACCTTCGTCAGAATGAAATTAATTGACTGTAATATTTGAGGCTTAACCGGATAATACCAATCAGGGTGTGTAGGTGGTCACAATCAGATTACTCTATCAAGTTGTTTAATATAACTCAATGGAAGAAATGTAAGTAATGATAGAGAATACAGGATCTGACCACTGAAATTTCATACTGCCAACTATCTCAGCAAAGTGAATTCCTAACGGTCCTGCGCCTGATAATAATTACAAGAGAGTAAAAAAAAATTAGAGAGTCCCTCTCAATAGGTTACCATCATAGAGGCTTCTCTTCACCTTCATTACTCAACTCTGTAAATAACTACTACGTAAAAGGTGCTGATATTTCGCACGATGTTTACACGCGGTCGTAATTTACGTCGAATCGATTTTTTTCTTTCAAATTTCAGACTAGGTTACAATGTTTTGTAAAAGAGCGAGCAAAATTCACAATTTTTCGCACGGCTTCTGAATGATGCGTGAGAAACGGTTCACATATATGAGGAAAGGAAAAAAAAACAAAAAAAACAATGCACTCGCCATTCGTGTAAGTTACACAAGAAAACTAAATGCGTACCCATAACCACATCGAATCACCAATTTACGTGGCACGATCGAGTTTGTATATTGTTGGGAAGTAGTAAAGCACACGAAAAATTCCTTAATTCATATCCGTTCGAAGGTGCGCGAAAAATTGTATCGAGATTAAAAGCAAACTAATTTTGATAATTTAATCGTTTGCAACGGCAACTGTAAGGAGTATATTTTAAGACACCGAATGCAATTTTAACAGCAGTTTATTGCGATAAAAACTTGCAAAATGAACGGTTTTAAAATAGCGTAAAGTAATGGGAGAGTGTTCTCATTCGCATGAAAACAAATTCCGGTTCGACAAATGGCCCATTACCCGTATGTAAAGAACTGCGAAGAAGGGCACGAATACACGAGATTTTTTAAAAATTTTTCACTTGAACAAAAGAAATAAATTGAGGTCCAAAACGGGTGTTTAAGAAATAGGTTTTTATAATTTGAAAAAAAAAAAAAACTTTTATCTTCAACGGGGCTTGAACACAATGAACGCGGGGTACCTCACATGAAAGGAGCTGTCTTTGCCTCAACGCCATAGTAATGACTGCAGTAAGTTGACTATGTTGAAAAATTCTAACGCAGTAGCAGCTCCGTTAGAAAAAGCAGGTTTTCGAAAATTATAAAACTAAGCAGTCACTAAAAAGTTATTAATGGATTTACGTTCCTATTGGTCCAAAATTAGGCATTTTATAACCAAAATAAAAACGAAAATAGTGCTACCGGAAGCACCGTACGATCGATCCGCACAAAAATTTATAGCAAGCTATAATAGATCATTATGAAAATTTGTTTCAAATTTCGTAGCTATTTGTCAGAAATTGAAAATTTTGTAGCCAAAACAAAAACGAAAATAGCCATATCGGAAGTACCGCACGGCCGATGCGCAAACAAAATCAATAGGTCAAATCAATGGTTCAGCACTAATGTTCGTTTCAAATTTCGTGACTATCGAATAATGAAAATTGCGACCAGTATCGTGGTAACAAGAATTTTCTTTGAGTTATGAAACGAAAAATGCACCCATCCCCACCTCCAGATCGTTCCATGACACCAAGATTAATGAGTAGATTTTCAGTAGAAAACCTACTTCAAAAGCAAACACGTTGTCCGTTGGTAAGGGATAACTAATGAAAACCAAATCTGATTTGGGCGTCCTTCGATGTTAGTACAAGAACTACGTCACATTTTGCTGCGTTAGTAACTGCCATAATAGCGTATGTAATAAAAACTGCCAAGCACCGCAAGTCATTTGATAATAAGGGACGAATAATAATGACTTCAAGAAATGGATCTAAGAATGCAATAACTATACCATTTACGCCTATTCGTTTATTAATTAATTTAAAGAATTTGAATCTTTTCTGAAAGCAAACGTCAGTTCCAAGAGGAGATAAATATATCTTATAATAATGTTAAGCCAGTGGAGATGTAATGGTCTACTAAAAGTAGGATTACCGGTAATGGTCATATATAAATAAAAAAACTCTAGCGCAGCAATACTTTGCTAGAAAACCCACTTTGCCAATTTTCATCGATAATTCAAAAAAAAAAAACAAAAAAAAACCTCATTTCTAAAAACTTGAAAAAATTGTAAAAAAGTATAAGCTTCATTTTCTCACAAATTACGGAACTGATGAGCAGCGAACTTCTTTTCATCAAGACTGCCCTGACAGGGTCTTCGAAATTATTAGTTCCCCAGCGATATTAATAACCCTTCTCTGGATTTTCTTTTCTCTTCCCATCCCCTTTGAGTTATGGACGAGGACAAAAATGTTTGTTAGAGTTTTCAAACATCACAGAATACACACAGTGGACTGACCCACGAATGTGGCTCATTGATATCATTTGGAATGCCAAACTGAATCTCATTTTCTTCTACATATCGAATTTGCCCTGGACCCAAGATTAATTTCGCAAAAATTTGACGCTACATACGCTGCATGCTAATGAAAAAAAAAACGTAAAATAACCGAAATATTCCAACGAGGAAAGTTGGTTCGCATGTGCCGTCGTCGTTAAAATACCTACCACCAGTCGTTAGGTTAGGTCGACAACTCTATAAAAAAGTTATTGTTTTGCATTACCTAGAATTGGCGTTAGTTGAGAGCATAGACAAGGTTACAACAGCGGCGGAGCACGCAGTTCCCTCGAGGTAAATGCACGTCGACCAACCAATAACTCGATAACAAGACTCTCCGAATCGACTGAATAAGCTTTCGAAACATTCATTCGGTACATCGATTTATGCCATCTACGCAGTCGCTACCCAGAACTGTTTGTGAACACCTGTCAGGTCGATTTTTGGGCTCTGATCGACTTTTTATATCTAATATCCTCATGCCGAGTGTATATCATTCCATCGAGCTTCCGGGAATATGAATGGAAAATGTGTGTGTACACACACACACACACACGCACGCACGCGCGCATGCGCAATGAGTATCCTGTGACATTTTAAAATAATCTCGGATTCTGTGAAATTTTCAAAAATCACAGTTTCCGATTGCTCTAGAGTTTTGGGGGTAAACTTACGCAAAGCTTCGTTACTTTCTCAAAAAAACCGGACTTATTTCCAGTAAGAAAAAAGCCATTTTTAATCATGAGAAATTCCCCCTACCTTGTGACATTTTCAAAACTTCCAACTACCTGTATCAAGTGATTTTAATTTTTAAACATCCTAAATTGCTTAAATTATTGGTGGCGATCAGTTGAAGTTAATTTCCAACTGAAAACAACATTTTTTGGTGCAAAAAATTCATTCTGAAATTCTGTCCTGTAAGATTTGAACAGGGTTAGATGAATCCTGGATTTAAAAAACTCAGCCCTTAATTTTCTCTCTCCCTCTCTCTTTTCTCTCCCTTCCTTTCCCTTCCCTTCCTCTTCCCCACCATCTCGCTCTTTTCAGAAAAATATCAAGGGCATGTTAAATAATACCTCTCATACAATAGAAAATGTTGCATTTGGAACAAATTGAACTCGTATACCTATAGGTCAGCAATTACCAAACTGTAGTCTGTAGGCCACCAGGGGGTCAAGGAAGGGGGTTTAAGAAGTCCACAATTAGCTGTTATGTTGAAAAAGTTTTCTTATTCTTGTACAAATTTTCCTTGTTTGTCAACGCACTGGGGGTTTACAAAATCGTGGTTTATATGCTGGGGGGTCTGTGAAGACACGATTGTTGAGTTAGGGGGTTTGTGGGTAGAAAAAAGTTTGGGAATCACTGCCCTGGGTAATGATATTTAGGAAAGGATGCAATTGAAGAGTGCGAGGAGCAGGTGTTCACCCTCCCCTGCTCTCAGTATTTCTCTACAGATTGAAAAACGTCCTGTATTATCCAGTTGAATTTTACCAATATATATGATTAACAGAGTCTAATGCTAAATGCAAGGTATGTAACCAATTTGTACATATTTTGCATTTCCGCCCTGTTAATTAAAGAAGATTTATCTACCACGAGAGTGATTTTTCTTGAGAGTTAAAAGACTGATGTAATAGTAGCCCAGCAATTCTGATTAGATCTGTTTCAAGTAAAGTTTTATTTGGGTTTCAATATGGCAGAATTTACATGAGAAGGTTAGCCGAACTGTATCTAACTCATTTCTATTAGTATTTGTACATAAGGAGTTTCGATTTTATGAAATGTAGATGAAAAATGCCGTATATGTAGCTGAGGTATTTTTTCTCAACAATTGAATACAATATTTTGCTCATAAGGTTTTTTTGTTCCAAATTTAAATGCAATGAAAATGAAAGTAAACGTCTTACGGCTAAGAAAAAAAAATTATTTGTGGTTAATTAATTTATCATGAACTTCTACTAAACGAGATTGAATTTAGGTAAGTATTTAAGGTAATGTCCTCTTCTTTGATTTTAAATTCATCTTTTGAAACAATAAATTCGTTTCTCCTGTTCGTAGAATCATGTCAAGTCGAGGTCTTCTAATCAGACAATTGGCCATTGCAAAATAGAATACTGACAACCACATAAATGCACCCATGAACTTCTTGTGAGGATCAACATACGTGGCATGGATGAAGAGAGGAAAAACAAAATTATAAAAAACCTGACACCTCTGATGCCTGAAAATCAGCGCATTTTCTGGAAAACTCTTCCAATTGCAGCCGAAAAAATCAGTAATCTACTCGACAAAATCGAAGACTGATCGATATATTTTCTACTTACGCAGTTTTTCCCTGGTTTTAATATTCTTGTGATTCTTATATTATGTTACTATGAGAATTCTAACTTTATTGTTTAGATATTCATGTTTGTTCTATTAAATTTCTGAAATCCCATTAATTTCGGTCTTTTTTCAAGTTTAAAATGAATAAAAAACATAAATTTGAGAGATGAGTGGTTCTTGATTAACATTAGGCTCATTTATTTGTCAGTTAAGGCAGAAATATTACAGCAAAAACAATGGAAAATCACTGATAGCGCAGATAAGGTGATTTTGATTAACAAAACCCAGATGAGGTGTTTTTGTTTAACAAAGTGCAGAAAAGAAACCAAATGAGGTTATTTGAAAAACCTCTATTTGATAAAATTTGACATTTTTCAATAGAAAGAAGGCGTTTTTGCTTTACATTTAGGGGTAGAATTTCTTCCATATGATACCAAAAAGTCATGTTGTGAAAAAACGTCAGTTAAGTCTTTTTTCGTTAACACGACAGATTTGCTACAAGTACGTGATCTATGTTGAAATAGGATTTAAGGAATACTGCCTGCTCCCTTAGCTGCAGTTTTTCTATTGATTCTTTTATCTTTATCTGCATTAAATCTAACAAGATTTTACTCTTTGATGGAATAAAGCTAATTGGTTAGTACTTAGCAGTTGCTACTGCGGAATGTGACTACTGAAAAAAATTCTGAATCATCACAAAAATACTGACATTTGGAGAAAAAAGAAATTATTTGCCAAGATTTTCATGGAGTACAAAATATAAAAGGTGAAAAAAACGTACCTATCCTCCAATATTTTATAGATATAATATTTTACGATAAAAGAGAAATAAGGTACAATCTTTCGCGAAAATTTTCAAAAAACTTACTCGCCTTATACTCCAATAATTGATTTGAAATTTCAACCGAGGCCGATTCAATCATTTCACTAGGCCATACCCTTTTACAATGAAAATGGCGCAGATAATAACCCATTTTACAGCGAATCGCGCTGGCTTTCAAAAATTGCAAACCCTTGACATTTTTTTAATATGGTGAAACGTGATGGAAAAAATTGTAGACATGGAAGCGATTGGCAGATGTTTTCAAGGCCATCAAAATTACACAAAATATCACACACTTCGATATTGTTCGTCGACCCCGATCAACGAAATGGCTCTTCACGAAATTTAATTTAGCCGATGGCGCATTAGACAGCTACGAACCGTCACTGATATATTTACGAATTAATTTGATAAATTTATTATAATATTGACGATAAATTACAAGGCGTTCGGTTTATTACATTATAACGTCTGGTCACGTGAAGTCGGCGTATACTTTCCTAACCGCGTAGAGAAAGTGAAGTCTTTTCATTTCGCGATCACGACGACCTTGGATCAGAAATATGGTTTAACATTCTCCGCAAAAAAAAAAATAAAAAAAAAATAGAATTTACCTTCTGCCAGGTTACGAAATTTCTGAATTTAAGTACAAGTCCGTAAAATGTAGATTACTAATACGTTCTATAATATGAAATTTAGCGATTACAGGGCAGTACATTATATCATTTTCTAAACTCTTTAAATTTTAAAAAATTTCCGAGCTTGATAAATATTATTCTTAACTTCTACTAGTTCAAGCAAATTAAGATCTAAAAAAGAAATAACTGGAAGAAAGCTGAATTTTGGTATATGTATACGTCGGCTTCAACATCTTTTAACAACCACCAAAAGTCCCAATGGGAGGGACTTCGGTTTCCCCAGAGGAGTTATATTGGTAGTGTAAAGCTGTTTCTCACGTTCATATCATTAATTTTGAAAAAATTAAAATGACAAATCATAACAGAAATAAAATATTAATTAAAAGGTTAAAAACAAAGTGTGGGTTCCGAAATACGAAATTAATAGGAACTATACAAAATCACTATCACACTCAAGTTACCATGTACTGACACACTGGTGGTCACTGGTTTATGTTGAATTATTAGCGATATTATGTCTATGAGGGTGTCAGTTTCTATATCAGGGGTTAACCCTCCAATGAAATTCATGGTTTAACTAATATCATCATTCGAATGTCTAAGTTACATTTTCTTGTATAGTAAATATGAACTAGTGATCATTTGTGTGTCAGTATAATTATGCTAACATGAGTATGATAGTAATTTTGTACAATATTAATTTAGAAAGTATTTAGGAAGCAATAGCTTGTTTTGAACCTTTTAGTTAATATTTTATTTCTGTTGCAGGTAGTTGTTTCAATTTTTTTTAAATTATTTTTTTAGTTGAAATATTTTTAGTAACATTTAAATTTGAAGATACTTATTATTCCAATAATTTACTAAAAGTTGATTATAAACCCATTTTTGAACACCCTTGGTAGTAAAAGAATGGGTCAAATGAAAAAGTGAATGACAAATTCAAATTCAGCACATCAAAAAGCACAATTAACGATATATTACACAACAAAATATAAAAGTCAAAATATGGTCCCCTTTCTGAAGTTCCTGGAGGCCAAAGAAGAGGTTGAATGAAAATAAGAATGTCCAATTCAAACATAGCGCATCAAAAAACATACCATATGTTAAATTATACAATAAAATATGAAAAGTAAAAATCTAGCCCTCTTTCTGAAGCCCCTTGGAGTCAAAGAATGGGTTGAATGAAAAAATGAAATCAAAATTGAACACAATGCAACAAAAAATATATCCGGTGATGTATTACACAATAAAATATGAATAACTGTATGTTTGTGTAAGTGTTATTGCTGGAGAATTGTGTTTGTGGAAGTGAATATTTTATTTGTCTGTGGTAGTGTGTTGGAGACATTTTGCTTGTGACACCCCAAGATTTGGTTGGAGACACGTACAAAGTACCAAATACATTACCTCTCTTCTGTTGCAGCCGACCATTATTAATAAGTACCTATTCTACTTTTTCTTTAATTAGGTGTACAGTTTTTATATAAATCACCATTAAAAATGCCTACTCATACCTATTTAACACACTAAATATATGCAACCTGTAATACATCAATACTAAATACAGTACATGATTTTAGTTCGCAAATAAATTTATTCACGTTGTATAGATCAACATGTTAAATGAAATCTCATTACCGAAATTCAGTATCCCCTTCCTAACTAATATAGATTACTAGCACGTAGTCTGAGGATCATCAACGGACAGAAAAATTTTTTCGAACTGTGACAAATATTTTTTTTAATTTTTGTTTTTACTGTTTCTCACATGTGTTAGTGTGAGCACAGTAGATGCCAGTACCGGCATAGGGATCTTTCAGATAATGCAAGGGGTCATGACCAAAGCATGAAACTTTGTATATCAGCAATGGCAAGCCAAACTCCAGGGGTGGGGCTAACCCAATCAACTTTTTCCCCCTGCCATTGTTGCCCCCAAAGTGGCACACCATGGAATGGCCCCCTCACATCTGCCTGAAAGATCCCACCACCTACGCAATAAGTGAACCTAGTACTGAGTGATTCTAGTACCTGAACTCATTGTAACTAAAAACATGTTTAATCTAAAAATAATTATTCTTAAAAACATTGAAAAATATCGGTAAACCTAAAAAACTATTTTACGCATAAAAATTGAAAAAAAAAAAAAAGAAAAAAAATTCCAATATTTTAGGTTAGCTGGGATTTGAACCGAGAAATTCTCAGGAGGAGAGCCGCGATACTACCACAGTGTCACTGCAGCTACATAATGAAACCGATATTATAACGATATATTGATCTGAAACGATGTTATAATCAGATGGTTCAAAGTAATTTTCCTGTCAGTTGACAATTCTATAGTCTATATCTTACACAAAATCTAATGAGAAATCAGATGAGGAGGGAATGCTGAAGCAGGTGAAGGAATGAATTTCAATTCACGGGTCTGTCTATACACTAGGAATAAAATTACTAACAAATTGAACTCAAAAACTGTATTAAGTATAGGTGCTTATAAGGTATGTGTTTTACTGTGTTAAATAGATATCAACAGAAAAGTAGATATTTTCAATTTATGCTCAAAATATACACCTGACAAAGAAATAGTGGAATACTTTTTTATAGATTCTTTATTCTTCTTCTAATTTTTTGCTCAAATGAAATTTAAGCGATATAAACGTGAAAAACGGCTTCATATCTCCGTTTTAACCTTCCTGTGAGGAAACCAAATTCCCTCGCATTAGAACTTTTAGGTTGTGGAATACCTTGTTGTGAGATATATTCTCACCAGAAGGAAATTCAACAGAATTTAAGCGTGTTCAGCCACTTCGTACATAAGTACGGGTAAGCCAAAACCAAGGCAAACACTGGCGATTTTAGAGCCGGTTTGGGTGGTTTATATACGGCTTATTTGCACGCACACAAACACACGTACGTAAGATAATACGTACGTCGGTGAGGGCGGCCAGGTCGCATCATCCCCTATCGAGATAAGAGATGGCTGGCCAGTTTGTGTACAAATTGTGACATCATCTTATTGTGTCACGATTTGGTACTCGTACATTACCTGCAAGTACGTACAGGTAATTACGATCGAACGTATTTTATGTATTTAACGTCACAAGGACGATTGTTTGCCTGCCCTTTGGAGCGGCGACTGTCGTCAAGGTGTCCGAGCCCCTAACCTCATACAGGAGAGTCCCCACATAGGTGTTTAGCTTTCTTCCAATTATTTCCTTTTTAAAGCATTTTTTAAGCTAATTTGCTTGGACTATACCACAAAAAGTTTTGTTTATTTGACATATTTTCATATGTTCCCAATAGCACACAACATAAAATGCTTACCATCAAATACTTTTTAGAAAAAAAATTTTTTATTAATTTTTTTTTTTCATGCAAAAAATAAGCAGAAAAACTGAGAAGTCTCGAAGGGATAGCAGTGATCAGAGGCTTCAAAAAACATAAAAGATGTATCACTTAATTTTTGAAAAAAATAAAATCCTAAACCCTTGCCTATCAAAATTCGGAATCTGAACTGAAAGAATTCCGAATAATAAACGATCATGCGACGAATGTTCAAACCCATCCCACTAGAGGAACCGATTTTTTTTTCCAGCCGATCGGATTTAAAAAATCGGGCTTCGTCATGACGGACTCAATTTGAATTAGTATTTGAGAATTTTGGTAATTTTTAATTCGGCCATTTATGAGAAATATTGAAAGTGAGTACATAAAGAAGCTTCGCCTCGTTCGCTTCAATAATTTTATTCAACAAAACGCCAGAGAAATTATACGCAAAATGGTCTTAATTAAAAAAAAAAAAAAAGAAATGCTCCTTGATGGAACTCTGGTCTAAAACTGCAAAGCGACCAAATTAATAGAAACGCTAAACCAATACAAAATAATTTGAATCAATTTTTATCTGAAAAAAATTCACTGTTTTGATATATACAGGCAGGTTAGTAGGAATGAAATTCTTTTGCCACTTGTTCATCCAGTTATTATCGTGCAGGGGCCTATGGAAGAACAATACTTTTCCTTTTTGAAATTCGACCTCGTACTCACGTGATCCGAAACAAAACATAGTGTAAAATGTAACGACAAATAATTATCGTCGAGTATTTTTATGCAATTTTGGTGTTTAACCCATTTAAAACTCGCCTGTCGTCTAACCCACTGAATTGGCCCGTTTCATTAATTATTTATACATACATTTTTTCTGGTCGTCGACGTCGTGGAAGGAATTTTCACATAATTTTTCACATCTATTTTAAAAACTGTATCACGTCGAACAGAATGTTGAGCAATTGACGGCTCCTCATAACTCAAGAAAACGTGAGTATGTACCGAGAGAACTGTAAATATTTTGTAACGTACTTTTCTGTAGAGCACGGCTTTACATTATACGAATACGATTTTTGACAAATACGTACGTCCATAAAGTAAACCTTACAAAAAAAAAGCATCCACGTGTTCCAATATAAAGTAGTCAGTCATTCGTTTAGAATATTCTGTCACATTTTACTTCAGAAACGAATAAAAATGATGAAATATTTCGCAGGCTCCGATAATGAACACCGTCTGGTTATACATTTGGGTAAGAATTTTGTCGACACGAAAATAATAACATCTCCATCAGTTGAAAGACCGTCAAGTAAGCTTGTTCCGCATTGTATCAAGAATCCCCTCCTCCCAAAAAAGGTAGAATACTTCATTAGTTTCAGTTCCTCGACTCACGTGACATGTCAGGAACCGAAAATACACAAATGTGTAGGCATCTGCCAAACATACCATCAATTAAAAAAAAATTCAAGTGACAAGTTCTACTTGAAAACCTGCCAAAAATTATTAATATTTTATGCACTGGAATATACAAGGTCAAAGCCTTCCATTAGTTCAATGTCAACAGAGACTGGGGAGATCGCTCAACTTAGAGCACAGATAGCTCAGTTGATGACAGAAGTGGAAAAACAAAATAAAAGCCAGAACTCAAATAAACAGAATGGCATCTGGCGCCAACAATCTAAATCCAGAAGCAATGGTAACAATAATAATGGCGGGCAATCCCGGTCTAATAATCAAAAGAGGGGTCAGAGTACAACTCCCTCTAGATCATCATCTCCCAACACCCAGTCTTTTAAACCTGGGATGATAAATGTTTCTTCTTCCATGATCAGTTTGGTGCAGAGGCCACTAAATGCAACAATCACTGCAAATGGTGGGGAAAGACCAATAACAAAGAAGTGTCAAACTAGAACAAGGGGCCATCTATGCGGCCAAAGCCCCCTCGGAAAAATATTCATGCTGCCTGTTCTTAAAGGATAGGACAAACAGGAGATGATACTAAATAGACTCGGGTGCAGACCTGAGTATATTGCCAGTTAATAAAAATCAAAAAGTACATCCTCCGAACTACCTCCGTACTGTGAATGGTCAAAACCTTCCAGCTTAAGAACTTGAGACCAACGAAGTCAACATTGGACTTAGAAAAGACATGATGTGGTCCTTCACAATTGCTGATGTTCCAAACCCAATCCTCGGTGCAGATTTCCTTGCACATTTTGGCCTGATTATTGACCTCAAAAATGGCAAATTGATTGATAGCAAAACTAAACTTTGTGTGGATGGCAAAACACTAGCTTACAGACTGGAGACAAATATATCCAGCTGTACTAAAGTCAACGAAAAACTCTTACAGATTCTGTCTGACTATTCTGGAGTCACTCAACCATCAATTCGCAGGCATCCTACATATAATCATGACACAGTTCGTTATATAGAAACTAAAGGACTGCCTTGCCATGCTAGAGCAAGAAGGCTATTACCTGACAAATTCAAAGCAGCAAGAGAATACTATGACTGCATCACCGGGGAAGGCAAATGTCACCCCTTGAAAAGCTCATGGAGTTCCCCTATCCATATGACCAAAAAAACAAGTAAATAAATAGTGGCAAACTGTTGGCAACTACAGAGCCTTAAATGCCAAAACAGTTCCTGACTATTATTCTGTCCCAAATATTATGGACTTTAAAGCGAATATGCGGGGTAAAATGATGTTCACAAAAACTGACATCAACTGGGCATTCCACCAAATTCCAATGGCTGAACAGGACATACCAAAGACAGCAGTTATAACCCCCTTTGGTCAATTTGAATACCTTCGAATGCCATTTGGACTTCGCAAGTCAGCACAAACTTTCTAAAAATTCATCAATGGACTATTTTGGGAATTGCCGTAGGTATTAATGCCTCAGACTTTGCTATTGGTACAACCCTGTACCAACTTGATCATGACAACAAAAAACTACCACTAGCTTTCTTCGTCAGGAAGCTCTTAAAAACAAAAAAGAATTATAGCACGTATGATTGGGAATTGCTCAGAATTTTTGCTGCGCTGAAACATTTCAGGCATCAACTATAGGGAAGATGTTTTATTGTGTATACAGACCATAAACCCCTAATACATGCTTCACGCAAAAGACAGAACCAGCATCCCCGAGAAGAGCTCAACAATTAGACTACATAGGTACAGTTGACTACGGACATCTAGTATATAAGTGGAGAACTTAACACTCCAGCTAATGCTCTAAGTAGAATTGAAGCTATCTCAGCCCCTATCCAATTACCTTATGCTGAAATGCTGAAATAGCTAAATAACAGCTTAAGTATGTAGAATTGCAAGAGTTGTTATCAAACGATGATACTTCTCTCAAATTGGTACATCAAAAAATTCCTGATACTAAGCCCGTATATAAACCGTCCGAACTGGCTCTAAAATCACCACTGTTTGCCCAGGTTTTAGCTTACACCTATATGTTTAATATGAAGTGGTTGAACACGCAAAATCTGTAGATTACCTTCTGATGAGAATATCTTTTCACAACAATGTATTCCAGTGATAAATCATGGTCCAGAAATTGATTTGAATGACTGAAGGATTACTTTATAGAAAGAGCAACCCTGATGGATGGATAAAATCATATATTTTAAATGAAATAATAAATTTTCATTTATTATTTCAACTTTAACCTAACTAATGCCTGAAATTTGTCATCTGGCAAACTAAGGATTTTGATGCTATATTGTTTCAGCATTAAAAATTATGAAAATAATAAAATTTAGTTCAATACTATACTTAAAATGGAAAGTAATAGATGGATTTACCATTTCAAGGAGCTATTAAATAATCATTTGGTAAAGTTGATGTAGGTTATTTTGATGGGAGTGTCACAAACTGAGGATTTTGATGTGTTTTAGATTCCTAGCTATCAGTTCCAAAAATAATGAAATATGTTTAAAATTAATTAGATAGATTTCCGATTCTAAGGAGCCATAAAACAATGCTGTAATTTTAAAACTGATTTTACAGATGAATTCCAAATTTGAATATTTTCTTAAAGTGTCGCAAATTACTGCCTTTACCCTAGGTAGCACCAAAGATCATGCATTGCTGCGGTCAGTACAATCATCTGGAGATCCATTATGAAACTTTTATCACAATATCACAAATAATGATATTAGGAATCAATGATTCATCAAACCAATCAAAACAAAATATAAAGAAGTAAATTTGATAATAAAAATAATAAAAAAACAAACACTTCATTGGAATAAGAAAATACCACAGTATATCGATATCACCTGTGTCAACCAGTGGTATTTTTAGCACTTTACCACAAGTGTCTGCAATCAAACGAAGATGATGTTGGAAAAAGTATACGAGATGAGAGTAATACGACTTCTGCTTGTTTTAACACTTTTTTGTTTTCATACGCTTTTATTCTACTCACTACTATGATTTTAAAATATATTAATACCCCAGCCAACCTTCCACAACAAAATAAGTAATGTTTATTTCGAATGAAGCGAAAGCCACACAAAAAAATGCTTATCTTCCAGGCTTTCCCCACAAAGCTAGTTTTATAACTGCTAGCAAAAATAGTACCAGCCTAGCATCGTGTACACAGACTAACCTGAAAGAAATTGTGGATAGCATACAACTTGCACCGAAGTTGCAAGCAACATTTAAAAACAAAATTCAAGTAAGTGCAAGTTGTTAGTTATCAACTAGTTAGATAACTATCCGCAACCAAAGTGGATAGCGTTAAACTTGCAGGTGATATGAGAGACTAACCAAATCATGAAATAAATGAAATGATAATGTATAAAAAAAAGTGCATAGGTACAGTATTACTGGATTTGAACTGGTAATTTAATTTTTAAAATTGGAATCTACAGTGAAATTAAGTCATCCTCTAGTGGGCTAATTAGTGAAACATGTTTTTTGATTGTGGGATTAGTGCTGTTTTAAAGCATTAAGAAGTGAACGAATATAATCAAAGATAACGGAAGAAATGTTAAGAGAATATTCAGTCGTAGAATGCGGAAATTTTCGAGGAACATATAAATATATTAATTGAAGATACTGTGAAAATTCGGTGGAAATTGTACGTTTGGTTCATTCAGATACTGCTGAAATTCAGTACAGATCCTGTGATATAAATGATAAGAGTTTAATCAAGTTGGAGCGTTTCAGCAATATCTTAAGAACTAAATGTACAATTCAAACCTAATTTTCATAGATTATTTAGCTAGCATATGTTGATGTATCATTGAAATTTCAACTTTCTAACATTAACAATTCTCTGACAAATGCACTCGATAAACAGATTGAATACGTGTTCTCAATGCATTCAATTTTTAAACAGCACGTCGTAATCCCAAAATCAACACTGCTACTAGTGCAAGGGAAGTTTTACATCCCAACTGAAATTAAAAATAACGAATTTGTTCGTTTCAACTTGTTTTTCTTAAAAGATTAGAAATAATTATTAAAAGAATTGGAAGCTAGTTGCTAGCATCGTGTAGACGTATTTTTTAATAAATACCACACTTACAGGTTGCACCTACACTATTAATAAGTTAGGTTAAAAACGAGTTTTTAAAAAATACGCTTTTATAATTTGAAGAAAAAAATAACGGCGAAAGAGAAAATAAAATTTCTCACTTTTTTTCCGAGACAGAAACAAACAAAAATTGAAAAAACAACTGATAAAAACGGATATAAGTGTATGTGTGCGTGTGTCGCAACACGTGAAGGCAGCGCTGAAATTGGTCATCCGGTGTACTTCAACAAATTGAGTGAGTAGAATAAAAGCGTATAAAAAACTAACTTCCTTTTTCTTTCGTAATGTATCTGAAACTAGCTTGAGTAAGTACTATTTTTGGGATGATATGGATTAGTGCTAGAGATTGATAGCCCTGGAAAACTAACCTCGTGGAGAAAGCCATTTATATAAATTCGTTTTTAACATAAACTTATTTAATATAATATCGAATTTGAGTCATTGACTCTTTAAGATACAATGTAAAAATAAAACAATACTGAAAAAACAAAATTATAAAAAAAAAATTTTGTAAAAATAGATTTGAACATGAATTAACGAACTGGAAGCACCTGCCTCATAGCGAGGAGCCACGGTGGAACTTCCAAAAAGGTTGTTTTAAACAACACTGTGGCCCGTTTGCAAGAATCATACTCAAATATCAACAGTAACTCAAGAATTACTCATCTTAACAAATTTACAATTATCTCTACATGTTTACGCATAGATATAATAATTGATAATGGAAAAAATGTGAGAATTACTTGACAACTGCAGGGTACCTATAATAACACAAATAAAAATATACTCCTTGTCTGACCATAGACCGTTCTCACTTCACCACTCCGCTTCATCACTTAAACAGAGTAACGATTTTTCGTAATTCTGTGATAGCTAAGATATCACGTTTCCTGGGCATTTCAGCCACTAACAAAAATGAAAAGTAATAAACATATCATCACTGCTTGCGTTGTTGTGCTGGTTAATGCATTATACACAGGGTATACCAAGCACTTGTGCAACACCGTATGTATATTTTCTAAAAAAAAAAAGTAGTCGAATATTTCCGCACACATTCTTTCAATTCCCTTCGGCCACATCTTCTCCTCGCAATTTTTACCCTACCATAGAAATTATGCATTTTTTCAGATGTTACATAGGGTTGTGATTGGGCTGCAAGAGGTGACTTCCTCTCATCGTTGTTTCGAAAGATGAAATGTTCTTCGAGGAAGTGATTTAAATCCAGAATCCGAATTAAAGGTATTAGAATCCAACACATCATTTATCCTCACTATAAATGCACCGTGCCACGAACGACATAAATTTAGAAAGTTATCACAAACTCGATGACGCGCAGATTTGCCACGAGCCCGCATTTTTTAATAATTTCCCCCGCATCGTTCGAAACGTTTGACCTTGTCGATTTTGTAATCGCAGTCAACCCTCTGGGGCATAAGAACCACGTTCGGTTGTCGACCATCGGCGGATGGTATCATCGTGCAGATAGCTTCAAGCGAATCGTTGAAAGCACGTGGTGTTCGCGGCGAGCAGACACCTACACTGTACGGTTGGCGCAGAAAATACGAAATTAGCGATAAATGTTGAAAACGAGTACGCAACGTCCGATTAAATGGGAAACGAACAAGATAAAGACGTAGAGAGGCTGGAGAAAAGGCGAGAAAAAAATTTAAAATCGGTTAAAATCGCCGACGGAAAGGTGATAAATAATTACAAAGCTGTACGAAAAAAATATTTGGAATTGAAACTGAGACAAAAAACAAACAAAAAAAAAAAAAAAAAAAAAAAAAAAAAAAAAAAAAAATAAGTCAAGTTGATATTTGCAACGAGGCTGAAGATGGCGGAGGAAGGTGGAGGGTGCAACCAGCATATGGCTGCTTGTTGCGCGCATGGAGCTGGACGCTTGATGCACGGTGCTGAATGAGGCTGACACGAAACCTTGGGCTACGCTTTGTCACTGACCGACCTTGTCAAGGTTTTTTTCTTCCCTTCTCGCTCACTCCATTTTTCCCTTTTTTTTTTCTCGCTCCTCTTCTTCGCTCCGTTTCGCTCCCGACGAAAATTTATCGACTAGTTCACATGTTTTTCGTCTGGAAGCGTACCAATCGAATGTTTTCCATTCGGATGCGATTTTTATTGCAAAATCAACAAAGCTCGATCGGTCATCGTTTTCTTTTAGGAGCATGAATGGCATGATTACAAGTGGTCATCAAGCAACATTTCATTAATGAGGAACCGCACCGAAGTTTTCAAAACGCGAGAAAAAACTCAGAAACGTTCAAACAGATGAACCTTCTTCCCTTTCACTCTTTCATGGCGGTGGTTCAAAACTTCCGAAAGAACAATTTACTTTAATCTAGCAAGTGAACAATAAGTTTCTTCCGAAATCGAAACACTGATTTTAAACGTTTTCAAAACAGCCAAGTACATAAAAGTAACAAACAAGAGTACCCATTACTTTACCAACTCAACTTCGAATTTTAATTTCGATAATTAATTTGTGTTTATTCCATCGAAACCGATTCGAATAATATCAAACAAACGGTCAAATACGAAAAAAACCAAAAAAAAACATAATTTAAATTTATATGTAAGTACCAATTTGATGTAGAAGAAAAATTTGAAATGACGAATATTCCGAAAATATTGAGAAAAACTCAATTTATTGCAATGAGTTGTCAAAATGGGTTTAGTAGAAAAACTTGAGAAAAATTAGAATTCATACACATCGATAAACATTTTAAGTAGGGCAACTATGAACAGTTATTCGGTTTTCTTGAAATTGTTTTTCTTCCATGTGTTTTTGAAAAAACAGGGCTTCAGACTATGGATGGTTTTAGGGTTATTTAAAGACTAACCTCATTTCCTCTCATGCATTCTTATATTTTAAAGAATATGGGAGCTCTAAATTCAGTTCGAAGTAATTCGCATGAGTTTGGGACAACTTTCGACACATCTACTTTTTTATTGCTCAGTCGATTAGACGTAAGTTTTGGCCAAATCAATGCAATAAGTATGGAGGAATTTGGAGAAAAAAAAAACTAACAAACAAAAAAGGAATTAATTTACAATTTCCAATAATTCGCACCTGAGTAGAAAATTTCAGATATTAGCAACGTCTGGTAAATATTTTTGAGCTATTGACAATGGTGGTCATAATCTCAAAACCCTTTGTGGGGACTACTCACTGGTATGAAGAAAAGGGGCTCGGACCCCTCAACGATAGTTGCCGCCCCAAAGGGCAGGCAAATAATCGTCCTTGTAACGTTAAACAACACAAAATATGTTCAATCGTAATTACCTGCAAGTACATGCAGGTTGTGTACGAGTACCGAATTGTGACACAATAAGATGATGACACAATTCGTACACGAACCAGCCAACCATCTCTTATCTCGATAGGAGATGATGTGACCTGGCTGCTCTCACCAACGTACGTATTATCTTACATATGTGTGTGTGTAAATAAGCTGTATATAAACCGCCCAAACTGGCTCTAAAATCGCCAGTGTTCGCCTGGGTTTTGGCTTACCCATACTTATGTATGAAGTGGCTGAACACGCTTAAATTCTGTAGAATTTCCTTCTGGTGAGAATATCTCTTACGACAACGTATTCCACACCCCTTTTTCAAGATATAAAAATTTTACACGCTGTCATGGAGTAGTATCAAAATCCCTAACACACAATTCTCGGGACAAACGATAACTTAGCTTTTATTTTTCACGATCCAACGTTTTCAGAAAACAAGATAGAGTCCTTAACTTATATGGCAATGAAACGTTACCTGCTAGAAGGTTATCTGCATATTATCAACTTCCATTAGATTTATCAAGTTCGAGAGCAAATTAATTAATAATATATTCAATTATTCACCGATGTCTAAACTCCCAATGTCTTGTCTGATCTTCTGCTGTTCAAACTTCGAAAAAATTTGTGCGAGTAACCCCAAAATTAAATTTTCCACATACATACTTACGAGTTCTTAATTTTTAAACTATTTACGAATACGTTCAAAGTTGCCCCATCGAAAAATCTGAGATCGAGTTAAGAAATAATCAATTATGGTGCTGGGTCTATATCAATGTAAACGATAATTTAAGGATGCGAAATGTTTCTCAAACATTCAAATTCTAAAAGCAATATTAACTTTTCGTTTTCAGGGTTTAAATTTTATTTTTGTTTAGAAAGGTTCACTTTCATGGTCTTTTGAGAATTTTGGTTTCGAAAACTCCACTCGGAAAACTAAAATTAAGCTAAAAAGAAACAATGATATCACATAGATATGATAGAATCAAGGCATCCACTTTTAGAAAGTTCGTTTATTCTTTGGAAACTATTATTTTCAGAATCCTTAGGGAATTTAGATTTTTGAAGATCTACTCTGAAAGTTATAATTAATTATGAAAGAATAAAATGTTAAACTTTGAAAAACTTTTGTTGATACTTTAAGAAGTTTCATTTTCAGGGTATTCTGGAAGTTTGGCCTTGAAAGAGCGACAAATTTCCGAGTTTGGTGCTTATGTACCTATAAAAGTAGCTTGTTAAGTATAAATTGAAAATATTCACGCTGTTCCACCCAGCAATTTTTTATTTTTCGTGATCAAAAATGGCCAGAACAACGAGCGTAAAAAACGAAAATGGCAATTGTCATTGCAAATCTGGAAATTGTAATAAATCTAATCGTAGGTACTACAAAAGGAGCGTACAAGAAAACGCGTTGGCAACAGCGAGAAAATCAATTTTTTCTCAATAATCACGCACCTCAATCATCTCGTACCACTTTGACAGGTTTATCAACCCACACACCGAAAGCCTAATCACATCCAATTAAGTGATCACGAATATTGCTCGCATATGTCGCCAACATATTCTCCAACTTATCGAAAATCTTCGGTCACAATCACCAAATCTCGCACTCATTCAAAAGTTTATACAGAATGAAAATGAAAAATGACCTCAAAACAGCATTGTCGACAAATTATAAACATGTCTATATAGAAGCGAACAATTAAATCTATAGTCCTAATTATCACTCCATTATCGTAGGTAAATTCAATTAAAGCCAGTGCTGGCGAAATGGCACGAAGATTTATAGGCTAGGTACGTGTTTAAAATGTCTTGGTTCTTCGAATAGTAGCCAAAAATTCCAGAAAATACCGAACCGAATAATCGAAATTGCCGAATCTGGTTCTCATACCTCATTTATGGAGGCGTCGAGTTAGCCAAATACGAGTATGTGGCAACAAATAATTATAATTACGCCACCTTCAAAAATGGTGTCAAACTTTTCACGCATTTTCGTCGATCCAAAAAAAAAAATAATTTTTTTTTGTTCTCCAAAGATGTTCGTTGTAACTATAATAGACTTCACAAAATTACCATTCATTTATCAGTTTTATAAAGGCAGGTTTTTCGTTGTTGTTGTCGTCGTTGAAGACATTGGCCTACGAGAAAACTCCAAAGAAGCCTTGAATCAACATTGACGTCTTAACAACTAAAAAAATAAAAATCATTTTGGGAGTCCAGCAAGAAAAGATCACATGGCTCGCATGAAAAGAGGACATTGTTCGAATAATACCCGAGTAAGTTTTACGCAGTCAGTGATACATTTTTTTTCTCCCTCAGAATTAAAACATTCAACTTCAAACATAATCTCACAAGTTATCGTCGATCTCGAGATTCTCGAAGTTTTAAAAAATGTTCATGGATTAGTTTTGTTTCGTCAGTCTTTAAAGAGGAAACTCCTATATACGTTTTGGAAAGGAATTCTCTAGCTTTACATTCCCATACAGCGGATGCACTACTCCCAACATACGTAGCATGAATTATCTCTCCTGGTTTGGAATTTCTTTTTAATTAAATTTTATTTTACGCGTAATTCGACCAGCGGTGACCATGCTCTATTTTGAAATGGCGCCTCAGACGACGTATACTTTTTTTTTTTCACTAGAATGCGAAAAAATAAATTGAAAGTTGCTCTAGAATGTAGGTGGCATGGTTGTCTATTGCAGCGTCATTATGAATTGCACTCGATTTTGTCCAGTGTATATAAACTGTTATGGAAGAATACGAAGCATAACGGAGCGAAAGTTAGCGTAATCATAGAAATACGGCTGTGCCCTACCTATAAGCAAGACAAATACATATAGCTACCCTATCCTACTCATATGTCGGTGAAAGAAGTTGTGCAGAACATAACAGATAACAACTTATCTCAGATTTAGATCTACTTGAGCTCGATTATTCAATTCACAGAAGCATTTTCTGCGCGCGGGAAGAAAATTGTGGCGAGTGTAATTGGAGAACCTCTGGATTCAGTGCAGAATTAAACCTTACAAAGGCATCTAGGCAGTCAACAGGCCCCATTTACAAATTATTTTCTAGTACAATTTTAATTTTACTAAAACATAATTTTGATTATTCGTCATGGGGCTCCTAAGAGAAGCGGAGCCCATAGGCGAGCGTCTACTTGACCTATTTGGTAATCCTGCATTATTGTCGGGATTATACCTGTACTAGTGAGTGCTCAATGCTGCTAAGCAACAATAATTCACACAGACCTACATAAATGTGTCAGAATGGAATTTTATTGTCAATTTGCCAAAAGCATTAATACGATATTATGAATAAAAAAATGATTTCGAGTTGGACTCCAATATATGCATAGCTAAATACATCTATACCGGGTGATTCAGTTTAACACGCATCATATAGGAAAATCCCCTATGGTGCATGTTAAAATGACTCAAACAGGTTAAATGATACAGATAAATGCACCATCGAAAAAATAACGGAAATAAACATTGTTATCAATGGATGTAATTAGAAAACAAAACAAAAAAATACAAAATCGAAGAAATTTATCGCTAATTAGAAAATAAAATACAATATTACAACCACTGTTCGAAAATGTAATTAGATTTTTATAAAATTTATATTTATTAAAATTTAACTATTTTTAACAAGAATTTTAAATATTAAAATAATCTTAAAAAATCTTAATTAGTTAATTCTATTTCTTTATTTAATCACAAATTTAGAAGCCAAATTCAATCAGTATTAACACTTTTTTATACTACTGTTTAATGAAATTTTTTTAAAATAAAATTTGTATTTATTAAAATTTAACTATTTTTAACAAGAATTTTAAATATTGAAATAATCTTAAAAAATCCTAACTAATTAAATCTGTCCCTTTATTTAATCACAAATTTCGAAGCCAAATGATGCATTTATTTTCACCTCACCTGTATCATTTAACCCATGTGATTCATTTTAACATGCACCATCAGGGATTTTGCTATGATGGGTGTTAAACTGAATCACCCGGTATAACTGTTCACAGAAATTTCGAGTATAATAATATATTATAGATTCACTCTTGCCAATATAGTTTCATTTTTCAGGGAGCGAACGTAGTTTTCTTAACACGATGTATCACCATAGTAAACCTACAAGCCGGACAAAATTAATTCATTTGTCCAGATTATTTTACAATATTATGCTACTAAATTATTTCACCAATATTTTCCCTTATATTGGATGCGCATGCGTCACTATCCAAACAGCCAAACATAGACATAAAAAAAAATGTTCGTTGATTCCATCAAAACAATATATTCTAAAGTATTACCTGTATGCCAGCAAAATCCAGTGCCAGCATAAGTCAAAGTGCCACGAAGTGGCGCCTCATTGCTTATATATATGTATACACAACGCATTAAAAAGTACATTTACTCATTGAGAAGCGTTATTGTATCAGTAAGAATAAACTATGAGAAACGCCACTCTATGACATATTCATACTCAAAGCACAGAAGTATTTTATATAGTAGATTTATATTATATAGTAGATATGCTATCTGCTACTGTAGACTGAATGAAGGGAAAGATGAAATTGTTTCTATCTCATTCCCTACCACAACAAAATCCTGGATATGGCATTGCATCGGCGTATAGCGCACAATATCTACATACCGATTCCTCAGAAGGTGCAGCACTATGTAAATGAAAATAAGTTTAGTCGAAATTATCGAATTATTTCACCAAATGAATACTGAAAAACTAGTCACAAGAGAGAAAATAGCGATTCCCTCATGAATCACTTAAGCCATTAAAATTAATGTACGACGCCAGTTTTGTTTCACTGACATTTTACAACACGGTACACCATCGAACTCCACATGCCACCAATTCGCCAATAGTCTACACCTAACTACACCGGGTGTAAGCGAGTGCAGTCCAATCAAACAAAATAATTTGAACTCTTGTAAGTTACTGGCTAATTTGTAACCAGTATAGTAATAGCTACAAAAAAATATATACGCTTTTCGGTTGATCGATACTCTATTCCAACGATGGCCTAAAATAATACATCCGACGAAAAATATTCTCGATGAAATGGTAGGTGAAGGACCAGAAGAGACCTCCGCCAGAAAATGTGACATTTTAACGAGTCTATTTTGAATTAAATGGTGAACATTTTCTAGTTACCAAAATTTTTCACGTTTGACACTTATGATTACATTGCAAACACAAACGTGCAACACACTCAAGGCGCGATATATGGCCGTTCATCAACCTACGTGCTCGCGTACCACTACTACACCACCATTATTTGGCACGCATATCGCAGCATTTTAGACGCGAATGGCCCCCGCAGCAAGGTTATGCTCACGTTTCCATTTTTAATTACGATTTAAATTCATTAAATCAAAACCACAGCCGTCGCCCACGTCCATAACGCGCCGTCTGCGAGTATCTGCGAGTGTCTGCGAGATTCCACTCTCGACGAGCTTCTGTGCTTCTGTGCGCCGCCGTTCACCTCACACGATACCGTTAACTGCCCATCAATCATCCACTAACGAGTACAACGTGTTCTCTCTCTGCTACTGCAGCTGAAACGTGTTGCGCGACAGTGCGAATAACGTCTACGCGCACAGACTAGGTATACCTCATATTGAGACTACTTAACAATGGCCTAATAATATACGGGCAAAAAACCAGGTAAAACGAACTTTACTAAACAATTTTAAATCTGACTTATATAAAGTTTAAAATTCGAATCTCGAAGTCCGTTTGTACCCAGTGAGTATTCAAACGGTGGATGAGCTCGGTTTAACAATATTGGTTTTACCGAACACGGTTTTAGTTTAACTCCGTTTATCTACAGATTAAGTATTTAGTACAACCAGCCCTCAGAACAGACCTGCGGTTCAAAATCAGTCACGAATGAAGGAACCAACTGAATGAAGAAACAAGATTTTTTTAATTGGGTATCGACGACGGGCTATTCAACATGTGGTTGGTGGTGAAGATTCTCAATAACTAACGATCGTCTAAATACGCATTTTTAATTGCATGAGCTGAGACAACAATTCGACCAAACCGAACAAATCGCTAGGGATCATGATTTATGTTCACTTCGGGTCTTACGTACCGAAAGGTATTTCCGTTTTTTTTTTTTTTTTTTTTTTTTTTTTTTCAACATACGACATGATTTGCTGGCAAACGGGTTCTTCAATAATCGAATGAATGGAACACTCATATCAGTCGATGGAAGAATGAAAAATTCAACTTTAAGGGATGATGCTTCATCTCGAGTACGAATATGTTGTTGTTTTTCTTAGTTCGCGAATATAGCAATTCATTGTAGGTCAAACTTTTCCATGAATAAAATTTTTTTAAAATCTAAAATGGTAGAAAAGCCATCTACTACAGTTGATGATTTTTATAGTGATTTTTCAGCAAGATACGAATGAATTCCAAGTAATTTCCAGTAACTGCATCAACTTTGAGGATTCGAGGCAGTATTTTCGATACAAAACCAAAAACTTTAAATACGTCTGAGGGAAAAAAAACCTTGTCTCTATCTTCCTCAAACAAAAATTTGTGGACCCTGGACGAGATCTTCAAGGCCGAACTAATTCAAAGAAATGATACTTTACCGAAGAAATTTTAGAAAATTACACGCAGGGATGGAACGATGGAATCGTGACCAGAATATCTGCGCAACAGAACTTTTATGAGTGCGAGATTTAGCCGTGAGATAACGCGTGTATACATCAGACTCGGTTGACATTTATATACAATGATCAGCTATACGACTGTATCAACTGGCAGCATCAATGCCAAGGTTAAAAACGCAAGTTTCGTCAACAAGATGCAAGAACAATGGCACTATACTAGGCTTACGAAAGGAGCGTTTAAGTGCTGGAGGACGATAATTACGCGTAGCTATTTACGAACAAGACGTGACACGACATTGTAAAAATACACGCATTCCTCATCTATGCTAATTTACAGTTTCTAAACGCACTAACAGGCCTATGCGTCGTCGGCCAAAGGTATTATTAAAATGCGTGCGAAGACACGTATTTGCGATGGGTGGTTATCAACGAGAGAAGAGGCTACGAAAAGACCTTTCCTCATCATGGGCGCGGTTAGATATTCTTCATCTCATGGACAGAACATAAATTAGAAGTGGTCAGCAAGGAATCTAATAGGGTTCATTTTAGACTGATGAAATCATTATTTCGTCGTCAAAGTAGGACTAAATTTCATTTCAGACGTTTTTTTAATGCCTCTCTTTTTTCACTCTTCTCCAGGGTTAGGTTCCTCGCAAAATTATCTGGAAGCTACCAAAATATCGTCCCGCAATCGCCCGGTTTCAACTTTCTAGTATATCCCTCGCAACGCTTCTCCACTTCTCCCCTATTCCCTTCACTTTCCTCAATCGGATTGGCCCTAATTTAAAATTTTGTTTTTCTCATCCTCTGATACAGCAGCTGTGCCGGTGCCAATTGTAACAATTAATTCGGCCACTATCCAGCCGTTCGTGCCCCACCAGTCTAGTCACGCTTTCAATATTTTCTCTCCAATTTCCAATCCCACAGCCCAATATTAGAAATTTTTAATGCATTCCTGCATTATACACATAACGCCATTTTCATTAAGACCTTTTTGATACAAATCTGACCATCCAGTCTGATGCAAAAGGGAGAAAATTGTGCTACGATCTTACCACATTAACACATAGGTAATATACACACAATATGATGATTATTCGGTTAATAAAATGTGAAAATACCGACAATAATCCACCATCTACGCTGTGGTGGAGGCAATATTAGTTAAAGCAGTAGCATAAGCCGCTCTAAGGTGCCAGTTCCAAAAGTAATCGATTAAGTTGGTAGTTAAAGGTAGTTTTGAAGGTAACCTTACACAGATCTAAAAAAAAGAAATGTCTATAACTACCAGCACTGTTCGATTTATGATATTTCCAATAATGATCTGGTGTTCAAAATTCAAAAAACCGAAAAAGTGATTTTGCTCATTTTAGATGGAATATTTTAAACCATCAACAGTGACAAATCCATATAATTTCATGTGAAAACATACCACCAGCGGTAATCGGGAATAACTGTAGAACGTGAAAACTTTCAAGAGACAAAAAATGTCACAGAATATGACAGAAATGTCTTGAAAAGTATTGTATATAGACATAATTATTAAATTAGCTGCACGTAATATTTACCTTCGTGAGAACGTAGGTATGATCAATTACCAAAACGGTCCGTCAACTATCTTGGCCCACGAATACAACGTAAGTTGATTAACCTTATTTCCATGGAAATAAGAAACGAAATTAAGGAAGATATCGAAAAAACCTCTTTGTTTCAACAATTTTTGATAAAAGCATTTCCCAAAAAAACATTTTCTAAAGTGGAATATATATGTTTTTTCAATCCCACAAATCGATTCTGGAGGTTATTTTCAAGCTCCTAGACACTATGTACAATATGAGCTGAATTTAATTGAATTTACTTAAACATAAATGCCATTGAAATTTTTGGTTTGGACATTGGCGTAACTGCGGGTGGGCCAAGCCCACCCTGATATGCCCATGATCCAGGTTGAAATTTTTAAATATTTATCCTAAATCAAACGCAATAAACTGAAACTTAATTCTAATTACGAGGAAAATCCTGAATTTTTTCAACAAGACTTTGTATTTCACACATCAAAACTCACGGCCCACTTCAGGGAAATGCATGACGAACGCCGATGGGTTTGGCTGAGCCAGTAATGGTACCGGTAGTGAAGTAGAGGTACCTAAATCGGAATTTTTGATCAACCTTTTTACGATTATATTTCCTTTGACATAGGTAATAAACATTAGCATACATTGGTAAAACGATTTCGTGTTAAGTTACCGACCACAAACCGCTCACTCAACATGGATACGATTTCCTTCGTCCACTCGAACGCTTGGTAGGCCGGTCGACGGCACTGTACGTGACCGGAAATAGCAAAATTTTAGAAATTTGCACCACCTCTACGTTTGTCTGCGACTGAAAAACGGTTACGCGACGAGTTACAGGACTTCGCTGGAGGTGCAAAAGGGAGGATGAAGCAAACAACAAATAATTAATAAATAAATAAATAAATAAATAAATAAATGGTAATTTACGATAACAAATAAATTTGAGGTGGGCAAGTAAGCGACGAAAAAAATGCAGAGGGATACGGTCAGTAGAGAATAAATAGTCATAATAACTTGGTAATTACGAGCCCGTGACTCAAAGCTTGTACACGAGAACTAGACATTTGTTAATTTTTGGACGATACACTCACACGCAGACACAAATGCATCCGTTCTTCTCGAATAAAGAAGTTTATACGCTTATGTAATTTCTTATATTCGCGATGGTTTCGTCTTTTCTTCGAAATTTACGTTTTTAACACAAAATAAAATCTCAAGACGTACGTCCGGGGTCAGGAAACAAAATGGCGTAATTAGGTTTCCTATAATATATAATGAGTTCAGACACTCGACGTGTCATTTGTGATTCTTCGCTTTTTTCCAAGTTTTTTCTTCCTCAATGCATAAGGAGGGCCCCACAAAATATTATCCACAGTTATGAAGCTAAACACTGTCAACTTTCTGTCAATATTAAATCAAAATTTCGAAATCTTTTTCCCACCATGATTCAAATAATTTTAGAAAATACAACAAAAACTAACAACAAATCAACATCTAATACTAATTATGTGCTCATGCAATGGCGGTGGAGTCGATCCGGGCGAACAAGGGGAAAAGGGTGTAATTTTTCTTAAAATAAAAGCTTTGAAAGGAAAAAAAGAGAAAAAAGAAAAGGTGATAAAAAAGAGGAACAGGAAATAAATTCTCTAATGATTAAAAAATCCACATATTAGTATTAACCTACCAAATTTTGATATTAAAAAGTCTGAACTCTGTACCTGTGGAAAAGCGCCGATCTCAAGTCGTAGATCACGAATATATAGGTCACTCAAATTCTTCTGTACACAATATATATAAATATTTCCATTTTTTGATCATTTTGGCACTTTTTGGGAGTCTGTGGAGCCTCCGCTGTTTGACCTATGACAATGACACTTGAGGTAGTGTTAGAAGCTTACACGGACTACACATTCGTGTTAAAATTTTTGAAATTCATCCGTTAATTTCGGAGGGAGGGGTACTCAAAGTGTTGCAAACCCATCATGTTGTCATCACGATAACTCCCGTAAATTAAAAATTTTGGCTCGAAATTTTTATGGCAGTTGGAGACTATTAAGGACTGGTTTGGTATTGAATTTGAGCGAAACCAGTCGCTGGGTTTCTGAATGACAGTCATTACAAGATTTGAACTTTTGGAAAATACACACCGCGGTTGATGACCGGCACAGATATTTTTTTGTTTTGTTTAATTCCACAATTACTTGCGGAGGGGAAGCAGGCAGTCAAGGGGATGAGCTTGTGCCCCCAGGCTTTTTCACAAAAAAAAGTATTTTTTTACTTTTTGTTAGAAACGTTTTCATATTATTTCGCACACCAGGGAAAAAATCCTACTCGGTGTCCATGGTAGGAATTAATTCAGACGTTAGACTCGTGAATTAATATTTTCTTTGATTGGACTCAAAAGAGACTAGCTAAGTACCTACGCAATGTGTAATCCGCAACAACACTTTTAACATTTTTCATGTCAATAATGGAGAAAAAATTACGT
The DNA here is from genome assembly GCA_011428145.1 of Ericerus pela. Taxonomy (NCBI): domain Eukaryota; kingdom Metazoa; phylum Arthropoda; class Insecta; order Hemiptera; family Coccidae; genus Ericerus; species Ericerus pela. The sequence goes on along the minus strand of WOFM01000161.1, from coordinate 487,185 downwards.
GGACAAATTTTAACAAAAAATATCATTCAGTTTAAAGAAAAGGTTGCTGGTTCCAGCTCACGTTTTTCGTTTTGCAGTATACTGGTCCGATATGTGATTTATTATTTGACCGCTGGAATTCTGTAGCACAAAATGGATAACGTAGATCACGGTTACACTCATTTATGAAGTTAAACGTGAACGTGCATTTGATAATCGAGTCTAGACTACTTCAATTTGACAGTTAAGTACCTATGCCCAGTTATGACGTACAAATTGTATTCGCAACGCATCCAGCTTATAGGCCAAAAGATTTTTAAATGATTCCGCTTGGGCGATGAGACGAATATACTCATATTTTAATTGAAAAAAAAAACTGAACGATTCGAGATTACGAGTATCACAACTGATCGTTACAATTGTGGATTTTAAAATGCATCGATACTGGACCAACTACACGTAATTTCAGTTACACAGATAATCAGGAAATTTTTTCTTCCCTAAAATGAGTAATGAGGATTGTTTTCCAAACTCCGATGATGCGATGACTATATCAAAATAATTTAAACGGAATAAAAAAAAGAGCGTAAGTTGATAACGCGGTAAAGCGTTTGTAGGTCAACCAGTGTCATAACAATTGGTGATCTAGACGGTCAGGGTCAGTGCTGATGAAATTTTAGTGCTAAAAAAGTCAGTTCTGAAAGTAATAGACTATATACATACCTACCTACTACTTTGGCTGAAGAAACATTCTATGTCGGAACATCAAACAATTTGTTGGTCGTCTGGTATTTGGGCCTGTGCGGGAAGGGGGCACTTAAACAAAATTCTACAGAACAAAAATACATTTTTTTTAAATTTGAAAACTAATTTTATATGGACATTAGGATAACTTGAAAGTGAGATTTATCAGGCCCCCCTAAAAAGTCTGGGCCGGAGGAATCTCCCTTCCTCCATTTCGACGGATCTGAAGTCCAAATCGCAACATTTCAAAAATCCGTCACGCAACATACATTTTTTTTTAATTTGAAAGATTTGCAAGTTGATTTAAAAAAAAAAATAATAATTCGTCAAATTTTCGATCTTTTTCTTCATATTTTTCTAATTATTTATCTACTAAAGAGTACCGGAGAACTCGATGCTGCTACACAGCAATAATTCACAGATCTACATAAACCATAAATGAGTCCGAATTATGAATTAATCAGTCGCAAAATGAAGGAATAAAATGATTTAAAGTCAGACTGAAACTGAAATAAACGCGTAGCCAAATATACCCGTAACTATGGTTACGTGATAGGATTACAGCAGCGGCTTTCAAGGAATATGAACTTAGGCTACTAGGTAGCCTAAATTGTGCATATTACAAGCATTTTTGTTTTCCTACGTGTGACATATTTCATGCACACTAGCACATATACAACCAAAGTGTGAAGTGGAATAATATTTTATGTATTTAGCTTCCTACGTGTGACGTCATTTTACTCACACTGACACACTAATGAAATGATGGAGCGTACCTAGTAACGAAGTAGTATATACAGGGTGAGTCAGATTTTGACGCACTATAGGGAAATAGTATTAGGTGCGTTGAAATTTGACTCACTCCTCTTCACCGTACATGCTCAAGTAATTATTTTGTGCACCACATCAAGCAAGAGAAAACCTGCAATCTTTGTCCGGATAATTGCTGAGAGATAAGAATAGAAACATTTTTGACTCATTTATTGTTGATTGGAGTGCAGTTTGTGTGTGTAAAATGAAAGACCATGTCTTTTTCAGTTGAAGAGAAAATATGGTGGGTGAAAAAAGGTTTTGTAGGTCACACTTAATCGTGAGATGAACACATTATTCCACGAGTCTTTTCGTGATTGTCCTGTACCACACCATACCAACATCCTACAAACTGTGTAACAGTTTGAGAGAACTGGAAGTATTAATCCTCCAAGAAAGCAGGTGCACCAACGTTGAGAAGATAGAACAAGAGATCTGGTTGTGGCTGCAATCAATGCAAATCCATCAGCAACTACAAGAATTATTGCTAACCAACTGGGTAAGTTACAATCAATGGTCCTTCAAAAACTGAAAAAAATTGGTTATAAGAGCTACAAAATACAAATGCATCAGGAGCTTTGCCCTTAAGATCGTGCAAATTGACTGACATTTTGTTCAACTGCATTTGATCTAGCAAATGAAGACCCAGACTTTCTGTCAAGAATAATTTTTACTGATGAAAGTACATATACTTTACACAATTCACCTAGCTTTCAGGATGTCCAAATTTGGTCCAGGACTATCCCAGAAGTGTTTACATAGGTCATACCCAATATCCCCAGAAAGTGAATGTGTTGGCTGGAATTTTAGGTCAACATATCATTGAACCAATTTTTATTGATAGTTTGCTTACAGGAGTGAAGTACTTGGACCAGTTACAAGGCCCTATCGTGGAGAAAATTTGTGAAATAGCTGGTGGAGGAGACTATTGATACCAGCATGATGGATGCCCTGCCCATATGTACAGAGAGGCTACTGCATTCCTCCAAGATTCTTCTGGGGGAAGAGTAGTTGGATCAAATGAGGAACCACTGGCTTGGCCAGCATGCTCTCCCAATTTGAATTCATGTTTTTTTCTCTGTGGGGCCATATTTCTACAACACTTTAGAATAGGTCCACTCCATATGACAATATTGAAGATTTACGGGAAGCTATTCAGATTTGATTTGATCGCATCATCCACCAACAGCTGAGAAATGTGACATCAAATTTTTTTCAAAGATTGAGTTATTGTATTCATGCCAATGGGAGGCTGTTTGAACATGTCCTGTGATTTATTTTCATATTTTGTAATTTTTTATTGCAGTTAGCATTATTTTGTTATTATAGAACCATTACATTTGGTATTTCTTTGTTTGAGTACAATTTATTTGCTGATGCACAGAATAATGACTCACTCTGTATACCTTGGTGGCTTTTATATATAAGATATTGATAAAATGATGAGTAAAAGTCAACATTGATTTCGGGAATGCGATGGGGGGGGGATGTTCTCCTGAATCATTGAAAAAAAGGCTCCACTCCTTCTGAGGATCCACGAAAGGGGATTTTCCTGAAAAAAATATAGCTCATCTACATCTTTTGAAGATAGTTACGTAGTTTCGAATGGAGATAGTTGATTGAAAAAAATGAAACAGTAACATTTTGCATACGGTATGGATAATATTTTATTTTGCCAGAGTAAGATTGCCTTCTTTTCTGTAATTCCACATCCACATGATCCTTACAACTTCATGAACCTAGATAAATCACCTTGAATATATTTTTTTTAAGGAATATACGACGAGAGATAGACGAACTGGGAGAAATTGGTAGGGAAAGGGAGAAATAGGGAGAAGGAGAGGGAGAGTGAAAATGATTAGAGTGGGAAGGCGAATCAGAAGTGAGGAACACGAAAATGCGAGTGAAAATTGACCCCCAACACATTTGCCAGCCTCTTCACTGTTTTAGCTCTACTTTATGGATTGATCAGTAAAGTTGGCTCCGACCTTGCGTAAAAAATACGGACAGATGGGATCTTATTCATAAACTGAAGAAATTTTTACTCGACATATTAATTAGGCAATACCATTTTTCCATAACTTCCTTTCTTAACCTCGAGTAAAAGTCGTCTAGTACAATTTCAATGCGTAAGATTTATTTCGATTGGGTTAATGACCGGTGGAAAATACGAGTAGTAGTGCGGTGCTTCGAACTTCTCTGGGTTACAAGTTTACGATCGATGATTACCTTCATTACGTAACCCATAAACGTACGTACCTTATTTGATTATGCCTCCCCGAATAACGTTAACAACCTCTTTATCACAAACGCATTCAACTATTTCAACGAGGTTACGAACGAATTATAGCGTTATTTTTCGCACACACCTCAACTTCCCTCACCACTCACACAACACACAACAAGCGTGCAAATGTGAAACCAAGATCAGAAAGACAGCCTTGTAAACGTTTTCATTTTTTTTTTTGGTTTGCGAAAGATCCGGAAATAAGCAAAAATTAAATCTCGGATAAACGTATGATCGAAAGTAAAGTACCAATTGAACATGCATAAGCTATCGTCCGAGTCAACGACCTTGCTCTATTTTTGATACGAAAATTGAGTCTATCGGGGTCACTCTCTTCTCAAACCATTTTGGACATCCAACGAACTTATCGAGTGGGGAAATTTCCAGAGAGCAAACGAACAGAATACGCTGCTGACTACTATACCCCAGGTGTGGATACATTCACTATTCCGACCAATTTATAGGTGGACTATGCACATTAGGGAATACAACAAGAAATAGAGCAAATGAAACTTTTCCATTCACCACTTCTGTCACAAACAACTAACAGCCAGGTGATATTCAAGAATAGATCGAGAAAATCTGGACCCGTAGATCAGTTGGAACACAATCGAAAATTCGTTATAGTATCTTTCTGATAGGGTTGACGTAGTCAACCGAGTCATCAGCTAATTTAACCACATGACTGGGTGGCAAAAAAACGCATAAAATTTCTATTTTTATTGCACTCTCAGTCAATGTTCTCGATTTTGGAGAAGGTGGGATGGTGGTGGGTGGAAGGAAAGGAGAGGGGGAAGACACAGTTTAGTGATAGAAGAAATGAAATATCAAAAACACATCGGTGCACTCCCCACAGTTTCGTCAGCTTTAGGTCTTCAGTCTACGTTGTAGAGAGAAATTGTCGATGACCAACAGCTGAAGTACCAATTCCTGAATAAATAAAAAACATATGAAAATAAATGCGAAGCATCAAGTAACCACCCACACAGCCGAATAAAACAATTACTGAAATTTCTATGGTTTAACTGAAGGGCTTAGTGGCTAAATCTACATTAAGCAAGCTTTGAATGCTGGGAAAAATGGTACATTACTAGAGTTCAATGAAAAAAAAATTATTTCTGGGTTAATAGTCTATTCAGTTCAATGAGAAATTCTTAAAAAATTGTTTCATTGAAAAACGATTTTGAAACAATTCAAACGAATCAATAGTTTTGGAATGAAATAACTACACAAATATCCCGAAACTAATTGTTTTACAACATCTCTGCAATTTACGCTGACTTAATGAAATATTAGTAAAAACGATCTTCAACAGTAGGTTTGAAAACCTGCAAAAAAAATCTACAAATTAAGCACTTAATATCTATTTTGTAGAAACAAAAAAAAAGAACTACATATGAGAAGTTGTAGAGGAGTGAGGTCAGTGAGGACAAGTATAATGAAGAATTGACATTGAGCTGCGATTATTATTTTTTGCTGTTTTTCGTAAAAAAAAAAAAAAACCATTTTAGCAGGTTTTTAACAAAAAAACATGCTATTATTGAAATCTCATCAGCTTCGTTTTTGGCAAGCGATGTAACGAGAGTAATGTTAAAATTAAATTTTATTATAAAAGACATAAACGATTTCTCGATTGGAACTTTGCAGTGTTGACTTTTCAAGATCTCCTGCATATTGGTCGGAAGCACATTTTATCTATAGACACATAAAAAGCGAATTTTACCAAAAACATGTGTACATGGAATAAATTTCAAACAAATGCCCACACACACCCGTCGAATGTTTCATTAGGATACACCTACGTTTGAATTTCAAACTTCAGTATTAAACTGAAATCGAAAAAAAAATTACCAATATTAATCAAGTTCGAAGAGCACGAGGCTTTTTGCGAGTGAAGCCATTCAAATGTTATTTATCACTGGGAATCATCGTCTACGCCTCATTTGCAAAAAATAAACAAATAAATAAATAAATAGAATCCTATCAACTCGTACTTATAAAGCTAGACAAGGTAAAAAATTAATTTTTTGCAGCACGTTAAAAAACGAAAAATTTGAAGGCACAAAAATTCGAGTCCACGACGTAATCTCTTTCACCGCCTTCGGAAATAGAAGACTAACTGCAGCACATACAATCTTTTCGAATCAAATGACCACCATTATTAAATTTTTTTTTCTACGAATTTATAACGATGTGGTCTTCTTCGATTCGAGTGGGACAAGAAAAAGCGGTATTTAACGACATTCAATTCACCGTTTAAACAACCAAGTAGATAGGTAGGTAGATACAAAAAAAAAAGTGTATATATGGGTATCATATATAATATAGTATACGATCGTCTTCCACAACAAACGTATTATCTAAACTTTCACAAGATTTAAATAAGTCATTTAGCAGATCTTTAAATGTGTAACACTTGTCGGACAAAAAACTCAATAAAATTGAATTATCGGTGCTGGTTTTGCAATTTGCTTACGATGCGATGACCGTTATCTAATTTTACGAATTTATTAACATAATACGATGAAAGAGCAAGAAGAGTTGGTGGAGTACCTCTAGGTATACGCTATCAAGTATTTATAGGAAATTAAATAAACTTGTGAAAAAACGACAAGTAGCCGTGAAGTCAGGCCCGAAAAGAGAAAAGAGCAAAAAATTATTGTGCATAGGGAGAAAAAATCAATACTGGATTACTGGTATTACATTGGAATCAGTGAAAAGAATGGCTGCGTCTAAGAAATACTTTTTTCGTTGATTTTTGACTCTACTATTCCTGATCAGTAAAATATATTATGTTGAGCTTCAGGAACACCACATTTGGAAGAAAGACTGCACAATTCTCGGTCACATTATTCAGCGTTCCATTATCTATTTTGGTGGAATTTCAAACACAAATAATTTTTTAATAACACAATTCAATTTTTTCTCACAAACTGACAACTTAGATAGGTAGTGCAATTGTACCTATATATTGTATATCTATAGCTGAAAGAGAAAAAAACATTGATTCACTCATCAAAAACCAAACCGCTTCGATTTTTTAATGAAATTCATTAGAATTCTAAATAACGCACATAGTTGGTCATAAATCGAGGATGAACAAAGATAATCAAATATAATAAAAGAAGCATATGAAAGTGCATCTTATTGGTTACAGGAACGTACGTTTACTTTTCACAATATACGACTCAATTGGCAGCTATATACTTTTAGTCCAACAATTAAAATAATATCACGTCATCTTATCCGAACAACGAAGAATTTCTGTGATCTTTCTATGATCCACAACCTCAGTGCGTCCTTCACGACATCATCTTTTTTCGTGGAATTAATGCATCTCGAGGCTCCTTTTTAAACGAGACTATTTCGAAATCGCATGACGCCATATCTGGTATGCATGGAGAGAATCGAATGATTTCCAATTTCAATTTATGAATTCCTCATTTACAGGATGGGAAAACTGGCGCGTAGTTATAAAAAATGTTCAACGGTAAATTAAGATTACATTGAAAAGTGAATGTGTGTTCTTATAGCCAATAAAACGTAGGTATAGGTACTTTCATGCTTTTGTTCCATTTGAAGTCTCATTCCATTTGCAAGTTATGAAGGAGTATGCATATTCTACTGATTCAGAATAATCAAGAAAAATTCAAATCGTTCGGTCATGGTGACAATCAATCAAGATCGCTAATTATTGTAAGCAAATAATCGATCGTTTTCGTCCGATCATGACCGATCCGCCGATTCTTATATCTGATCGATCAAAGCCATTATTATATGTAAGAGAGATTTTCTACAAGTTGGCAACGATAAGGAACGGAGTAGCGGTCAAGAACGGAAGTGAAATTTAATTTAGAGTCAGGAAAAAATATGGAAAAGACAGAATCAAACCTGTCGGTTTCACTAAAAGATACACGTTAAAAATTAAATCATTTTTGGTAAATGTTGGAGCCTAGAGGTGAAGTAATTCGATCAATTATGTTTGTAGGGGAAACAAACGAAATGAAAAAGAGAATTTTAGAGATTATCCGTTTTCTTTAATCACCCCGGACTCTGGAGTAAGTCCACTGCGGCTAGGTATTCCACTTACATTCCATAAATAACCTAAACATAAATAAAAGGTTCATTTTTCTGACTCACGCCTAACTTTTCAATGATTTTGGAACGCAGTAAAACCTGCCGAGTTACACAGAGCCACGCTCTCTCGATGGTATAAATTCAAACGAATAGTTCTGGACGCCTCTCCGACCGAACAGATCTACTCGCACCAATAAACTAAAAAACAACAACAACAAAAAACGCACTCACCGAAAGTAACTTATCCGCCTTCAAATGAACGCTCGTTGCCTCCGCCAGACATTCGACTCCTTTGGCCACGATGCTAATCTTTGATCCGCTCCTCGACGGTGCGTCGCCGGAAAAAATCGGTTCATTCGGAATACCGCAATACAGAAACGAAGACACGAACGACGCACTGCTGGTAACCTTGGCGCCGGCAGCGCAGTTATTTTTTAGAGCGGCCCCAACCACACACTTTGCGCCAGCGACGCTGCCACTGCCGCTGATGCCACTGCTGCTGCTGCCGCCGCCGCCGTCGCAATATCTATGCAGACACTTCTCGCCGCTCTTGGCCGGCTCGGTAGCTGCCCCCGCTTTGTCGTCGTTGTCGCCGCCGCTTTCAGCAGATCGACAAGCTGGCGGTGAATCGGACGCCGAAGAATTGGAGGAGGCGGGCGTATGGGTGAGGTCGGAGAAACCACTAGTGCTGGCACCGGACGACGATGAACCGGACCCGATGCCGGTACCGGATCCGGAGCTGGAGCGTTGCACGTGCTCGTAGTAGAGATCAGTGGCAGTGGCTTTGTGTTTGAGGGTGGAGGAAGTGGGCGGCGGGAATCGGCCCAACCTTTTGAGCAACATCAGTCGTCCTCTCTCGATGTCGTCGTCTTTGCCGTTGACGTCATTGTAGCGCTGCTGGTGAGATCCATCGTCGTGGAACGCGTTGACGAAGCTGAAGGCCCGACTTAGCGTCGCCACCACCGCCCGATCGCCGACAACGCAGCCGCTGTCACCGCTGCTGCGTTCGTACGCGTCGGCGATCGCATCCTCTGCCGAGATCTTCTCCAGGCAAGTGTTGATTTTGGAGCGTAACGACCGCAGAACCGCGTCCGGAGGTATTTCGGCGCGGTCCGCGTTCTCCATCGCGTTGTTGATGTTACGCGACAATTCGCGCAGAATGAGCGACAGCGACGGCGGTAGCAACGACGCAGCGTTGTTTTCGGCGCCCTTTTCGCCGTAAACGCCGTTGTGTGCGGCTTTATGGCGTGATTTGTCGTCTCGTGATAAGGGGGCAGCATGGTTACGGGGGTAATGGCGATGATGGTGGTGGTAGTGGTGTTGGTGGTTGCGAAGCTGCTGCTTACGATGGTTGACGACGTAGTCGTCGTAATCGGCTGGGGGTTGATCGCACGATGAGTCATCGTTGGGCCAGATTGGTCGCGGTATGCTGTCGACTTTGCCTTCGGGTATGGGCGTTAGACCATTGCTGCTGCGCTGGTGGCAGCGACCCAGGCGCACCGAGACTAGGATACTGCGGATGAAGTCCGGATCACGCTTTAGTACGTCGATTGAGTCGTCACGTAGCGGCGACGAGTGCAGATATTCCGTTTTACAGGGCTTGGCCGAGCAATCGACGTCGTCGATCGTGTCATACACGAATTTTGGGTCACCGTTGGTCTCGTCTATGTACAGAGGATTTACTCTGAAAACCACAACGAACACATCTCGTTAGAGGCGGAATAAACAAAAATTCAAAGGCCTAAACAGGGTGCTCCGAAAGGAAATACAAATTTATTATAACCTTCTGATGTTCGGCAACTAAGAAGGAATTTTACACGAAATTTTAGGAAGACATATTTCGCGATTTTTTTTTCATTAAGTGATACGTAGTCCCCATGAAATTCACTGTTTTTGTCGATCAAAAATTTTACCAAAAATAAATTCTACAAAAGTAAATAAGCGTTCGAGAATTACATGTAATTCGTATAGAATGTGCGATTCCTTTCTTGTCAGTGTAACAGGAAAAAGTTGCATGAAGGGTCGAAATGAAACAGTTTATAATTCTTGGTAACATGACTATTGATTACCAAACGATTTGTCCGCGAATAATGGAAAAAACGTTCAGTGTTAAATACTTTATCCATATACACGTCCATTTTTACGAAAAATTTCCAGGAAATTCTAATTACTTATTTCGAAAATTGCGAAAGTTGACCGAAATTCGTAAGTACCATTCTTCTCAAGTAGACCGCAGCTCAACATACAATTTTTCACCCACATGAACAGAAACATAAGACACTCAACTGTTCAAATTTTGGAAAAAACTTGCAATTTTTATATTTTAATAACAGGCCAAAAAGATTTGTGTTAAACGCAACCTACCTACTCATACGAAAATAATTTGCTAGAAACGACAAAAAAAGTAAATGCTTTTGCTAACAGGCAAACAGACCTTTGCTGTAAACTCTTTTCTTCAGTGGCGAAAATGTAAGTTGATTTTTTTTCTTTTAAAGCATAGTCAAGGGTTTATTTTTTTCTCGTCAAGATTCCTTACCGATATTATGAAATGTCCCAAATTAATTTTCTAAAATTTCTGGCGATTGTTCTACTTATGTACTGTCAAATTAAATCCTCGAATACGAAAAAAGAAATGAAATATAGAGAGTAATTAGTTTCATTTCCAGCCAAAACTAGAGTCACTCGTATTATTTTTTGTAAACAAACTTCCTCGCTCCTACGTACTCATCTATTCAACATTAAAAGTTTAAACATGAGCCTTGAAATTACTTTTTGGAAATCGATATATTTCATGGCTCATTAAACAATTCCACAAAACTCGAAAATCACTCTGACTCAGTACAACGATCTTCACCAAGAACTCGAATTAAGGACGTACCGTCCAACTTGAAGGTAGCAGAAAAAAAAAGTATTCTGGCTAAAAATACTCGAGCAAAAAATCATTGGTAAGGTGACAAAACGATAAAAAATCGACCCACGAAACTACGATCTTTTCCGAAATTATACTTTCGTAGTTACTTCAAAACAAAGCGAGTAGGTATAAAATAAATGTATAGATAGATAGGTATTCAATCTCGTTTTCGAATTCACTACGAGCATTGTTTTAAGGTCGATGTGCCTGGTAGCGTATCGAATTAGCAGAGCAAGTTCTTTTCTTGTCAAAGACATAATAATAAAAAAAAAAAAAATTCTTAAAGAAAAACCCACCTGATATTTTATCTTGTCGCATATTCTACGTATTCGTCATACGCGAATTCTCTACCCAATAGGCGAAAACAACTCACGGATTCATATACCCGTAGTTAATACCTTAACCTAACATCCATAACAGGATGTGTAAGACGACATTCACCCCTACAAGGCAAATAAACCTAACGGAGAAATACTGATCGACGTTTAGGTAAATGGATGGTCAACGTGGAGAAAAGCAAATAAAAAATAAACAAATGAATGTAGGAATCAAAAAAACAAAGAAAAAAAAAGTATAACAACGAATGGACAAAAAAATGGATCCTTCGACTGTCGCACACGTATTTATGTAACACTGTAACGTCAATTACGTAAAACCAGATTCCCCACAGGTATCCGATAAATTAACATAACCATTTTCAATGCCTTCAGATTTAATTATAAATTTTACGTTTTGACGACGAATTTATGCTGTAAAATATGTGCACGTACACCTTCGATGACAAACCTCCGCTTCAGTAGAAAGTCTTTCTCTCTCACTCACTCTCTCTCTCTCTCTCTGAATGAAGCGCTCGAGAAAGTCGTTTAGGAGATGGGTGACACCCAACCGAAAAGACTGAAGCGATATTAATAAGAGGTGTATAGACACAAAGATGATAATGACGAAATTTTCATACTGTTTCGAAAATTACACCATGGTACTTCATTTACTTGCAACAGTTTTTGTCAAATGAAGAGCTTTTGTTTAGAGAAGGGACGAATAGGGTATTGGGACTGCGGCCGAATATCGAACATTCCGCAAAAATATTCGGTAATTTATCAACTTGTGCAGGAAAATTTACTCACAAGATTTTCGGAATGCATAAAAAATAAAATAATGGCATTTCAACAAATTAAAATAAATAATAGATGAACATATACACGGTGGGTAAATTATTACCGACGTTATAAACGTGTCTTTTTTTTAAAGCCGAGTTCAAAAATCCTGATTCTTTATTAAATTTCTTCTGGTCCATCGTACATACAGAAGATGCATAAAATAGGTAACAATTTTCTCCCATTTCCTAGTCAATATCCAACACACTGCATCAACGGTCATGTTTCTCTAAACTTTGAATTTAAATTCTCATTAATTTTTTAGTAGCCATCAATATCTCTTCGGACAGAACTGAGCTGTTTTTCCACAAACTAATGTAATCAGCCTACTTATAAAACAATAGCCTACTCACTTTTCTCATCATTATAACGAACGGTTTTCTCATTAATAATAGACTTTCGTGGGAATCTTACATTGCAGATAGTCTTGCTGTAATTCATTTATAATTCAGATGCGATTACTTTTCTTACTATCATTAGCTAATAATCAAACAATAACTATATCTCAAACATATGAGAGATCAGCCATGATGTTCTCAGAATAACTTTAATTTTATGATAAATTTTCATTTGTTTACACAGGGTTTGATTTTTTATTCATTAAAAAATGAAGTTAGGATTTATAAATCAAGAATTTTATAATAATATTCGTCCCATCTCGAATTTTAACGAAACTATTACTAGAAAAAGTCGAAGAACTTAATTAAAATAATTAACAATGTACCACCTAATCAACTTTTTAGACAAATATTTCCTAATTAAAGCATGGCAATGTTAGAAGAGGGATAATATGTAAAAATTGGCTGCAGAATGACGAACAGAATTTTGGACATAATGAAAATTAGTGCTTCTGCTGGTAGCTTAGGTAGGTTATGAGATATTTTAGTGCGACAAGAAAGTGGTTGGTCAAGATCCGGTGATCAATGATCGACTAACATAAATTTTCCTATCACGTGTGGAAGGGCCACATGCATCATTTTAAAGCTAGGACCTTAAGGTTGAGAGAAAGGGCACCTTCGAACCACTATGCTACTCACACCATTAATTTCAACTTCAAATTAATATTGTGTGCCCCAAGAAGAGATTAAGAACTTTATGGTAACATCTATAGTAGAGAAGCGAGGGTTCCAGCAGAAAAAAATAAGTATACGTTTCGAAAGTGAACAAAAATAATGAATCCCAGAATCTACTCGCATCTGAATCTACAAAACTAGACTGTCCGAGCTCAACTTTTATCACATTAACATAAGAGAGTCACATTTCTACCTCATATGAGAAAAAATTCAATTCATTACACCATAAAAAATAACTTTAATTTCAAAATTATATCGATGAATAATTAATTCTGTCGGCGGTATTGTAAAATTCAGTCTCATTTTACACTCATCCACTGCTTACATTTCAACGCAGTCCTTTAAATTTCATTATCCTACATTTCAAACATCGACATCACGTATTCTGTACATCCATAACAACCCCCGCACAGCGCACAGTCCATAATATTTGAAGTCATAGGGTGGCAGAAGTTACGGATATGTATGATCGTAACATACAAGGCTCACATGTGAGACATACCAAATCGAAAAAAACAACACTGGCCACTGAATACAATATTAAACCGTGTTTTCGATGCAACAGAAATACTATTACTCATCGAAATGGTTGCACTTAAATTTATCGATCAATTTAATGTTGGCACATTTCAGTTTCTAGCGAAAAGAACAAAAACGAAAGGAATAATCTTCTAAACAATAAACAAGCGGAAGAATACCACATTAATTAGGCAGTATGTTGAATAAATTACCGGCGTAGGTTATTCGATGAGAAATGATTAAATCCTAACAGATAAAGCACGAGGCCTATGAATTATCTGAAAGAAAGGCTGACGTGAAAGAAATAAAAACCGACTATACGACACGAAGTATAATTTATGAGAATACTCGAGTATTAGAGAATAGGCCTGCCTGCATTTGTGATTCATGATGTGGTTTGAGTGCAGTGCACAGAGAAAAAGATAGTCGAACAGAGAAGAAAGTTGTGAAAAAGAGGAGAAATGGCATACAGTATGCAAAAAGATTATTCGAATACTTTTCTTCTTCTCCTCTGATACAGGATCACGAAAGAGCCGATCACTCGAACAATGCTGATAGAACAGGTTGAGGAACTTCTTGACCAAGAACCAAAAATTACTGAAAAGCGAAGATAAACAAGTAGTAATTTTTCATTTATTAATCGCTTACACAGTCTGTAAAGCAAGTGAAATTTAACTCGAGTCGGTGAAATAGGTAAAAAGACATCATAGAGAAAGAACTCGTCCTTTAAAAGTGACTTTTCTTCCTTTTGACTTCATTAATCTCAAATTTTGGTTTATAATTAATAATAAAACTAATTTTCGTTGACAAAATGCTATTACGAAGTCACTTTTTTCGTTTTACAATATACTTTTTTTTCAAAAGATTTTCACAACGTTCAAGGTAGCCAAATCAACTGACCTAAGAAAATAAAATTTCGTAAATTTTTAGATCACAAAAGGTCACCCGAAAAGAAATGGACAGAAGCATAGTACGTATTAAGGCTGATTAATGCTCAACCAAAAAAAAACTAAAAATGAACCGCAGTTTTCTCTGATTTTAAGATAGAGAGCAGCACTAGCTTCTCAATAGTCAACTTTTATCCAAGTGTCTATAAAAATCAGAGTAAACTGTTGGTTGCCATTTGTTTAGAAGCCTTCCAAAGTACTCTGGGCGCATCCAGTATCCGTTGCTGTTTATACTATATCACAGGTAAGGCAGAATCATATTATGAGTGGTTGAATAAGATGATAGCAATAATTTAAAAATCGAACAATTTTTATTTTTAATTAACCAGGCATCCAAAAGCTACTTATCTGAAAGTTAAAAGTTATATGCGCATTACTCGTGTTTGAGAGATTAAACTTGTGAGTGGATAGGTCAAAGTGCAAGCGATTTAAACGCCGAGATTCACACATAGCTATTTATGTGAATAATCTAAACCATCGTACAATGGTACAAGTACGAATACCTACAGCATCTTAATAATTGATATCAGCGCATGTGTTTAGAGTGAGTCATTGCTGCGTGAAAATACAAGCAACAGTTCCTGCTCAAATACTACGCATCAAGGGTGTGTTCATTGAATAAGTAACGACAACATTCATTGTCCACTGGTTTGTTTGTGAAGCAGTGTAATTTTTCAGAACTCTATGGTCTATGGATTTACCCGCCCAACTAATATAACACGTTTTTGTTTTATAATATTTTAAATCAAAGTACATACAGAATGAGCGAAAGTTTTTTTTTTTCAAATTTTTGTAGAAAAACGTAATTAATTCATTTTTACATTGGATATCTTTTCAGGTTTCCATTGACAACAAAGTGGCAGCGCTTCTACCTAAATAAGATATTTTATTAAATCAAGTTTTTTACCCAGTTTGCCTGCAAGCGGGGGCATTAAAATTTACCTCACAAAAGGATTAGGGTTGGGTACGATTCAAATTATACCTTTTATAAAAAAAGAAAACGATTAGT
Source organism: Ericerus pela (assembly GCA_011428145.1). Lineage (NCBI taxonomy): Eukaryota > Metazoa > Arthropoda > Insecta > Hemiptera > Coccidae > Ericerus > Ericerus pela. The sequence continues at coordinate 471,675 of WOFM01000161.1, read as the reverse complement.
ACAATTTTCCTGTTTTAACCAAATTTTTTTAAATGTATCTGTATATGCATATAATATGACGTACCTACGTATGCACGTATCTCCCTAAATTTTGTGTTCGCGGTTTGAAGAAAACTACAAAAAAATAGTGCTGAAATTTTTACGACAGATAAATATCATGTAGGTACAAGTCTGAAAGAAGTTTGGTGCCTATCGATTCAGTAGTTTCCGAGAAAACTGAAAAACCAAAGGAAAAATCTTTTTTCTAGAATTCTGAGAAAACGACATAAGGGATCACGCTGAAATTTTCGAGATAGATAATTCTTGAGTTAGTGTAAGTTTGATAAAAAAGTTTGGTGACTATTAGTTCAGTAGTTTCTGAGAAAACTATTCAACAGACAGAATTGAAATTTTTACGATATAATTTTCATATGGAAGCATTTTTGAAAGAACTTGGGGACCGCTATCGGTTCCGTAGTTTCCGAGAAGACTGGAACAAAAAATTCGGGGATAAAGCTGAAATTTCCACGATAGACTGTCCTTATGTAAGCACAAATCTGATACATGCAAGTCTGTTTCTTCAAAACTTCTGTTACTGAACCGATTTTAAAGTTAGGTTAACATGAACGTAGGCTGATTATCTGAAATGCTGCTAATAAACAAAAGTCAATCAAATTTGTTTAATTTCGAGCAACGACGCCTATAAATTATTTTGAAAAATCATTTTTTTCAAATGTTTCATTTTCTCAATTTCAAACACAAACTCTTGAAAAAATTCCGACATAATTTTACGAGTTGATGGGGAGATTTAAAAAGATTTTTCTTGATTGAAACTATCACTAGAATTAGTAATAAATTATATTTAAAAAAAAAGACTGCGTTTATGGTTAGTACAAATGAACCAAAAACGTGTTAATCAAGTGCGCTAAAAGATGAGAAACTTTTGGGATCACAGAAGACCCGGGAGTTGTTAAATCCGAAAATGGATCCAAAATTTGAACTTAGCCCTTTAATAAATTTGTTCTACTATGTATTGCACTATGATATGAAGAAATATTATCTGTATCTCCTTTTTTTTTGAGGCCAAGGTGGGTTCAGGAAGTTGTTAAATCTGAAAATGGATTCCAAATTTGAATACAGCGCCGCAAAAAACATGTCCTATGACATATCACACAGTGATATGTGGAAATATTATCTTGATCCATATTTTTGAGGCCGCTATGGACCCAAGGAATGGTTCAATCTGAAAATAGACCCAAAATTTAAACTCAGCGCCCCAAAAAACATGTTGTAGGACATAATTATCATTTAATAATATGGGACGATACAAAACTTCAAATTCCCCACTTCCAAAATATGGGAAATTAAATCTCTGATCGTCAACTTCCAATTACTAAAAAAATAAAATTATCTATCGTATTGTATATAAGTTGAACTTATTTCGATAACCGTGTTTGATACTTTCCATGCACCCGCTTTTAGAAAATATTGTATCATAAACACCTTTCAATAGTGAAATAAACATGTCACAATATTGAAAATTAAACTCTGAGAAATATCAACAACCATTCATCAGATCTTTTCACTAAACCACACTAGGGCTTGTAACCACAACCATAACCAGAACAATAACCACTAAAAACTGAAAAAAATTGACAACATTGATTTGGAAACTGATAACCAAAACAAAAAAATGTTTCCTAACCAATAACCAATATCCATTTCCCATAAAATGCTGAAACCATTAACCAGAATGATAACAAGAAAGAATCGGTTTTTATTGGTTTTCATGAAATATCAATATTATTGATTGTTTTTTTCAAAAATTACTAATCATTTCCTGGAAAATTATTAATTATAGATAATTTGACCTGGAGAAAATTTTTTTTGTCTATTTTACCCCAAATTTTGTCTAAACCAATAACTAGTAACCACAACCAATAACCAGAAAAGTTGTTTTAGTTAACCAGAACAATAACCAGTAACCAAATAATTACATTTTTAACCAATAACCAGTAACTAGAACCCAATATAGATTGCTATTGGTTCCCAGTAACCAATAACCCCAAAAATGTTTTGGTTACAAGCCCTAAACAACATTAGCAAGTAGCCCAAATATATATTATGTATAACATATAGAAATATCATATCCTGAAAACCGGAATAAATATATAGAATTAGAAAATACCCAATAAATATAAATTACAGACGTCCGTAAACTATAAATGTGTCTGGCCAAATTATCAATTTATTTGGTGCACAAAGTAGAAAAAAGAAGATTTAGAATTAAACTGAAATTGAAATATACACAGCCAGATATATCTTTAATTACAGTCACATGATAGCATTACAGAAGTATTAAAGTATAGGTATAATGGAACAAGCACTATATCAAAAAAATGACAGAAACATGTTAAAGATATTAAGAAAAATTGCAATCCCTCTTTCACTCATTGCAAATTTACCTGGATCAGATTGAATACAGTAAAAGAAAAAATTCATGTAGTTTTTGAAATTTTGTTTTATACAATTGTAATAAGTTTGACAAACATAATTATGAACAAATTAAGAATAATCTGTAACACTGACAAGCATCACAAGGTAATAAATCACTATGTTTATAACTGGTTACATTTGTTGCAATGTGTGAAAGAGAGAGAGAAATGGATTTTTTATAATACATGATCAGAAAGGCAATGTTTACAATCATATTTTGCGAGTTGAAAGTAGTGCTTATCATTGATGAATGATGTTAATCTCCTTGCAATGTGATTTCCATTAACTAAGAATTTTAATTTTAACAAAAAATTCACTGGTCACCTTTGCATTGTTAAGTTAACACCATACCAAATACGCCACAAATGCTAGTTAGTAAAAGGATGTCTTTAAGGTTATATTTGTTTATTTCGATTATTTTTTTCTCTCTGAAATTTCAAATTAATGATTACCTTACTTTCTGATCATTAATTATAAAAAATATATTCCTCAACAAGGTTCAAAAGTGAACGTTTACATGTGAGGGAAAGTTTGTGAAACGAGCATAATAAATTATTTAATAACTCTTCCTCGTTTTAACACATTCCTGCAACTTTGTTTACACTTGGCCTACAGGTAGTGCTCCTTCTATTATCCATATACTTTGATATATAGAAGTGGCTTTTATGTATAATTTTGCTATTGGTCCATATGTGTTACATGAAATAACCAATCAGGGTACATTACATCCCACTACACTTAATAAGTAGCTCTCATGAGTGAATATGGACAAATTCATGACAATATTTCTTTCAATCATCAGTTTCATATTTTCTTCCATTATACACTTCTAATTACTTTATTTTCCAATATGAATAGCCCAAAACACTATTGTTCTGAGCGAACGAAAATCCGTTAGTTCCGGAGATAGGACATACCAAAGATATAACCTGATGCGTAGGCAGTTGGTAAAAAAAAATACAAGACTACGATACATAGATTCCATCACACTTCAAAAGACTCGAAAATGAGAGTGAAAAAATGAATTACCGTGTTCAGTGATGTTACAGAACGATAACTGAAAGGCTACAAAAAATAATGATCATAGAAAATATTAAAATAAGTTGCTCTTGCGCAACTGGGAAAAAATTATAGCGATTATTTTCATACACATATAATGTTAGATCGCGCATTTTAATTCTCGCTACAAACAATAAAGTGGCGATAAAAGTCATCCCTTTTTTTTTTTTCAATAGGTACTTGAATATTATAGCAGGTAAATATCTGAACTACATTCAGCGAGAGATCGCCAAATGATGACGGGTATATGTATATACGAATGGGAGGAATAAAAATGGTAAATTATTCAACATTTGCAACAAAATAGCCATCAACGTTTTTATCAAAATTATCTTGCTCAAAAATGTAACATTGCTCATTTCATTTTGGCAATCTCTTGTTGAATGGAGTAGAGTGTAATTTCACTGCCACCGTAAAATAAATCACCAATTCTTAGCGGCTGGTTGTATTAAGGGAAGGGCAAAATTATGATTCTAATTTTACACCTCTTTAATCATAATTACTCGTATTCCCCTCTCGTAACGAAAATCAGCCACCATAACATAGATGCGTTGATCACTAGCTTTTTTCAGACAAGGGGGTATAGCCCTTGAGGTTTTATTGGATCAACCACAACTTATTTTTCAGAGAGCGGCATTTTTCTCTTCCATGAGAATGATGGCAAACCACCTAACTTCTATAAGAGCCAGAAACGAGCTTACTCCAGCTTTCGCATCGAAAAAAAAGCAACGATTCGGTGGTATTTCGCTGTTCACAATATAAAAAATGCAATTCTCACGTGCGCATACACTGCGAATATCAAACCTCCGCGAATCGGATGCACATCATACGACAGGTTTGTCGATAATATTGTTTGCTCTAACGTCACGCTTCAACCTCAAATGGATGATACCTCACTGAAGAACCCTGTTCCAGTCGTTATAATCACACAAACAAATTAAGCGTTTAGATCGCAAAATTGCGACCGCAAGGCGCACAGAAGTACGTACCTACCTACCGCAAATTGGTGATCCGTGACTACGTAATGAATACCATTTTTGTGCTCGAGAGGAAGAGAGTTTCTCGGCATCGTGGAGCACGATGACGATGACAATACACGCGCACGCAGCAAACGAAGTCCTATACATGATACTTCACAGTCATTAGACTGGCAAGGTGGTCACAATATGTAGGTACCTATGTAGTCGAGACTCGCTTTCGTTTTCAATACTTGCACTAATGAGAATATAAGCTCTCATGACGACTAGTTTGCACTCTGTGCTGCATCGTCATCGCTAACGTAAAACACAAATAGTGTGACGTAAACGCGGACGCACCGTACCGTGCCCATCGAGTCCGCGATTACGACTCTTCAAAAAAATAAAAATAAATAAATATAAGTACATTCCAAATCCATTCGCTATATCTGATCTTTCTCAGCTGTACACAGTGTACACATTCGCTTTTTTGTCTGTCTCTTTCCCCTATTTCTCTCTCTCTCTCTCTCTCTGTCTCTCTTTCTTTCCAAAGACTGCTAAACTAGCCATGCCGCAGGCATAGAAGGCGGAGCCTCACATACTTGAACTCAATTTTTTTTACAATTGCTCGCCAATTTAAAAATAATATTCTAAAAATCGTTGTGCAGCAAGCATCGAAAGAAAAATTAGGTTTTCCAACGAACACATTCAAAATAATCAAAACATCAAATGTAGGGCTAATTATCTCAATCAAATTTGGTAGCATATTACAATAACGCTGAATTAATATTTAATGAAAAGCTATAGCAATTCTCCGAGTTTTCCCTGAACAGACACTGACATAAAAACCGTTAAGTAGAATTTAGAACTAGCTCTGAATAGAACAGGTTCAAAAAAAAAACAATCGAAATCAATTATAGCTCTCAGAAAGAACTTTTGAAACGGAAGAAACTATTTAAAAAAATAGTATTTACGCACGGTCAAAATTTTGTGAAAATCTGTCAAGTTTTAGGTGCATTCTTCGACCAATTTTTTCTCTTTTCCAGTCCTATTGGAAATTACGAGACTAATAAGCAGTCAACTCCTATCAAATCTCGTCCTATATAAAGACTATTTTTCATGAAAATTTCAGCTTAATGACCTATTCCTTCCATTGTTTATGCAAAATCGTTGAAAATCCACTTTTCCAGCAATTTTTGCAATTTATTCTTTCACTGTTTTCTTGGAAACTACTGAACCAATAAGCATCAAAATTCCATTAGACCAAATACTATATAAGAACAACAATTTGTGAAAATTTCACACCATCCCTTCAGTAGTTTTCTAAAAACCATTGAAAAAATTTAGGCGATATATATACATTATAATATGTATATAGTTACACTGTAGGTATATATATAGAAAAAATTAGTTCAAAATAGGCAAATGGTGTCATTGCTCAGTTTTCTTTTGTTGTAATATGGAAAATTTTCATCATCTTCATCCTTAACTCTTCTATGAGATCAATTTTAATAAACTTTTTGTAAGCAAATGAGGTAGAATAGAGGAAAATAAGAAAAAGGAAAAAATATGCCATTATTTTACAAGAACATGTAGCACAGTTGTTTAAGCGTGAAGCTATGAATCTATTGACTTGTGTTCTAACACAGGCAGGGCAGGTAGGCAGGGATATGGGAAAAAAATTGACTTTACGAGGGTAACATCGGTTTTTTCGGCTAAAACGGGAGTTTTTCTCGATCAAGCTTGACAATAATGAATTTTTCAGTGCTATTATCGGAAGGTAAAAATCGAGGAAACAACACAAAATTACTAATAACGTGGGAAGAAATTAAGCAATAGGAACTAAAATTGGTAGGTATTGTTCTAGTATTAGAAATAAGTATTATTCGTAACAAAATTCGTTACCATAAAACAAGAATTACGACCTAGATTATGTTAAAATAAAAAATTAGCCCCTCCAACAGCCCGAAGGAATGAACTTTAGTGTCAACTGCTATCAAATTTGGAGGTGAGTTAGAATAGTTTCAAACCAATATTAGTTTCAAATTTTGAGACGTTTGGTTGATAATTACTGATTTTCGAGCTATTAAACTGCCAAAAATACAGCATAAGTGCCCCTACCGGACATATCGTAAGGTCAATCCGACCAAGAACAATAGAGTTTTTCTTTGTCTATATCCGAAAGTATGTAACTAATTTTATGACTAGTAGACAAAAATTGCGACCTGTATCGCATTTGATAGAAAAAGGAATATACATAAATTACATAGGCTGTATAATTATGTATTTTTTTATGACATAATTATGATATTTTTGAAAAACTTCGATACCTTTTGATCGAAAAAAGATATCAATTTAAAGTTTGGACCGTTACACCTGGGAAATAATGTAGAATGTGCATACAAAACTTTACTGAAATCTGTAGGTTAGTTTCGGAGTAGTATTTTTATAATTTGCTAAAAAGCTGCGGAAGAGAGCTTCGCCTTCCTGGCTCCGCCCAATTATGAACAATGAGTTAGATCCGTCGCAGCATTCTCCACTGTCGACTACATGTAGACTGCATATTTCTGGTTTACAAATAATGAATCAGAAAAAAAGAAGAATTTTTTTATTTCTCGTTTTTCTATCACAAGGAGTCCTAAACGACTCGAATTGTGTTCGGAAATTAACATAAATTTAATCCTTCATTTCCCAACTGGTGGAATATTTCAATTAATTTATAATAATGAACCGTTCAGAAGGGTTTTCGTTTTAATTTGATTCTTGTCTTGAACCCCGTGGCCATATTATTGGTATTCAGCATTTGAAAATGTCACATTTTAACGTATTCGTAACGAAACCATTGAAATTTTATCATACGAATGATGTTTTTAGTAAAAAAGTTTTCAGGTCATTGCATAATTTTACTTTTCATTTCTGTATGGAAAACCTACTGTAAATATCTTAACGTTCCATAAAATTTTAAGAATACTGAGCCCAACTTGATAGCGTATATTTTGATATAATTCAGACTATAACTGCATTATATTTCATATTTTAACAATTCAACCTTCCTAGCATATATTTTAAGAAAATTTGATCGATTTTTCGGTTTTTAGGGAACATCTTTTTTTTCAGTTTTACAAATTTTTTTTGGCGGGCCAGTTGAGTTATTAAAGAAATGTGTTTTTCAACTAAGTAATAAATGCTGTAGTAAAAAATCAGATTTTTTGTTTTTATATATCCGCTGCTTTTCAGGGATAGATATTGTTTTCATATGAAAGAACAAATAAAATTTTATGTTTTGACACTCACATTTCCATAGTTACAAAGGGTATATTTCTTATATATATTAACGCTTAGGTCTAAGGGAATAATAATGCGCATGTTTTTCTGTTTTTAGGACATTTATTTTCTCAAAAATAATAAACTTTCAAGAGGGAGGATAAATTTTTCTCTTTTTCATTTCAAACCGTTTTCTACGCAGCAAATTTTGAACAAAGTTATTAGTTATCACCTACCTATGAACCCACAATTTTAACCTGCTATCTCTTATTCCTAAATATTCTATATCACCAAAGAAAGATGTCTTCACAAGGGGAAATGGTGGCCATTCTAAGCGGTACAAGCGATTATCTCAAAGAAAACCTCTCGGGTAAACTGATTTGTAAGAACATCGTTGATGCGCACACAAAACCAGCTCAGTACTGGTAGCAGATTCTACAGACAAACAAAATAAGCTGGCTGACAAGAACCATGTTACAACTGCGCAGAGGCCAGCTCACTGAAGCCTAGCAGCAAATGAAGCAGCTGATAAGACGACTAAGGAAAGCTCAAAGTAAACACCCATAGGGTCAAAACTTTAAACCAACACATCGAATAAGGCAAAATCAAATCCAGCATGACAAATTGGGGTTAGAAGTAGAAAGAGAGCTATACTTGCAAGCATCTGGTTGCATGAAAACAAGCAAAATACGTTCAAAAAGACCATTCGACAAGCAAAGAATAAAATTTTTAATGAAACTGTACAGGATAAACTTCCGGATTAAAGGGGATCGACTGAATGGCCGTGGAAGTATGCGAGTATTCTTCATTAGATCGTAAATTGCAGGTCCTGCAGTCGTCGGCGTCTTGTTAACTACAATCGACACCAAAGGTTTAAGAAAAAGTAGAAGTTGGGACTAGAGAATGACCTTACCTGGTGACCGAGTACGAAGTAAACGGATGAGGTGGATCCGAGTATTGATTAGCGATCGCTTCTTCCCGATGAGACAAATCTGTCAGGTATAACGGTTTGCTCTGAAACGTTCGAGGATACGAGTCCGTAGCGCACGGCCATTTCATGGTGCGGCGAATGAGACACCAAATACTTTTGCCTCTCCATTACAGTGACACGGTTTCTGCGGCGCCAACTTTACCGATTCCAAATTCTGAAACACGAGAAACGATGAAAAAATGAAAGATCTGGCTTAAATGAAAACCGGTATCTAGAAGTTTTCCAAAAATTTACGTAAAGAAATAGGTGAAGAAAATTTCGACTAATTTTCACAAGTGCGCCACTCTGTCAGTATGTCACTGGGCAAGGCAGCACAGCGAGTCAAACAACATCCTGCTGTCAACGATGGTGAGAACACGAGGTCGCAAATTAGAATTTCATTTATGACAAACGACGAAATCGTCGCCAAGTTCGAGATGGAAAGGGGGAGAAAAACAAGAGGCACAACAAGCAGGAAGTACCGAATTGTAGGTTACCTATATTTTCCATTAGATAATGAGTATTGACATTTACGCATACATACAAGATACCTGCTATACACTCAATGGCGATGAAAAATACATGCATAAATGCGAGCGTCGTGAATCTCACAACGAGAAGTGATACAATACTGACATTCGTCATCTTATTATTCGGTAGATGTTATTACGTAAAATGAAAGAAGAAAAAAAAATCGACGTTCCATTGTGAGTAGAATACGGTTGCAAAATGCTACAACCGAATAACCTGCGACGCGATTCACAAAACAGAAAAAAAAAAGTCTGGCCATGTGTAAAGCACTTGCATTAATCTAATTAATCGTCACGTGCCATTTTCACCGACGAATATTGGTTTGAGACTACAATTTGATACTTGATAGATACGTGCTTAGATAATTTGCCAGCGGAGACACTTGAAAACCAGCAGCTCTCTTCTCTTCTTTCCTTATTCGAGAGCACCAAAAATGGCACCTGTTGTGATCACGAAAGAATCGGCGCCCTGTGTCGTGTCAAGACAATTTATTACTAATGATCAATTGGTTGCTTTAAAAATGCAAAAAGATCCAGTAATTTTCTGAATTCTTTACAGCATGAGTATCACAGAACCCCCTACATACCTACACTGTCAAGGAAAAGATGATGAGAATATCCAGTACTACACTCTATTCGTGTCCCAAGTCTGGAACCAGTAACAAGATAAGGTGTAGAAATTCTCTGAAAAAAATGGGAGTAAAAGTCACCTCTCTCGCAGCAACCTAATAGAGCTGATATTGCACAATTTAAGAACACAAGGTCGAGAGTCTTCTTTCGAAGCAAGTACTAAGAGAAGGAGAAGCAAAGTGCAGAAAAAATGTAACAAGAAAGGAAGAAAAAACTCTAGCGTAGCAAGCCTCGCTAAACAAAGTAGGTTTCGAGAAAAAAGAATTGTGAATTTTGATGGTCACATTAATTGTCTGTGAGTTCATATACGTAAATGGTATGGTATGATTGTATGAAATTTGTTAGCTTCTGATGAAATATTAGACAATGTGAAATTTATAAATATTATTTCTTGAAATTGAAAATTAATTAAGATGATAAAGTATGGTAAATAATCATAAAATTTGAAATAAAATCAAGGAAATACAATTAAGGTATAAAATAAGTATAGGTTAAAAACGAATTTTCTAAAGATAAGCTTTTATCTTTTTTTTGGCTTTAGCTTCATGCAAAATAAATATTATTTCATTGCGGAAGGTTGCGCTGCAGTATTGGTATATTTTAAAATCGCAGTAGAGAGTAGAATAAAAGCTTACAATAAAAAAAAAAGAACATGAACATGTGAATAATTTTTGTAAAAAATTCACACTAATTAGAAAAACAAGAAGAAAAATAAGGTTTACTGGAATTATCGTCAGGTCGATCCACACCAAAATTAGTAGCGTGTTACAACAAATTAAAATAAATGTTTGTTTCAAATTTCATACATTTTGTTCCAAAATTCCGCATTTTATTACCAATATAAAAACAAACATAGCGGTATCGGAAGAACTGTCCGGTCGATTCGAACCAAAATCAATAGGTTTGGTTCATTGGCTTGGTACAAATGTTCGTACCAAATTTCATGACTATCGGACAAAAATTGCAACCTGTACAGTGGGAACAAGAAAATGGAATATGTATATACACACACACACACACACACACACACACACACACACACACAGGTGTGTGTGTTTGAGAGAGAGAATTTGAGTTATTGGTGCCAAAATTTTCCTGGGAATATTAAACGAAAAACGTACCTACGCATTCCAAACCCTGAGGGCTAATACCGCACCAAGTGAAAAAAGTAGATTTTCCATATAAAACCTACTTAAAAAAGCTTTGGTGGATTGTCTGCCGAAATACATCCATCCAGCCCTGACACAGATTCAGAAGTGTGATCCTGGGGCTGGAGATGCGATACATGAGGATGTAATTTGGCATACGTGCATCGCCATAATATGCCCCACCATCGTAAATTCAAAATTGTCTTTCAGTATACGAATACTATATTATAATATCTGAATTTATATTTGTACATAGTCATAATTGCGTTTTAATTTTTAGCTAGGGATCCATGTGTACTTGATGCCCTCATATTAGAACCGCCACTGGTTCCCAGAATGGTATTTCTCAGTTAACTAGACTCATTGTGAAGACATTGTTTTCCTGAACAGGATTGGTAAAGGTGAGGAAATATCAGACCAAAAGTTTCTAGCAAATAGAACGACACAATTTCACCAAGGTGCGAGTATAGAAATCTCATCCGGAGCTTACGTCGGAGAATAGAAACAAAAAAAAAATATTACTTCACGATCTTTCGACGAAAGTGCTAACGTAACTTAGGAGTCATCTATCGCATTACTTTAATACATTACGAAATTTTTGATGAAACATTCAATAAGCCTAAGGTGATCCATTCGCTAACGATAAATTCAGGAGGGAAAAAAAAAACTCAAGAATTAGCCCATAATCACGCCGAATAAAAAGGTCGCTCTAAATAAGCAGCAACGTAGGTACTTCATTTTCAATCTCATTTGCTAAATTAGATAGTTGGTACTGTACAAAATATACACTAATACGGAGAAAGAAAAAAAAATATTGGTCGGAAAAAAAAAAAAAAAACTAGGGAACCCGATTTATAATTCATAATCTGTTTTTTTCATGAAAAAATTATACTTATTTCATTTACTTGCATTTGTCAGGAACACTGACCACCTACTCTCAAAAAGACGATTGATCTGAAAATTCGATTTTATGACAAAATGTGGGCTAACTTTATATGTTCGCAAGAATTGTGAAATTGCGAAGGTTGAAACGTATCTACACGGATTTTTATTATACGTAGGAAAAGAGGGCAAAAAAACATGGGCTCATTCATGGAGGCATGGATTCAAATTCCATGCAGGCCATATTTTTAAAGTGACTTTTTTCGATTTTCTAATATTTTTAAAATAATTTTAGACATATGGTTATGCTTTCATCATACAGAGAGTGCAAGGTTTTATTTTACGCAATGTTTTACATGTTTTATGAAGGCGAATTTTTTTAAAATTAATTTTTAAAGCTATTATTTTAATTGTCCATTTATGGTGCTAATGCTGATGCAGAGTTCTTTCATGATTTTTTATTTTAATGAACGAAAAACATATTAATTTAATGACCAATTCTATCGAAAAGATCCAAGTCCGCTACCGACTTCGAATTCGTTATTATGTTTTTTGCGTCGAACTGGTAAAATACCTAATTTTTTTGACTGATTTCATTGGCGAAGGGAAAAAAATTTAAAACTGACAAAATCTTCCGGCGATCGGGCCAGAAACGATGGAAAACAACAAAAGCTAAAAAAAAAAACTAATTTTCAATTTCGATTGGCTGCTCATTGTTTGCGGCGACTAGCATAAAGACTGCTTTAGAAAAGAGTAAAAGAGTAAAAGAGGAAAAAAAAAACGTAAATAAATCAGAAATTTCAAGGTTGGTTATGATGCAGTTTCATAAGGATTTCCAATATCGTCGCCAAGTGGCAATGTTGCAAATTTTTTTCTCGTAATTATGCAGAAAATGAGCGAGAAAAAAAACTTGATCTTGCACTTGTAGCGATCACGCTGCTGCTGGTGCATACTGCACTGAAACACCAATAATAATTGTGTCATTGGTGTGACGAACGGATAGATTTTCTTTAATGGCCATGAGCTGAAAATGGAAAAAGAAATAAGAGAGGGAAAAATAAAAACAGAGAGAAAGACTGGAAGAAACGTGGTAAAAGGAGGAACAAAGAGTTCGTCATATAAAATAATCGAAACCGATTCGATTCGTAATTGTAAAATGAATTCGGAAACGGATGCAACAATTTTTAATATTATTTGGTGGCGATGGCAGGCCAACGCTAATTGTAAAGGTTAGGAGAGTAAAATAGAAAATTAGTACGACGCTAGTTTCCGGTTGTGGTTAATTCACAGAGCTGCGCGACGACAGAGTAACAAATCTGTGGAATACACAGGGCCCGAGAGAAAGCAGGGACCTAGCGAAAGGGTTTTTTTGGTAGGAGGAGAAAAACGAAAATTTCGATTGAGGAGAAAAGTCATCAACTGGCGCCATTTTCCATTAAGCATGTAATTACGTAAAGGGCAATGTCGTGAATGCGGGCAACGATGCGAATGCGTAAATGCTCATACACGGCGGAAATTCAGTTATTAACCATTTCATTTTAGGCAATGTTGTTAATTTTGAAGACGTTCATCCGCATTATTTGGAGATGAAGCTAAAATGGGACATGGTCCAGCTCTGACTCCAAATTCTGGTTAAGTCTTCTCTCCCCAGAAAACATTCATAAATATGAGCTTTTTTAAAATAACAAAAAAATAATTCGACCATCTATAATTTGAGGAAAAAATGACAAGACTTCGAGCTCCCAGAAATTTTATTCTAGCTTGACTCTGGCATTATCCTGCTTGGTTGGTCTTAATGAGCATTGACCATTAAACAAAAAATTGGATTGAAATAAATTTCTGCATAAAGATCTATTTAGGAGGAGGTTAGGTAAGGTGGATTATTTTTTTAAATAACTGAAGGCCTACAATAGATTCCTTTTCATTACAAAAAAAAAAAAAAAAAAACTGTAGGGACCCGCCACACCTTGTTCATATATGATATATATTTGCCAATTATAGTAGGTGGTGAAATGGCTGTGCATTCAAGTTAATCACTTTTGGTTGACAAATATGCAGAACTTTGGTTTGAATCCTCGAGCCAACAATCCTAAATTCGATGACTCTCCGCACCTTGACAGCGCATAGTGGAACTCATCACACTCCTTCCTTTGCTACGTCGCAGACAGATGATGCCCTGTATTTGGGAAATCGTGTGCATAAAAGTAGTGTAAATCCTTGTGTGTAAGGTAAAGTAGTGCACTGTTCATGTCCAACCAACCACAGTATCTAACAATGTATTACGTATTATTTGACTCTTCTGGGATTCTCTAAGGGGAAGTGTGCGGAGACCCGCCACACCTTGTCCATATATTGAATATATTTGCCAGCTATAGCTGGAGGTAGAATGGCTGTATGGTAGTCAGCTGATTTTGGCTAGTGAATATGTATGACACCGGTTCGAATACCCAAGCTGACAGTCCTACAAAATCAGAATAACCCACTTTCGGCCTGAAATTTTTAAGGCAATTAAACACTACTAAGGATTGGTTTGGTACTGAATTTCAACAATGTCGGTCAACTGGTTTTCGAATGGCAGCCATTACACAAATTGACACTTTTGGAAAATACAAATTTACCACGATTGATGAACAATATTTCTTCCGTAGAATTAGCATAGTACTGGAAAAACTGGGATATAAATGGCGCAAAATTTGAAGAATTGTCGAGAAGTTGCATCGAATGTCAGCAATGGTCCGTTTATAAGCACGTAGACGTTCTGTGCGCAGCAATTGAAAAATTCTCTTTCATCACAGTCTAAAATTTCTTCATGTCTGTCGAACGACACTCGCAGGCTACACGCACATTCACATTTTATTCGATGAACGACACGAACAGGTGAAATAATTACGACATTTCGCGCCCACATTCTTAAAATTTTACCACCGTTTTTCTTTGTCCGCCGCTGCCAAATGATGAACCTCGTGCGGGGTTCAACGACAAGAATAAAATATTACAACCGCCGCAACCATATCTCCAACCAAGAAGTCAAGAGTAACGAAACAAATTTAATAAAAAGAACAAAAAATTATTTATCCCATCGTGTATCTCCGCGTATCTCATCTCCGTATTTTCAAATGATGAATGTCGACAATCAATTATCCGGGTTACACAATTAGCATAAAGATATACTTTATCAATGGATTTTCGTAATGGAACGACGATGTCGCATGTAGGCATGTAAGCACTTTGCTGAACATGCGACGATTATATCTTATGGTAGGTAGGTATATGCTTTGACACGATATTTCGGTTGCTGGTGTCGTAAAAAATATGCGAGAAAAAAATGCAACGTTAATCGAGATTTTTGGTAGAGATTATCAAATTTAGAATCGTGGATTAGGTCAGCATAGCCTACGAGGTCTTCGAAAGATGTTTGAACGGATTAACTATCGAGTCGCTGCGGTACGCCGTGTGACAGACGAACGACACACCTAATACTAACTTAGGAACATCGCAAAAATTACGACGAAGTGTTTTCGACTATTTCAAAGAAAATTTTTCAAAAAATGAGTGATATGGGAGGGCCCTAGACGCAGTAATACGACAGCGTTTTCAAATACAGCCCGATTTCAATGCCCACAAACCAAAATTGAACGAATTATGCCATTTTGCATTCATAGAACGTTATTAGAAAGGCAGGCTGCTGTCATACGAGACACATCAGGTTCATAACTAAGTTGATTTGTAGAAGAAACGCAAACATACCTGTTGTAAGAATTTCTCAAGGCCGCAGGGAAAGAGGAGGAAAATGGGGGATTTCCTCCAAACTTGAACTTTCGGAGTAGGGCCCAGAGGGCCTTCTACAAATGTTTACACAAAAAAAAATTGAAAAATCCATTATTTGTTAAAATGTTTGGTTTAACATTATAGGGTACATTTTTTCTCTCTCCGCCCCTGGAATTTCTATACCGAGGAAAATGAATTTAAAGCTCTGAAAATATACAGGCCTCTCCCACCCCCAAAAAACAATTTATTTTAAGATCGAAAATCGACGCACATTTGGACTCAGAAAAGAGGTATCCAAATCTAAAACTTTATTGACAGGGTATAAGTACACACCGAAAGATCTAGAATTTTCTAAAGGAAGGGACGAAATCGTAATTTTAATTGTTTGTCTCTCTAGTCATCCATTACCATAACCTACACATCTCATAACGAAAACTCACGACCCCATGCCCCCTTAGCTACAGTAATTATATCTTCTCACACGTTTACATGGTTTTTCAAATTTTTATGAAGTTCGGTATCCTATAGATATCGTTCAAAATAAAGCCTCATACATAACATTATCTAGATTCATTTATAAGAATAATACTAACATAAAATTTTCATGTCTGTCCACAGTAATAACACAATTGCAGTATTCATCTGATGTTAAAGTACAGCCAAGAGGTGAAATATAGGAAAAATTGCCACTTCAAGATGTGAGATATGCTTTCTCTGCTACACTTGTGACAAAGTTTTACCTAACTACATATATGTTCTTGAAAGGACATGGGTGAAAGGCAACTGATCGCACCGCTATGGAGTTGCGTAATTCAAGCACTCCATATTGTGTTCTGGTTTAGCGTAAGTACATGTTTAAAGATAAATAGATCTGTGTAATACCTTTGGTCATGGATACAAGAGTATTCGCATGGCAGAAGGTAATCTATAGCCAATTTTTGTGTTCACAAATATGAACACAAGTACACGTGAGCCAACCACAGTATACATTGGCAAATGGCTACTGTGCATTGAGTAGAGGTCCTGATCAACAAATAATCGATCTTGATATGTTGAAAAAGATCGATCTTATACATCGTAAAAATGTAAGTAATCAAATGTAATTATTCATCATACCTATATTATCTATGTTCTCGTTCTCTTTGAATATCTTGACACTCTCAAACAAAATTATAGGCAAACCAGATAGTTGTATAAAAATTGATTATTTTTAATTATGTGAGGAATCAAAACAAAAAGCAAAATTTGCATCCTATGTGCAGTTTGTAATGAATATTTTTAACAAACTATCCCGAACTTTTTTGAATCTGCTTACAGTTTTTAGCTTCTGAATTTGGACTACAGAGAGATTGAACCGAATGCTAAATTCCTCAAAGACCAGTGGCAGGTATTGCAGGAACCAGCAACGGTATTAGAAACTTCACGCCTTAGATAAGTTAAAAACTCGTGATACTCTTATTTGTGAAACTCGTGATGTTAAAATTAGTGAAAATGAAACGATTGATCTTACAGAAGATACTCTATTGTTTAAGACACCTGCTCCCATTCCCTTTCAATGGTCAAGCCTGATGTCATGAAAAAAGTTGATCCAATCAAAAATAAATTCAACGCAGAACAACCTAGTAGATATTGTGTTACCGCGCTTTTTGGTAAGTATTATACTGATGATAAATCTTGTGTTAACCTACAGAATGATATAAAACCTATATATAATAAATTGTGCAGTAGTGCTGAGAGTATAAAAAGCTCCAAATTGATAAATTATCACTCGTACGAATGGGATCTGTCAACAAATTCTCCTCCACCTACCGCTGATTCATCTCCAGTGGTGTCCAAGGCTGAAAGCAGTTGGGAAACCTTCTCTCCCGAAGAATTACCAGATGTGCCTTTACTACAGACAAAGAAACAGAAAAAATTGTCTTGTAAATCACTTTCCCAAATTAGTGACTCATAAAACAAAAAAATCTCGTTCACATTCCTCAAGTTAATCATCACAATCCATAGCTACCTCTAAATCATCTCTAATCAAATACCAGAAATTGATCCTTTAGCAAAGTGATATTGCTCCCTCATCAACATCGACAGAACCTGCCATAGTAACCTCGATTTCGAATCCTGCAACTACAGTGATACACCAGGGATTGCTGCAAACTGTAATGAAAGCTTCCATTCAGGATTATCCGATTGTTCCGAGTAAAACTGGTGAGTTTGATTTCTCTAATCATTCTACTTCTTCTATATCTAATGTCAGCCTGTCAGAACTAACTCGTTCATTGCATAAAAAAGTCAAAATTGATTATTCCAGCATTCAATCTAACTGGTTTATGTGAAAAGAACCCTTCAAAAGTCAGGCAAAAGATTGCTTAGATCTTTTCGATTCTGGTGTTGAACAAAATGGTGAATGTAACTTTTTTCCACCTTGGATAAAACACGAATTAGAGGTAAAACAGATGCCAGTCTGTTTTGATATTGATCAAACTCCTGATGACTATAACAAAATGGATGATTTTGCTCTAGGTGAGCATGGCCTTCCTTTGACATATGAATCAATGGAGAGCGATGATATTGTAGAATGGCCGACAGTGTTTCGCCCAGAAAGAAACTCGATCACAACTGAAATGTTACATGTTGATCACCATTTTTGGGACTCACTTTGTAGCCCTAATGTGATAACTCCTGATTCTAAGATAACTTGTTTGGATTATCCTTAAACGATCAAAATTCTGTGATTTGGTGGGGAAAACCTTACTACTTTAATGAGAAGGTCTCTATTACTTTGTATGTTGAGCCAGATTGTCAAATTGAAGTAGAATGTGGTCTGTGTAATGCTCTTCATTACTTGGTAATCTTAGGTAGAGACTTTTGCGGCCCCATTGTGTTTTCATTGGAACTCTGCCTATAAAAATGTGTTATATTTTGGCAAGTTACACATCCAAAATCATACCTTCGTATGCTCCTGGGCTTTACAAGTGTACAAGCCTCCACCACCCCACATGCCATCAAGTTTTGACAAAAGATATGATGAACCTGGTTTTCTAAGGGTGCTACAGAAAAAATTAGAGAAATAACAAGTCTTACAAGTTCCACAGAAGACTGCTGGTATGATCAAGTTGAATTGTTTCATTTTCTTTTACATGTTATTTTGAACTGACTTTATACTTTTTATTAAAAATGTGCCATATTCTTTTTAAGGGTTTTTTTTATTTTTATTTTTTTTTATCCCAAACGTTTTTTAGAACTAGTTCTTTTCTACTTTCGTGTTTAAATTTCATTTTCTTTTTTTTAATAAAAGACTCCCTTTATTTCCACTTTGCCAGTGGTCTCTACTATTAGAAGGAACTCTTTTTGTTCCTCGTTTTTTTTTTTATTTTTAGATTAAAGGACTTCGTTTTTTTTATTGTCCTGAATACTTTAGTTTTATTAATGTTTATTTAGTTTGACAAAATATTAGATTTTTTTTATTGGTTTTTCCCAACTTTTATATGTTACAAATATCACTGGTAATAAAATAACTTTTTGTAACAATTTCTAAGAAATTTTATCCTTCACTTTAGGACATGTAAATTCGTATATCTGTTTATGTGTTTCGTACATATTTTAAACACAAGGTGAATATTGTCCTTTGGTTTTTTTTTGTTTTGGTCTTGTTCTAGGGGTGTTTTTCTCGAAAAAGAGTCGGATAATATTCTCAAGAATTTTATCTTTACAATCTCAAAAATGGGAGAAACTTATTTGGCTTCTAAAATCTTTTGAAAATTCGTTCATTCTTGATCAACCAGCACTCCTTCGAAAATTCAAAGACATTCATCCTCGATCTTCTCTTAAACTGTTCCGTTATAAGAACTGTAAACATTTTTAAGTCAACTCACAATGTTTCTTTAAGCTTTAACTCAGTTCAAATTTAACTCTCGAGTAAAGATGGGCCTTCTAAATTGAGAAAATTTTCAAATCTTTCTAAGGTATTTCCATAGGTTTTTAAAAACGAAGACTTTACTTATGACTGAAAACTATCCCAAACTAGTAATTGGAATCGAATTATTTTTCATTTTCTTTAGATTTTTTAGATTCAATAAATTTTTTATAGTTAATTTTTGGTCATTCTCAGCGCATTTTCCTTTGCAACTTGGAAATCTGACCATAAAAATATTTTCTATCAAACGTTATAAGTTGAGCAAAGATGGTTTTGATGAAAATTAAATTTAAAAAATTTTCACCAAAAATATGACCGGTACTTATTTAGTCAACCAATTTCTTAAGTCACCCAGGAGGGGATGAAACAACAGTTTAAAAATCTCCAAGCAAAGAACTACCAACTGATGAAATTTGAATTTTTCATTTTCTCAACACCATAGTCCACATACATAGTTACAGTTTCAAAAATTTGGGCACTGTTTTAAAAAGAGGCATTAATCGCGAGCACTCCCATGTGAACTCTTAAATTCAAATATTCGATGATTAACATTCCAACTGAAAATACATATATAGGTAATTACATCGCGTCGTATAGTGAAACGTGCCGAAAAGTAAATTAAAAAATATTTTTAAACCTATAATGTTACTAAACTTTATGTACGACCTACCAACGTATTTTGCAGGAGGTATTCAAACGAATCATAAAACGTTGCAAACCACCCACTAAAAACCGGTTAATTCGTGTATTATTTTATAGTTACATTCTCTATCGTGATATTTGTGGAGGTAATTTGTCAAACGTTAGCGAGGGGCACATTCAATAATAAAAAAAAAACAACGATTTGTCTGTTCTTACACATTCTGATATAAAACTTGGCAATGAAGAGCGCAGACGGAAGGTCGTAAAACGAGTTCAGAACTTTAATAACTCAACAGGAAATTTGATGACCCCGTAAAGAATTACTCGATGATACCTAATAGCTGAAAATGACAAACAAAATCATCAAAACTCATACAGGCATACCGTTTCAATTTTACAGAGGGTGCAAATTATTAATTTCACCTGAATAACATTTTAAAACAAAAATGTAGCATCTTTTACCGAAAGTAGGCCAGAGAAAAAATAGCAAGGAACGGTAAGGCTCAAATTAATATTTTCTGGAGAAAGGTAAGGGAGAAGGTCATCATTAAACCTACCTACACACCCAAAAAAAGTGCGAATAGGTGAACCCAAAAACTTAATATTTAAGAATGAAGAAAATAAAAATTTTGCAATCTGACAATATCCAACCACTTAGTTACGATCGGGTTTCTATATTATATATCTCTATATTATCTTCTTATTTTTTATGGTTTTTATAATAATGACTAATTTTTTAGACATATTTTTTTGATCATTTTCATTTTCTTAAAATATTTAGGGATGCTAAATGCATTTGGTTAGCAAAAATTTGAAATAAGCCGGAAAATTTTCCATTTAAATAAGCAGGTAAGTAATTAATTATAAAAAATTATGGAATTACAGAATTTTTGGGATAACGTTTAGGTGGTCATTATTAATTTTTGTTTCCGTAGACGTGAAAAAAAAAAGTTGTCTTGCTCTCATGAGTGTTTGTTTATTGAAATGTAACTGAGCAGTATAAATGAAAAGTAGGTACGTGCAATATAATAACGTCAGTCGTGAGAATAACTGTGAATTCTCATGTTTTTGTAGAGGCACGATGCAAAAGGTATCCGTTACAAAGAAAAAATATTTATATATAAGCACGGTTTTGAAGGTTGTTTTAGGTTAAATAAGGTTGTCGAAGGTATCTAATAGGGAATTAAACTTTCATTCGTCGGATTTGTAAATTGCACCATGAAAATATGTGAATTCCTCTCCACGTAAAATTAATAATGGACAAAATCAAACACGAAAATATTATGCTACCCCATGAAATATTCACATAAAATTTGTTCGCTAATATAACAAGACCAACTTCCTATAACGAAAAAATTTAGGAAAAAATTTGATTAATTCTATTTACCGAAATTTTTACAGCCTGTTTCACAAAAACGGCTAAAAAAATTCGATATCGAAATAATTGATGGCGCAGACAAAATACTAGTTTTAACAAATACAATGATACTTAAATTTGGTTCGCTCAGCAAAAACAGTCTTACATGACATCAATTTTCGAAAAGTAATAAGGAGATACGACTACGAAATTTTGACAAGTACAAAACTCAAATCTCAAGCAGGATTTAAACTCACTTCTCAATACTTTAATCTCAAATCTGTACCCTGTAAAGTTAGGAAATTCTAACTTTTAGAGAATAGATCGAGAGAAACAGTATAAATCAAAAACAGTGGTTTTCTTTAATAAACTGTTTACGTATTAGATCATAAAGAATAAATCAAGGAGCATAATCCATCCTTCAAATTTCAAGTTGGTAAAAATTTTCAACGTCGAAGTTGACGTCTATTTTACTACCCCTTTCAATGGAATCAACGAAAAAAATAAATAAAATAAATAACAACAACAACAACAATAATTAAACCACCAAGTTTTTTAGCTTCATATTGATCAGCTAGATAAATTTTCGAGTATTTTATTGGAGTTTAAGGGAGGGTCTATGCTTCACAAAAGCACAGACCATCTTAAGGAGGAAATATCACTAATTTTCACGTTCAAATTTCCACTTTCATTGAAATCTTTTTAATTTTAAAATGAAAAAACATTTTAGGATCGACATTTTTTCATACTATGACGAACATATTCACGACTGAAGCTTTAAGGACCACCACGGTGAAAGATTTCATCCAGTTTCATAATCAGAATACGAGAAAATGCATTTTTATGTAAGTTTACCCCCTAATTTCTATTTCATGAAACAAACTAGAGGTAGCAGAGGTAAAAATTTTTGTTTCATTGCCCAAGGAAACTATTGGCACCAAAGCCTCAAATTCATGTAAATGATACTGGTCGCAATTTTAGTCAGTCATGAAATCTGTTATGACATTAGTACTAAGACAAGGACTAGACCTACTGATTTTGGTGTGTATTGGTCGAATGTACTTTCAATGCGGCCATTTTAATTATTATTTTGAGTAATAAAATGCTTGATTTTTAACCCATGAAAACGAAATTTGAAACAAATATTTAGTGCGAAATATTTTAAAATTCAGAAAATTTTGAAGCGGATCAACCGGACGGTATTTTTCCGATAAGTGTGATTTAAATTTGATTTTGAGCTCTAAAATGCGTATAATATGATATCAGTAACTATGAAATTTAACCCAATCATTATTATTTATAGTTTTGTTCGCTCACATACAATGAATACGAAAACGATTAATTAAAAGTTTTTAAATGATGACACCCATTATAAAATGAAGAAAAATCTACTCCCCATAGCAAAAATTGTCACATTTCATAATTTTAAGGAAAAAACCTTGAATTAACTCCCATCAAATGAATAGAAAAGAAAGAGAATAAGCTTTTGAACGATGATGCCCAACATAAAATGAAGAAAAATCTGCTCCCCATCACAAAAATTGACACATTTCATCATTTTTAAGGAAAAACGTAGCATTATATCACTCTTATCCTTCATAGGTTTCTTAGCTCACATCCAATGAACAGGAAAGAAATATATTAAACATGTAAATGATACTGACCAATAAAAATTGAAGAAAAATATGCTCTAAATCGCAAAAACTCGTAAATTTCGCAGTTTTTATGGAAAAACCTTGAATTATATCACCATATTAACATTCACAGTTATCTTAGCTCACATCCAATGAGTAAGAAAGAAACAGATAAAAATCTAGGTTTTCTTGCGGAACGGTTGCTGCGCTTAAGTTTTGATATCTATGCTTGGCGTAACATCAATAGTATTTCAAATATTTAAATATTTATGAATTTTTCGGATGTTGTTTCTAAATTTAGACGATCTCCAAATACCGATGAGTTTCTCATCTTCCCCTAAACGAAATTCAGCGCTTACTCCAAGGTCGCAAGGTTTATCATTCTGCAATAATAATAAATACCGCGAATTATAAATATAAGTACCACCACTGCATACTTCCACTAAACTGCCACCAATTCTCGTTCAAATAGTTAAACGAGTAAATGAGAAGAAATAAATGAATGAATGAATGTGATATATTTATGGAAGGAGTCTAATAAAAGAAGAGAATCACTAAAGAGTGTAATACCGTTAAAAATATCCGTAATGACATAATATTTTTTCGTCAATTCTCTTGTTTATACGTATAGGTACCAACTTAGTTCTTAAATGAAAGCGCCAGCATGCCAGCATTGTTTTCGCATCCAAATTCACTCGTCCGATGTAGGTATGCCTACATAATTTCCCACTACTTCCTTCGCAAAATATGAGTGAAATCTTTCTGCCATAGCATACAACAGTACCTACTTATACCGCTTAAAAATTTTCGGCAACAGTAAAATCGAACGAATTGATCATGTGCCAAATTATGGATAGAATTCCATACCTTTTTTATATAAAAAAAAATTACACGAAGCTCGTATGATCAACGTTGACAGACTAGAGGAATTTCTCTCAATTAGCATTAGCATTAGGAAAAAAAAACGACACCCACACTCTATCAAAGCGTATGTTTATCGAATTTGCAAGAGAATCTGAGAGACGTATAGGAATTTCATGTCGCTACGTTGTAGGCGAGAGTATAAGGAAGATGGAAAGAAAAAAATCTACAAAAATGTTCTTTTCCTCTCAAATACCAGCCGACGCGAACTGAAGCATCGTATAAGTCAGCTCGCAAAAATTTTCTAATTTTTCAACTTCATATACTTGCTGACGGAGTTAAGAACTTTTGATGGTGCGGAAATGTTGCGAGCGAACGTAGGAAAAAGAAAAACTAGCGCAGTGATACATCGCTAGAAAACTCAGTTTGCCAAATTTCATTTACGACATTAAGTAAAACAATAGAAAAATAAATAAAAAAAACTCCAGCGCAGTAATATTTCACCTGAAAACCTAGTTTTGCCAGTTTTCATCCATAATTTAAAAAAAAATCCGATTTCCAAATACTTGAAAAAACTGCAAAAAATATAAATAGTAATCGATATGATATTTTATTGTGTGTTTCAATTAGAAAAATTATAGAGGACGAGGACCGGTGATGACACAAATTAGTAACATAAAATAAAGCATTGATCGAAGTAGCATCCCAGAAGCGTGTATATTTTACATCAGTTACATAATATGAGTTTAAGTACAAGTTGAGTGAGGTAAACGAATATGAACGGAGATAAATGAGTGAGCAGCGGAGATGGTAATACAGTGTAGCCGCAAACAGAGATGTAAAATATGTATTAATATAATCGTGTGTTCGCAGGAGTGAGGAGAAGGATTGGTGGTCTCAACAAAAATTACGAAAAACTATCAATCTATCGATGTTTTATTGCTAAAAACCAATTTTTCAGGAATTTATTGTTTTCTAGTTTTTTTGGGAATTACTGAACCAATAGGCACCAAACTCCTATCAGACCTTCCATATAAGGAATACCTTTCATGAAAATGTTAGTCCTATTCTTTTGGTTGGTCATTTTCTCAAAACCGTGAACACAAAATTTTTTCCAACAATTTTTCTTCTTCAGTTTTATCAGAAAGTAGCACATTAATAGGCATCAAACTTCTATCAGACTTGCACTTACATAACAATAATCTATTGTGAAAGTTTCAATTCCATCACTTTTGACATTTTCTCAGGATCGTGGAAAAACGATTTTTCTAAGAATTTTTTGTTTTCCAGTTTTCTCAAGAACTATCAAACTGATGAGCACCAAACTTCTTTCAGACCTGCTCTCCCATATGATAACTATCTTCTGTGAAAATTTCAGCCCGATCTGTTCCGTACTTTTCTCAAAACCATGAACACAAAACTTTTTCCAGTAATTTTTCTTCTCCAGTTTTCTTGAAAACTACGGAACTAAAAGGCACCAAACTTTTATAAAACTTGTACTAACAAGGAAAATCTTTCGTAGAAATTTCAGCCCGTTAACTTCCGTCATTTTTTCAGAATCACAGAAAAAATAATTTTCCACTAATTTTTTTTTCAGTTTTCTCGGAAATCAATCAACCGATAGGCACCAAACTTCTTTTAGACTTGCTCCAATATAAAGACTATTTCTCATGAAAATTTCAACTTTAAGTTCATAGGATCCTATACGAAACTTATAAGTTGAATATATCTTCTGAGATTGGCGTAAACTCACAACTTTCAGTTCTGAACCAGTTAATTCTCACTTCTGATCTTGGATTTTAGTTCCGTGAGGTGGAAAAACTCAAAATATTAATATCTCAAACAGAAAAATTTAAAGATATGTCATGAAAAGAAGAAAATGTAATATGCTCACATAATTAAAACAAGAGAATATTTTATCAAAATTTACTTTAACAGTCAAGTCCAAAAATTTGGCACTTTTAAAAGAGTACAAATTTTTTTCAGCTGAATTCCGAAATATACAATAGCAGCTTTTGAGAACTAGTTTAAATTCAAACTTTTTTCAATAATGTAGAGATATAATTTTACTGGAATTGAAGCAAAAAGTCTTAAAATGAAAATTCTTTAGACAACCCAGTTACTGTTCATTTTGTAACATAGGCAGGACTATATTAACTACGAGGCAATTGAGGCTGTGCCTTAAGGCAGAAGAGATGCGTATGAAGAACTTTTTTTTAAAATTGATGCTGGAATGGCGGAAGGCTAAATTTTCGATTGCCTGAAGACGCAAAAAAGCTTAATACAACCCTAAACATAAAACATAAAAAGTGACAAAAAATTATTGAATTTTATGCTTGTTACAAATGAAAACTAGAAAATCTGGCATTCCTGGTTTTACTCATTGCCTGTCAATCAGCTTATCCTGTACCAGCCAGGGCAAGTAAGTGGGAAAATAGCCAATCTAAATTAGATGTTAAAAAATTTCGAGTTTAGGAATTCACTGATATCAGAAATTGAGAATACAAAGGTAAGATAATCCTATAAAATTATATTGTTCATGTCAAACTAATGCCTTTGAAACGAATATCTCGTAAAACCCTCAGTTCTTCACTTTTGCAACTATATATACATTAGCTGCAGGTAGACTTTGCTTATGATAGTTGTGTTAAATATCAATATCTATGCATCATTATTTCTTCTTCTCTTTGTTTATCTATCAGTTTTTCAAACCCAAAATCCAAAGTTCAGTCGTAATCCCAAAACGCACAGCTAAAATACGACAATGAGAAATGATTTACATTAACAATATCAAAAATAAAAAATATTACCTAAAACCCAGTAAACACCCACAAAACTCTGCCTATATCAGCGCACAGCTGACGTATATCTTGGCCATATTTCTTCTGCAACCTTTTTGCCTTTTAACCAGTACCACCGTTTCGAACATTTTTATATTTTTTTATCGTTTCTGAATCAGAATTAGTAATTAGGCTCACTACTCGTTTGCGTAAGCCAATAACATAATTTAATATATTCTCAAAACGGATGCGTTGAATTTTGAAAATGACAAATGACATTGATAAGATTCTTCTTGGGAGGGATGTGATATATTCACAGTTTGAACAACATCGATACTTGAGTATGCTCATATTCGATTATTTTGTTTGATTCTTCATTTGACTCTTCAATCTTTCTTAAAAGGATGATCATTCTTATCGGTTATCATTCCAATTTTATTTCAATGATGAGTTTCAGTGATCATGTTTAAAAATGAATTCTGTTTCTCTGGAACAGTGTTTTTCTTCAAAATCATTCAAACAAAATGAGAATGAAATAGGTGGCGTTTTATTGGATGATTTTAAACATTTTGAAGGTATTATACATCAATCTGGACTTTTGTTTTCTATTAGAAGTTCTGCCCAATTTAAAAAGTAAGTTGAAAAAATATAAAATGATCTGACATATCGATGAAAGAGATGAAATAAATTAGTCCAAAAGTATTGACGTATTCTTTTATTTCATGACGTATACGTTGGAAAAAAGTATTTATACGGTTCACCACATCATTAAAAATAAAAAATTATTAATTTATTATTTACAGAAAAGTTAAGGATTTCGTAGCTGGAAGTATTTTATATAATATTTATTCATGATGAAAACTAAAACAGAGGAACAATAATCACTTCTCCCAATCTCAAATACTGATAAATGGGCGAAGTAAATATTTCGGTTGAGCCATTCTCTGTTAGTAAACGATTGACGAATGAATCGGTCACCATTGTTGTTCAACCTGTGTGAATATATCACATCCCTTCTTGGGATCTACCAATGTTGCAAGTACTATCTACAAAAAAAAAAAAATTTACAAGCGAGTTTATCGAATGAAATTCAACATAAAAAGTTAAGAATATAGTATTCAGATCATTAAGATTATATAATAATATTATTAGAAAACAACAACAACAACAACAACAACAACAACAATATTTTGCGGATTTTTTTTATTTGTTTTGAAAAGTGCACCAAAGACTTACTTTAAATGCCCATGCAGAAATCCATTAATATTGGAATCCATAAGCACACACACACAAAAAAAAAAAAAGAAGAAAAAAGAAAAAAAAGATTTTATCAACGAATACACGATACACCGGCAATTTCAATTTTTGTCTTTAAAAAAAATCAAAATATTAATTGGAACAAACGAACGAACGCAGCCGAAAAGTGGGAAAAGTAACGAAAAATAAAAATTTCACAGATCGAATATACCTAAATTGAAAAAAATCACGAATAACCGAATGAAATGACGCACGATCGCAAACGAACACATTGAAGTGGCAACACGAACGAAACTGCACTGAAATTGAAAGTGAAAATTAAATGTACAACTAGTAGTAGCAGCCGAGATCAAGATCAACATATAGACAGTACAGGTTGGCCCGATCGTAAGGCACACTACAGCTGCTGACGTCACCGAAGTTTACCGTCGGTGTGTTTTGATATAGCTTTTACCCGATTCATTTTCATATTTACGATTTATTCTGAATCTCACAGACGATACCTATAATTTCAATTGATTTATTTTTACTCTTAAAGACGTTGTCTTCGTTTAATAGAAAATGCGGATAATGCATTTATTGTTATTTTATCAATTCATAAATGAGAAATTTAGTTTGTAATGGTTTGAATGGGCTTATATTCATTTTTTATTTTACCAAATGGAATCACCGATCAACAGACTTTTAAATAATTTTTTCAATAAATAGGTATATTTTGAGAGTATGATTTTTCATTAAAGGTTGTTAACCGACGGCCACTAAATAACCTAGTCAAAATAAAACTTAAAAAGTAAAAGACTATTAAAATCTGCTTATTTTTTTTTTTTTTTTTTTATTACATCTGATTTATACATCGATTCTACGAGAAAAAAAATTTTTTTTTTCAAATTTATACGTACATTTGTTTGCTTTTTACACGGTGAATATATTCAAATTAAATTTTATGGCTTTGTTCAATAAATTACGTAGGTATTTTATAATAATCATTTCCATGAGAAAACATATCTCAAATACTTTGCAATTAAATAAAATAAGGTTTTTGGGAATTTTAATCTCTTAATCTTCCCAAAAATTTGCATTTGTTCGTTCCAAAGTATCAATTAATTAAATGGAAAATATTACATAATGAATATAGGCCTAAGTATTTTTTTTTTTTTTGAAGAATTCATGAACGAATATTATTTTATTTTTTATCAATAGGTAGCAATACAGATTCACCAAGTCACTCGTAATTGTTTACTCATGGGTACATTATGTACGTAGGTTTAGTCGCCCTATACACCCGGAAGAAAGAGAAGATTACAGTAAATATTTCAAGTTATTAATTTTACAAAAAATAGTATAGGTTAGATGGCTGATAACAGTATTATTGTTTTTTTTCAAATATTGTTGACAGGGCGGCTCTAGGATTTCATTTTGGGGAAACAGGCACAGATAGAGAGGCGATGAAATTGGTTATTAAAAAATAATAATAATAACTAGGTATCGTTATCAACAGCCAACCACGAGACAAGAGAGATTAGAAATATCTTCACATGAAATTTATTTTTTCCTTCTTTTTTGGAGGAGAGAGAATGCTCAGTATGATCAGTTGAGCCACCCTTGATTTTTCAAATTCTTCCAAAAGAAAATTCTAGATGCACTAGTACGTTAATTGTCTCATTACAAGTTTTTAAATATACTTTGCAGTGCTTATGAACGGGCGTACTTTTAACAGGACAAAAGAAAATTTATGAAGTAAAATTCTCTGATATGACCCGTGAGAACAGCCATAGTTACCTTGCTTAATACAAAATACATTTGCCAGTTATAGTTGGTGGTAAGATGGCTGTGCGGTTAAGTTCACCGCTTTTAGCTGGCAAATATGTAGATCCCAGATTTGATTCCATAAACTGACAAAACCTACATCTGGTGACCCTTGACATATGCTGGACATGCACGCACCCTAGTGGTGTATGGTGGAACTCACAACTCTCCTTCATAACTCGAGTTTCCAATAGATGGTACCCTATATAGTGGAAATAGAACCAATATAGGTAATATAAGCCTGCATGTATAGGTATATAAGATAGTTCTGGCTCTGCCTAACCTCCTACAGCATCTAATGTTGTTCAACTCGTGTTGAGTCTTTCTAGGGAGAGAGTGTGTGGGAACTGCCATATCTTGCTTAATACAAAATATATTTGCCAGTTATAATCGGCGGTAAGATGGCCCTGAAGTTAAGTTCACCGCTTTTAGCTGGTGAATATGTAGGTCTCAGGTTCAAACCTACACGACCATTTTCAAGAGCCCTAACATCCTCAAAACAATTTAGCCACAACTCTCGTCATCCATTGAAATATATCTTTCACTGAAGCATTGAAAGTTTACTATGAGATGAACTCGAAAATATTAATGAAAAAGGCAAAATATATGGGCACGTACTGAATAATTGTAATTGGCAACTGAGAAAAATAAAAATGGTTGCCGAGTTAATTCTTTTCTTAGCATGTGCAGAGAAGGTAACTTTTGGAAGGATCCAGACTCCCTCAAGTCAATCATATAATATACTGTTCTGTTCTAAGAAGAAAGCCATCTTCACATCTTCATGAACAATACCATTCTCCATGAGAAAATAAAAACACATATCTAGTCACAATTATGTGGAAAATCTTGCCAAAAAAATTATTGACACATTCGTTTAATTTAAATTGAGCAAGTATACTGTGTATCAGATTTTCAATTTTTGTCTTCTTGAAACATAAATGTAGTACAAACCACGGGCATACACGTACATAATTACATGTACTACAAAAGATGTTGCTTGTGGTAAACTTCAGTGACGTCATGCTATGCGGGTTGCATATGAATCGACCTAACCTCTACTGTTCATAGATCTTGAGCAGAGAAGATTGTTTAGCATATACAGTATTTTGCCATCTGTTAGGCAACGAGTAAAGCTCCCCACTCGATGAGCAACGTCTTGCGACCAATTAAGCTCATGCAACCCGTGTATCAGGGGAGGGGTTGTCATTGTGTACCTCAGGACGAGTTATCGTCGCTGAACAAACCCATACGGTGTCAGGGTCAATGCCCATTGTCTTATTTTCTGCAGAAAGACCAGTATGCGCCGGATGACCACAAAGTTATACACAATTTACAAGAAAAAAAAAACAAACAACAACAACAACGACAACGAAGGCGATGATAAAAAAAATTGTATTTACGTCGTGCGTGAGTAGGACAGAAAAATAATTATTATAGGCACATAGGTATAAAAATTAGACAGGAAACATGAAATGAAAAGGGAGCAAATCATTGGGGGAGTGCCTATAAAAATTTAGGGACACTGGTCAACCATTTGGATGAATGAATACGAGTGATTCCGTACATGAATAACGAACGATTCGTTTGAATCATCTCAATAGTTCTCGAAAATTGATCAGACGTGTATTGACGCATCCACGATTTTCATAAGGGGGAAACACCCCAACCCATGGCCATAACCACGGATGGTTGTATGGGGAGACTACAACAATGGTTTTCATTTCCCACACATACTCCCCCAAAAAAATTATCAAGCCAAAAAATTAAAAGCTCATTTTACTTTTTTAATTCAATTTCTTGAATTTCGAACACAATAATTCTGTACGATAAAAAAGTGCTTCACTTCAAGTTTCAGTTCTGTACAATTTTGGTAAAAATTTAATTTCAGTTCAGCTATACAGTTCTAGTTTTGTGGCAAATTTAAATATAAAAAATTCCAAAAAATTGATATATTAAACAATTTTTTAAGGAACTCTTGCGGATAAGAAATAAATGATAAAAACGTATAACCCCCTAATTGATTTTTACATAAAAATTTACGAATTACAATAAATAAAGAAAAATGTGAAAATGATACTGAACGAGTAGGCTGTCATTCAAATATGATCACATCATTCGAAGAAAACTTTTTAACTCACACACCGAGCTAAATCTGGAAGTTGGAAACTTACTGACAACTGAAGTTTTTTTCGAGCTCGACTCGGACAATAAGATCAGCCATTTCAGAGAACTAGTTTTGTACTTTTCCTAATAAAATGATAATGACGTATTATCTAATAATGAGATGCGAAAAATGGGAAGCGAAATATGGAACGTCTCCACGCCCACCTGATACCTACATTGTATAATCCGCGGAATAATACGACAAAATTATACTATTTTTGCACCTAAATGATAGAAACATTCAGACCTTTTAGCTCAAATGAAATCCTATCAGCGAGAAAAATTATTTACAGCCTTTTTGAGCGAATGAGGGAACTCGGTCTAATTTGGAAAAATCGTGCTAAATGATAATTTTTCGTATTTTTCGTTTTTTTTATCTTCGCTTTTTTGTTAATCAATTTTTTTATTTACCGAAAGCTGCAAATTTGTAGCAAAAAAGTTGGTAAAATTGGGAATTTTATCCCCCTTTGTTGAACCGCTTCGAAGAAACACTAATTATTTGAAAAAGAACTACTATGGTACGCGCTCGATTCAATATTACAGGGTTAAATTTCTCATTTTAATTTTATTATTCTATTGGGTTCAGTCAACGGAGCCATGTCCAGCCTCAGGAAATTCTTGTTGATGATGGTGTGAGGGAAAAGTTTGGTCGGGAACCGGAGGCCAATGGTCTGATGGTATGAATTTTCCAATTACAAGTGGTAGCACCAACCAAACCAGACCGAACAGGTGCGGATACAGGGGGGTTTTGGGGGTTGAACCCCTCCGAAATTTAAAAAAAAAAAAAAAGATGAGAAAGAAAGAAAGAAAGAAAGAAAGAAGGGGAAAAAAGGGAAAAGGAACTGAAACCGTACTCGATAAAAAAATTGAAGCCAACAGCTGATTATTCTGCTATATTTGTATTGGGCAGAAGCAATTGTTCAGCCATAAGTAGCTCCTACTCTAGCAATCCAATGTATAAAATATATTTGAAAAATGGAAATCTTTCGAGCCCCCTAGCGCCTCTCCTGGGGAGATAGAAATACGCCGCTCCTTACTTTTTTGTAGAAAACTTAATTCTGTAAAACTTTTGTTTCAAGAATTTTTTTATACAATCAGTAATTTCTGCAGCGTTCAGCTTTAAGTAAACCTCTACACTCCATTTAAATACATGCAGGAATCATATCTCATTTGCTTCTACCAAACGCAAATATGGCGGACTAATCAGTGTTGGCTTCACTTTTTTAACGTTGGTCTTATAGGAAGTACAACATCTAAACTGAAACTAGAGAAAATATGCGTGATTAACTGAAACAATGACAAGTTGCAACAAGTCAATACTTTTATCATAAAAAATGTGTTGCGGCTTTGGTTTTTAATCCTTTTTCTTTCTTTTCTGAATAAAATGTTGAAGTGATAGATTTTTCTAAATAAAATAATTGTAACTAAAAGGTTTTAAATAGTTTTGTGTACAAGTAGTAAATTTTGAATTTTGGATAAACTTATTTAAAATATTATTTCTTTAAAATGAGTGCCGGTGCGAGTAAAATTACTCAATTTTTTAAATCAAAAAATCAAAATGTAAATGCAGTATCAGTTCGGGATTCGAGTAATAAGTTCAGCATCAAGGGTTGCCTAGTAGAAAACTGGTCCAAAGAGTCAATAAGTCATGCTCAAGTTAGGTCCGTTAGCGAGAGAGAGATACACCTGGGAAAATCAGCTCTATTGAAAATACTTGACAGCGTTCGGGGACATTCTGTACAATAATTGTACAGCCCATATGTGACATATATGTGAAAAATTAGATAAGAACTTTGGAACACAATTCGATTCCATATGATGTTTCAACGAACCTATTAACTTATTATCTATTCGTCAAGTCGGTAGGTCAAATGAAAGATTTCCATCATTGCATCATACATTTGTCATTTTTGAGCCATGTGGGTCATACGTGTAGCATATTTAAGTCAATGTGATACATTTTCAGCAGAAATGTAACGGAAGTTTATGAAACAACTTCAGATGTCATAGAAAAAAAAAAAGAAATAAAAGTCACAAGTCAGTAATAAGACCGGAGTCAAATGATTCACAAAACTGACGTTTGAAGTGGCCCTGGCAAGCGTAATTTAGCATTAGGCTATTTTAAACTAAACAAATCAACAAATTAGAATTTTATGCCTCTTTCATCAGCCTCATTGAATAAACCGACAAACTGCTGGTAGAAAACAGTGTACTGGAACACAGGGTAGAAGTGAAACATGTTATGCTGATATTTGTATTTTGAAGAATGACTGTTTCGTTGGCAGCGTGATTTTTCATTTTTTATTTTGTTTTGTATAAACGTTAAAACACTGAAAAAGTCACATAAATTAAACAAATTCTGGAGCAGCAAGCCTCCCCAGAAAAAGTAGGTTTTCGAAAGAAAAGAATTATGAATTTTGATGGTCACATTAATTATCTGTAAGTTTATGTGCGTTAATGGTATGTTATGATTGTATGAAATGTATTGGCTGCTGACAAAATATTAGACAATGTCAAATTTAAAAGAACTATTTCTTCAAAAAATGAAAAATTTATCAAGATGATAAAGTATGATACATATAATCATATAATTTCAAATAAAACCAAAGAAATATAATAAAGTTATGGAATAAAAAAAATAGAACATGAAAATGTGGTTAATTTTTGTATAAAGTTGATGCAAATTTAAAAAAAATTTAAAAAATTAAAAAATTTAAAAAATTTAAAAAAAGTTTACTAGAAGTACTACCTATTTGGTTGATCTACACCAAAATTGGTAGCATGCTATAATAAATTATAACAGATATTTGTTTCAAATTTCGTACATATGGTTCCAAAATTCCGCATTTTAAGACAAATATTAAAAAAAAATAGCGGTACTGGAAGTACCATCTGGCAGATTCGCACCAAAATTAGTAGGGTACTACAATGAATTAAAGTAAAAATTTATTGCAAATTTTGTGGCTATTGGTGCATATGGAATACCTTGTTGTGAGAGATATTCGCACTAGAAGGTTTTCAACAGTATTTTGCGTGTTCTGCCACTTCATACAATTAAGTATGGGAGAGCCAAATCCTCGGCAAACACTGGCGATTTTGGAGCCAGTTTTGAGAGTTTATATACAGAATTTGGCACATGCACACAGACACACATGCATACGTACATGTACGTAATTATGTCATACGTTACGTCATTTCTTGTCTCTGTTGAGGTGATAAGAAACAACGCAGCTCGTTTGGTACCGGGCTGTGACATCACTGAAATCGTTATCAGGTAATTGATCTCAGCCTGTGCAATGTATATTACCTGTACATACGTACAGGTACGAACATACAAACGCACCAGTGTGTATTTGTTTAACGTCATATAGACAATTATTGCCAGTCTTTGGGCGGCAACTGTCGTCGAGTGGTGCGAACCCCTAATACCTCATACGAGTTATGTCCCCACAGTGCAAAACAGAATTTTATAGTCTAAATAAAGACAAATGATGGTACCAGTAGTACCATCCGGCTGATCCGCACCAGAAATAATAGGTCTGGTTCTTGGCTAAGTAGAAATGTTCGTATTAAATTTCGTGATTAACGGACAAAAATTGCGATCTGTACGATGGGAACAAGAAATTGACTCATATATATGTATATATGAATTTGAGTTATTAGTGATAAAATTTTTCTGACTTCATGAAACAAAAAACGTACTCACCGCCAATTCTGGGAGCTAATACCGCACCAAGTGTAATAAGTAGATTTTCTAAAAAAAAATCTACTTCAAAATTGTTTTCACCGACTGATAGATAAGGCAAAGAGGGAAATGAATCAAATAGAGTTGAACAGGCCTAGATTTAGTAAGGAGGGTCAAAGGTAACATTTTTTTGTTTCACGTGCTTCGTTGCATGATCATTTTTAGTCTACTACCCAGCGCAAGGAAGTTTCACTGCAAAAAAATTCAAAAACTGAACTAGTTAACTTATTATCACACTAGCCTTTCTCTTCTTACAAGTTAGTATCTATCCATTTAGAATTTTTTTAGCAGAAGCTACTAAAGTGGCCAGCCATCATGCAGACAAAAAAAATCTAATGCGTGAACGACGATTTACAATTCACCCGGAATTGGTTTTCTCGACCTACTTCAGTGCGGAAATTCAACCGTGACAGCGGTTTTTCGAATTTCAATTGTCTCACAAACTCTTTGATTTTAAATGAAAATTCTGCTTTGATTCATCACGACGCGTGTCTACGATGTGCTAATGTCCACCGCAACCGTGACCCGTGCCAGCAAAAATATGTCCTTTGTTAAACGGTGACACCTTGACCAACATAATTCTCACGTAAAATTTTCTGACTAAGTATTTCTACTTAATTCGATAATGAATTAAAAACCATTTTCCGATTTATACCGCAACTTTTACCCAATTCATCGAAATTTTAAGGAGGAAAACGACACTTTCGTGAATTTATTACCTAGCGTAGGTATTTACGAGAGCTACCCGTAAACTAATAAGAAAAAAAAATTATTATATTAAACAACTAATTGTCACAAAAAAAAAAAAAAAAAAAAAAAAAAAAAAGACGGAAAGAAAGTATGGTATTGGTACCTACATAATCTTCACCAAAGTCCTTCGTCCGGACAATTTTTTACGCGTTACATTAATTATTTATCACCTTGACGTCTGCTTCGAAATGCTCTTTATTTCTCCTTAATGCGGGTATCCTACTTCATGAAAAAAAAAAAAAAATTAATGAATTTTTAAGCATCAAACTTATTGAGCCGTGTAATATCCAAATACGTAGTACACAGTTGCCAACACGCGGTAACCCTTCTGCAATCATCATTAAATTTCTCTCAATTATAGAGCTTCGATATGTATCGAAAACGTCAAATCAAAGACAAGTATGTATGCATATGTTAGACATCAGTAAGTTTTTAAAATATTACCGCAAGCCTAAACTTTGCGTAAGCAATAGACATATCACCGACGGAGAAGGAATTTGCCTGAATATTTATAATTCAATACCAGAGTAAGACTAACAAAACTTCACTGAAACCGACCGACTTCCATTCATCTTTCCCAAGAGGGAAAAAATGCGAAAAAATTATACTGAAATGATAACTTACCATTTATAGTGGCGAAACAGAAAGTTCACCCACCCGCACAAGTTTTTTGGGCATTCATATCTTTACGAAGGGTTCGAAGAAAATCTACAAATTAAAATTGATCTGGTATTAAGACCCAGGATCGGGGGTAGGTTTGTTTTTCGTTTCATGACCGCTGGAAACTTTTGGCACTATTAGCTGATATTTACACAATTTTCATTCAAGTGTCATGAAATTTGGTACACTTATTCCAACCGAGACAACTATCAATCATTTTGTTTTTGGTCGGGTACATCCTATTATGTTACATTTTTGAGGCTTAAATAGTTGAAAAATGCGTAATTTTTAATCAATATACACGAAATTTGGTACAAATATTTTAACAATTTGAAAAATTTTGTTTCAATTTGCTGAATGGTCCATGAGTAAACAGTATTTAAAAATTTTTTTAATTATTGCTAAGAAGAGAAAATACATTCCAGATGAACCAAACAAGCTGCGCCGAAAGCACTCCTGCTGTTATTTTATTTGCTAACGAGTCATTAATAATTTGCGTACGTAGATATTTTAAAACTTTACAATACAATTCCATCGTGAATTTACTCGAAACTTTATTTTAAACGTAATTTTTACCCAACATTCTGCCAAATATTTCCAAATTTTTCAATTTTTTTACGAGCTGTTATCTACAGTTTCACAGTTTGCGTAGTGTCGAATGTTAAGTAATAATTGTTTTATTTAATTTCGTTTTTTGTAAACCCAAATGGAACCCCATGAAAAAGAGAAACGAAACTGAGTGAGACTATTAACATACAGAGAGAATCATATACACCTCACCAACCAGCCGACAATAGACTGTGAAAAAAGAGAGGGGAGAATTTTTTTTCAATTCTCATTTACTTATTTTCATTCGTTTCAAGAAATGTTTTTCCCGTTTTCTGTGTTCACAGATGGTAAAAATTGGTAACTTTGCCATTAGAGGGGTAACGGACTTCCTTGATGGCCATTAAACTTCCTTAGAATAACACAATTTTTTCGGGAAAATCTTATGCAAATCCGTCCGGAGGTTATGGAGTGATAGTGTTTCCAACAGTTTTTAGCCAATAGCTCGTCATTTTATAATAAGTGGAGATTAAACCTACTTATACGTCATTACATTCAGATTTTACAAACCCTGAAACGGCGCTTTGAATTCAAATAGTTATTTTGACAGAAACAACGAAACATTTATATTTTGAGCATGCCCATAGAATAATTTCTCGCATTGGTAATTTCAGTCGCCTTCACGTTCATCGTAGTGGTTTAGTTGTTTCTTTTTTGGTTAAGCAAACCTACAATTTATGGAGTGGCTTGCTGAGATAGAGATGTACTGTTATTTTTAATTTTATTGTTTTCTGACCCGTAATGGGGCCCTTTTGTACTCGGGGGCTTCCGCACTTCGAGGTCTGCTGACCGTCCATTGTTCCCAATATATCATAACTCATATAATATAATATGAGATCAGATGAATGTCGCAATTAAACCCATAGACGCGCAACTCTCCTTCATGACTGTTTCAGATTCATTTCGTCTCATGCTGCCCAAAGATTAATATTGACAAACTCACTCTGAACATGGAAAACTGCACAGGAACGATGTTGAGTAAGTACCATTCCCACATGATCACGTTTTATGAATTTTTATGAAGTTATTGAAACAATCAACGTTTAGGTTTGCATACTTTTGGAGACTCTTTTGAATTTTTCAACCATGAAAAGAATTTCTGATAAAATACACGGAATATTTTACGCCCCAGTTAACATGATACGTCATTGTAAATTTCGAATTAAGTCTTCGAAAGTACATACAGGCCTGCTATCGTTTATTACACCTTAATACCGCATATATATTAATAAACAAATTTTAATTGGCTAAAATACAATTTTTACCAATTGCACTCTGGAAGTATTGTAAGAAATCATTATTTTGGTGTTATATTTTGTTGAAAAAATAAAAACCACCCATATTTGAATAATTATTAATCAAAAAATTTCATGTTAAAAATAGTAACTTAGAAGCAAGCAGCTTCACAGAAATGCTCGGTTAGTTAGATAAGGAGACTCGAACAGACGTCCCTATGTAAAAACTCTCGAAAAGAATTAAGCGTGTCTCGAACGTTCCTCAAGTACCTACTTAAGTAAGCTCATATCTTCTCCCACCGAGTAACTGCCTATTTTTATTACATACAATTAGAAACCACAACCTTTATGAAGGACGGTCAAAAAAATAATTTTATTCGATTGATGCAGAATATAATTATGTTAATTGATGGCCATCGTCGACCCAAACAATCGACCACTTTGGCACAGTCGACAATTCTTGAAGAATTTATAATTTCGCGAATTTGTTACAACATTAAAACAGCGACGGCAAATACGAATCTGGTACACAACCAGTCAAACAGACAGGTAGGTACAAAAGAATTCTCGATTAACTACTTACAAAATATTTTAGAAGAATCAATGAATGCGTCATTATATGACTTTATTATTTAGGGGTCTCTGCACCGAAAGAAGACCTTTTTTGAATTTACATAAAATTGTAGCGTTTATTTTATACTGTTCTTTTTCTTCCCATTTTATAGTAAGTATTATCTACGAATAATAATTCAACAATAATTAATAGCGAACATGTAAACGACCAAGAATATTTTCAGCGTAGGAATAAATCAAACTTTAGAAATCCAGCATCTTTCGTGTGTGAGAAATGACACGAGAATATTTAAGCACGTAATTTATAATCAGCGATAATTCAGGTGTACAGCAAGTCAGGCAACCAGCAGCTCGCGAGTCAATTTGGGAAAACATTTTAAAAAATATAATGAAGAAAAAAATAAAAAAAATAATTATAGCCTCACTGAACTACTCATAAACGGTTTTAGGAGGGCCTCAGAGGGTCTCAGCCTCCCAGAATATACATTTAGCCCACCCAGAGACTTTTACA
This sequence comes from Ericerus pela, assembly GCA_011428145.1. NCBI lineage: Eukaryota > Metazoa > Arthropoda > Insecta > Hemiptera > Coccidae > Ericerus > Ericerus pela. Next base: position 431,503 of record WOFM01000161.1, on the reverse strand, counting down.
AAAAATAAAAAACATATATAAGGGGCAGAGTTATGTACCTGATACTTGGCAAGAAAACCCTGCAAAAGCATAATTTTTCGAGGAAAAGGACCCTCGTTTTACCACCGTTTTGAAGGTGGAGGGTGCTTTAGCCCCCCACAGGTCAAAAAACTTTTCGCTTCGCGACAAGTTGTATCCTTACATCAAACTTTTTTGGTGATTTGTTGACCGGACCGTATTTCTTAAATTTATCAATTGGGGGGAAGAGAAGAGGTAGATTTTAGAAAGAACAAGTTGGTCGACAGATAAAACTTGATCGGAATTTAACTACTCCCCCAAATTTTACGACCAAAATCCATCTACGGAACTATGAGAGACAAAATAGCATGTACACGCGTGTTTCTAACTACCAACAGATACGTCTTATTTAAAAATTATAGACCTACTTTTTATTTTGCGGCCCACGAAAACATTTCAAGAAGTCAATGTGGCCCACGGCCCAAAAAAGGTTGCCCAGGCCAAGTGTACAGTGTACACGTACACATTAATACATACATCTGTTTTTTTTTTTTTAAATTTTCACGAACTTTTTTAATTAAGCTGGTAAACGCGTTTTATTGAATAAGTAATAATGCGAAATTATGAATTGTCTCAAAAATTACACGCATACAAATATTCACGACGAAAAAACATTTTTAGAATTTATAAGTCTTTATTGAACACAATCACACAAACAATGATGTCAATATTTTAATTGTTTTGCACCATATAATCATGTATTAATAATGACTAATCGACACACTGAGTAAGTAAATTTTTGTATGGCTGAACTGTAATTTTATGTTTTGAAAATAGAAAATAAAAATCACACAAAACGTGTATTTCATAATTATGCTTTTGTTCGTCCCTCAACAAATGTCGATGCAAATTCTAAATTCTACGTTGCATGTCAGTTACTATCGAAATAAACCACACCAAGTAATTAAGCGCGTAACCCAGGTTTACATAATGTTCGTCATTTCGATCGTTCAAAATGACAAACATTTCGGCGTCGGTGTCATACGCATAATTAAACCACCCAATACTCGGACACCGAATGTAGGAGAAAGCCCGAACAGCCAAGTAATAAGTACAAATACGATACTGGTAGTAAAAAAATCGGATGGAAAATTATTTTACAAGCCAATGATATGCAAATGATGATAGTCAGTACTAATACGAAAGTACCACAATGTAATTCCATTAATTCTTTCAGCATTGATTGTCGTTCATAGTTAGGCAGGAATCAAGGAGACTTGATCATTGTAACAGATACGAGATGAAAAATGGGCGAGAACACGAATAAAATTAAAAAGGAAAACAACCGAGATCAATTCGTCCCTTGGCCATAAATAAACTTAAATTGAGTAGCAAGTTAACTTACCTACTACTGTTTCAAAAACTGTTGGACGATCAATTAATAAGTTTCTCTCGTTCTTTACATGAGTTCAACAGCTGATCTACTTTTTTTACTGTCTTCCTTTGATCTTGGTTCATTTGGAGTTCTGCCTGAATAAAAAAAATATTAGAGTTCTCAAGAGCCAGAGCCGTAGCCACAAAGTTTTGTCGGCGATGACATTTCAAACTTTCAAGTGGGTTAAATATAATTACAGATAAGAGATAAGAAAAAAAATTCGCCCTCCCTTGGTTACGAGCCTAACAAAAACAGCACATTCTGAAAAATCTTATATTTATAACAGTTTTTCTTCGGACATGGTTTAAAGCCCACAGAATGAAAACCTCAAAATTTTTTTTTTACAATGTCTTATTTTCTCAATCAACTTCTCATCCAAATTTCGATTTTCTATGTTCTTGATTCGCAGTATCCCAATAGGGGTGGGCATACACCATCATAAAACAATTCCTAATGATGACACAAATTATTACAATACTCCATTTACCTTACACTAACTTTAAAATAATATAAGACAATGCCAAGACAGCCAACTTGCAGTTTGAAAGTATTCACTTCAACTCCCCTGTAGCACAATGGAAATTTAAACCAAAACAGCTATTCACATAACATCATCCTAGGGCTTGTAACCACAACCATAACCAGAATAATAATCACTAAAAACCTAAACAACTTGACAACATTGACTTGAGAACCAATAACCAAAACAAAAAAATTTCACATAATTAAAAACCAATTCCCACAAAATGCTGAAACCATTAACCAGAACAATAACCAGAAAGAATCAGTTTTTATTGGTTCTTGTTAAATATCAATATTATTAATTATTTCTTTTTTAAATTACCAATTATTTCCTGGAAAATTATCAATTATAGATAATTTGACCTGAAGAAAAATTTTTCTGTCTACTGTACCTCAAATTTTGTCCCAACCAATAACCAGTAACCACAACCAATAATAAGAAAAGTTGTTTTGGTTAACCAGAACAATAATCAGTAACCAAATAATTACAATTTAACCAATAACTAGTAACAAGTAACAAATATAGATTTTTATTGGTTCTCACGAACCAATAACCCCAAAAACATTTTTGTTGCAAGCCCTACCTCATCCCATACAATGATCATGTTCTAATTCCTCCTAAACCAATACTAGTTCATAATTACTTCATATTAGCTGGACAACATATCTGAAATAATATCACACCAAGGGGAATTAAAAGTGAGATGTGTTGCACAAACAAAACAATCCATACCAAAATACTTGTCATTGATAATACAACAACCAATATCGATCTTGATGAGTTTGGAGAAACATATTCTTTCAACGTATGAATCTGGACAGATACGAACCACATCTATACTTGGCAAAATCAAACACTGCTATAGTAAGCTTTACTTGAATTAAACAGAAGAGTGATACTGGTTTGGAAAAAGCTAGAATTAGAAGTATTTTCTATCTTTGATCGAAGTTCAGAGCAAGCCCCAATGCTTCGATCAGTGGAAGAAATTATCGGAAAAGTTGATGAACTCTAAAGGTTTTTAGAAAAGCGGTAAAATCAAAAAAACCCCGATAGGAGTCAACAGTCTAATCTTCTTTCAAGCTGGAACCTACAGTATACCGCAGATTTTGCACAGATTCCTCTTTACAACGCCAACTACCCACCACGTAAGTGTAATACTTCTTATCACACGCCCAATCCATCATTATTAATTAGTAAACGAATTCTAAAATCTTTTATTTCAACCGAATTTAATGTTTTTTTCACCCTAATTTACTTCACCTTACATTATTCGTTTTTCAGTATCCACGACATGATTACACAGGCGGTTTTCATAAATTGATGAAGCATCTGACTTACATTTTTATTGAAGATTAGGAATGTTTAAACCAAAAATAGGTGAGTATATGTCCTGTTTGGAAAAATCATATACGCCTATTTACGGACACAGGAGGTACAACTGCAAGATGGAGGTGATATCCTAATCCTAAAATTATTTTTTCCATTCTAATTAACAGTTTCCACTCATTTACAAATTACAATTATAAAATTTGGCAACACTGAGAAACACTGAAGTCGATGCGTATGAGAAGAACGCAAATAAAGAGAATACCTACCCAATGAGCAGAATGAGGACAACATCCGAAGGGGAGGAAGAAAAGCCAAGAATCTGAACAATCTGCATCTATAGGCCAAAATAATCATAAATAATCATAAAATACGCCTCAGTCACTTTTCTCAAGTTGAACAAAGGTCACTCGTTCGGTGATATCAATGACTGATTAACACAATGCAAGATCACATCGTGCCAACATAACATATCAGATCAGTTGTGACATTAAATTAAGTATTGCGATGGTACGATGGAGAAATTGCTACAAAAAATAGCTGAAAAAGTCAAAAAAAATTAGGACAGTGAACTCGGTTTATTTTCTCACCGAATATAATCGGTTAGAAATAAAATAAAAAATTTTGAATGCGGCCAAGTTGTACAGTTTGAGCGATTGTTGATTGTCGTTAGTTGCCTTTTCGATATTCAGGTGCCTATAAATTTAATTTTAAGTTTAGCTAACTGGAACTTGACTTCAGGGATGAAATATAAAATTTGAATTCTGATTTTCAAACTTGTGTTGAATAAGAGCCTCGATTTCGACGTCGAGTTACACGCAAACCTATGCCCTATGATAAACTTGAGAAATAAAAAAAAAACAAAAAAAAAACAAAAAAAAAACGAAAAAACAAAAAAAAACAAACTCATAACGTTAAATCTTTCTGGTCATATATTTTCGTTAAACTTGCATTTTCTGTGACCTCGTAGATTTTTATACGATTAAAAATCATCAATGCGTTTTTAAACAATGAAAACAACAGGCCTCAGGGTGGGGTACTGAGCTGAGAAAATTTCACAAAACATGAAGGTCGGTTACTTCGGGTTAATGATTCGGGTTTTCTACGACGAACAAAAAGAATACTGTGGTAAATAAATAATAAATAGATTCAGCAATTCTCAAACGTTGGTCAACAATTTCGAAATTTTATGAGAAATACTAAACTGGGTTTCGTCCGTCAAAACGTGTCTTTCACAGAAAATGTTTTTTCTTCGATACTTTTCGAAACAAATTTCGATTACTTATTGAAACAAAAAAATACAAGTTTTCACGATTTTCAGATTTGTTTTTATTTCTGAATATTAATCGACAAAATATTATAATTAGTTTGCAAGTACTATAAGAATTGCGCAATTTGCGATCACTATGTAAGATGGGAGTGAGTAACGAATAATCATAGTACTATGAAAAGATGTGTCGATAAAATACTTTTATCACATTGCGAACGAGAAAAAATGGCGCGAAGAATCATATAAACTGAATAATTAATTTAAATTTTTTAATTAACTCGAGCCTAGGACAACACTCTCGCACTGACTAAAAACTTATTTATTTTGTACACAATAGTGTACAACTATTTCCAATCAAAAAAGTGATAAACTCTGAATATTATGTCAGAGTACATTGAAAATTATCAATAACTATGGGTAAGTAAAGCTTTTAAATGTAAACACTAGGCGTGTCAAAAACCTATCACTCTCAAACTTAAGAAAACAGAAGGCAAAAAATAGATTCAGATAAATAGGTACCCTATAATTTTAAATTTTTCTACGAATATTAAAGGATGCTATTAAATTGTTGAGAAAAGTATTGTTAAACCCCTCGTAGGTACTTAGGAATCTCAGTGACAAAGTGGTTCGGTGTTTAGTCTCACAACGATGAAGTTGCAGGTTCGCAATCACCTACCATCACATTTCTCACCTAAAATGGCGGAAATTTCGGTTTGGTCCATTTTGATGCTCCAGCATATCATTGATATCAAAATTCATGTAGCGAGCCCATTGTTCAACGGATTCCAACCAAAAAACTCAATTCTTTCACTTCCACACAACTATATCAAATACACAAGAAGGCATCAAATAATCTCCAGACCTGAAGCTGCTTGACCTCGATGTCAGTACTTTCTTTTCTTCTCCTCGAAAAATTCTTCATAATTTCCTGCTAAGGATATCTCAGATAGGTTCATCTAATCTCGATACATCCTAAGATTTGAATTAGGTTTAATTTTGCCCCGAAAAAATCGAGTAGTTTTTTCTGAATATAGTATCCAGCACAGATACATCATATTTTATTCCAAAATTTCTAGCTATAAATTTCGTTCAAAGCATAAATTGTGCACAAAAACTTAATTCGTGTTATATTCTAACGTGACTGAGTGTTAAACATTCATGTGAACAAGTTCTTCCTTAGGTACTCTTTTTTACTACACGATATTTACAATCGAGTTTCTTTCTTTAATTTCAGACCAAACAAAATCAATGGTTGCTGCGCTACTTACCATACAGCAAGCTCGCTTTTATTTTTGTCATCAGTTCACCTAATTTGCCAAACAGAGGCCACTCTGTTCGTATTATGAAATTAACGCCGCACTCGGAACAAAATGACATTTTCATTGTGCCACTTATTAACGACTTCCAGCTATCGATTTGATTGCCACAAAATTTCATACATTAATTTTCACGTAATTCACCGATGTAACTGTTCCACTTACACATTGGCGTCGCATATATCTTCCCAATGAGCGACATTAAGAGAAAATCAGGGTAACCTCATGAACTGTCGAGTAAAATACTTTTTCCTTCTTTCTTTCACAGGCAATATGACCGAATAATTTCCATTTCCTCGAGGAAAAGATTTTCATTTATCTTCGAGGGTGAAAGTAAGTTAGATCTAACATGCTACAGAAAACAGCAGAAATATTTCGAGGAGTGTCTGTCGTGAAACAAAATAATCGGAGAAACTTGAATCAAAACATACAAAATATTATACAACACTATTGGTCATAATTTGCGGATCTTTCATTTCAACACGGCCATAAAAAATCTCGGAATATTGTTATAATCTGACTGGCTAACCCTTGGGCAAAAGAATTTGGCTGTTCATTTTGTCGCATTCGTAACAATTAGACATACAGGGTGTACTCGCAGTCAGCAATGAAACATCACCAAACGACAATGATCGAAAGAGTTTAGATCGTAGATAAATGCCAATCGGAGGATATTAAAATTTTTCTTTCTTTACACCACAAGCAACTTGATTTGTCAAGTCGTGAAGTGACAATTGCAAAGTCGCAAATTTCGGTATTCCAAAACCTCTTATTGACAATCCGGAGATTTTTCATATGGGTACCTATGTTTTTAAATTCCTTATTTAAAACAATATAATTCGAAAGAAATTCGCGATCGACACCGTCCATTTTGTCTGGGCTTGGGATTAATAATGAGTGAAAATCGGTTCCTCAACATTGTTGCCAGTATCTCTATTTCAGGTCTACTTTATGGCTTGATAGTTAATAAGTAAAGCTGCTTCTGCTTGTACGTACCAATGATCAATTTTCTTTCCTTTACATTTCATTTATCACTTCTTGTATTCTTCTACTCCTTCCTCCCCACCTCTCTATGTATATTTATCATCTCCTAAACCAACGACATAGGTTCAAATAAGTATTATTCACGAAAATTATCAATATCTATCAACAAGATAAACAAGAATGATGAGAATGAAGTAATTTGAAAGATCGTTTCATACATACAATAAGTATAAATAAGTAACAGGAAAAATTTACATTTTTTCAAACATATCAGTGTTTCATAAGTTTTTTTTTCACGATATCTCAGATTCATTTATGGTAGATATTGGCATACCAATGCCGTTTGTCGCTTATTTTCAGAATTTATCTTCCTAGTCCCCCTTCCAACCAAATCTAATGAGATTCGAATAAACATGGTAATCTTGGATACCTTTTTTCCTTCAATAAGTACTGAAATTTCGCGAATAATAATTTACCTACAGATAATTTTTTTTTTTTTAAATTGGTTGAACTTTCCAAAGCTTCATACATACAATTAGTGACAAATACATATTTCAAAAGTTCATTTTACCAAATTTGGAATTAAAATCAAAGTTTTAGTTCCAAAACACAAAACAAAATTCCTCAAAGAAATTTTTAGCTGCGGCCTTCACATTGTAGCAACGTAAATCGACGGACGTAAGTTCTTTTTTATAATACATGATCAGAAATCGTATTTTTGAGACGAAAAGCAGCCCTTGTCATTTGTAAATTTATGCTAGCCTCAAAGTAAAGAGTGAATTCTCCCAATTTAGAATTACAATTTTTTAGAAAAATTCGCCACCCATGTCGGGATTTGAACCTGCGACCTTCACATTAGAATGCAGACTTAAAAACCACCAAGTTACACAGGCTAGTTGAGGAAAGGCAGTCAGTATGATTATATCTGTTTATTTTGAATATTTTTTTCTCATTAAAATAGCTTATTAATATTATTTCGTTGCTTTCTGATCACTAAATATAAAAAATATCTTCCTCAACAAGGTTTGAAAGAAAGTTTACATGATTTGAGATTGTTCATTCACTACGCTCGTTTCGCAAACTTGCCCTCGCATGAAATTCCTCACTTTCAAACCTTGGTGTGTAATATGCTATTTCTTCAATTATTTCAAAGAAATACGCAAGTCACATGACTGAGATGTAGATTTTTTTGGGAAAGAGTCTGTATAGGAAAAGAGGTAATCTTGAACGTCTACTTTGCTACTTACCTCATATCGATATTAAATAACCTCCAAGACCTCGATGGAATAGCTACGTTGCTGGAACCTAAAAAAAAAGAAAAAAAGATACACCTTATATATTCAGTAATGATAATATTCGTCTGTCTATAAGTTACTTACAACCGACGAGAATCCATTATATTATATTTTTCATTCAAACTTAGCCGACCGTCACACCCAATGCGTAGTCTTACAATTGTGTCGGCAACTTCCTGTTTACAATTGGCTACCTAACATTTATACATACAATTATTTTTAAGACCACCATCGATCAACATCACATTTATGTCGAGAAGGTGTCGTTAATAACTTTCTTCGCGATTATATCGATGACCAACGAAATCGCGTGTGAAAATTTGAGAGTGATATTGAATCGTGGAGTCAATTCGTAATCTATTCTCTACGACGAATATTGTCTTCACCACAATAAACGATACGATGAAAACTTTTTCGCCCAAATTCTTGATCATCCGAAAGATAAGTTTTCACCGCCTTTGGATAGATTTCACCGATATACTTAGGCCTTCTACGTCACAATATGAATCGTTTTTCAAGGATAAACATGGCCTAAAATCGAAAAAAATTACGATAAACGTGGGAAAGACGATATGGTGTAGGAAAATTGGGCTATAGTTGAAAAGTGTAAGTAACCTACACCGAATTGTATCCTCTACGGAGAATTTTGGCAAAACGAATGGAAAAGTGATTGAAAAGATAAATTCTGCCCTGTTAGACCCATAAACAGTTCTTAAATGAGGTAAAATATTCCAAAAACCGTTATCATCGGTAAGGAAGCCCGGTAATGATTTTACATTTTAAACGAACCCTCACAAGAAAGAAGATAACCAAGAAAAATTAAGCGAATCAATCTTCTTGAAAATTGAGAAAAAAAGGACGGATGAAAAACAAATCACTCTCATTTTGATTCATATCTCTACACACTAAAAAACCCTATGGGCTAAAAACTGTTGGAAACACTATCATTCCAGAACCGTTGGATGGAATTGCATCAAATTTTTCAGAAAAAATTGCGTCATTCTGAGAAAGGTTTATAGCCATTATGAAAGTTCGTAGCCCCACTGGGGGCAAAGTTACCAATTTTACCATCAGTAAAACTAGAAAACCGACAAAACATTTATTGAAATGAATGAAAAGGAGCAAAAGAGAATTGAAAAAAATATTTCACCCTATCTCTTTTTTTATCATCTGACGTTTAATGGTTGGTGAGGTGGATATGATTCTCTAGCTCTCACTAGGTTTCTTTTTTTTTTCATTTGTTTCATTTGGTCTACAAAAAAGGAGTTAATGTAACGTATATTTTCGTATATTTTGTAAATAATACGAACAATATTCGTTCACACTCTCTCAACACCAGAAATGAAGGTATTCAAATATTTTCAAAACATCTCACACCTATTTTTGTAAACAACCTAAATTATTCCCATTTAAAACGTGATAAACATAGAAATCATGACTCCAAAAACAGAGACCAAATATACCTGTCTCTCAATATTAATGCGAATCAGCAAATCCCTATTGTAACAATCCCTACTTTACTTAGTCTATTCACCATATTCGGTCACGTACACCATGTACCCTGAACAGGTATATAAACCCTGGCAATGATACAGTCGATGCCCAGTTAACTCAGTAACTCAGTTTAGTTCCTTACATTTTCTAAAAATATTACATGTACTTACTAATCCCAATATTTGATTTTATGTTTTAAATTGGTAAACTCAAAGTAAAAGTGTTTGAAATAATAATTGTTTTTTTATTTTAGTCTCATTCCAAGTTAAGGTCTACAATAGTCTGTGGAAAATTAAATTCAGTACGTTAAATAATCAAGGAATACTTTAATACTATTCCTTCGTATGGTGTAACACTGACAGTGGTTCTAAATAGGTACAGTACAACCTCTTTTGGCCGTCACAGTTAAAATAATATTATTAGACACTACGCAAGTGAAGCTGCGAGTAAAAGCTCTTAAAAATAAAATATCTCCGCGTAGTAGCACCTGCACTGTGATCAGGCACCCTCTGTCCATTTTCCTTTCATCTGATTTTACGCTGTATAACGCATTAAATACAAAATTGCTGCTAAATGCAATGCAGGAAATACGCTCCTAACCCTTTGCACCGTAAACATGAAAAAAAAACCTTGTAGCAAGACAAGCTGCTTCCATTTCTCAAAAAAAATTTTTTTTTGTTCACCAGTTTTCTCGAAAATTACTTCACCAATATGCACTAAACATCTATCATAAGTTTTCTCCAACAATTTTTTATTTTTCAGTTTTCTCAGAAACTAATGAACTAATAGGCAGCAAACATTTATCGGATCCGCATCTACATGAGAAAAATCTCTTTTGAAAATTTTAGCCTGATGCCTTTTGTAACCCCTTTTCCAGGAATTTTTTGTTCTCCAGATTTCTCGAAAATTACTGTACCAGTAAACATCAAACTCCCTTTATACCTTGTCCTATGTAAGGACTACCTTTCCTTAAGATTTAAGTCCTATCCATTTTGTAGTTTTCTTAAAACCGTTAACACAGAATTTAGGCGATGCACCTATATTATAAATTGTAATTTCTTTTTTTTGTCGCAGCCTTATGCTTTTCTTAATTTATAAATTTTTTCAGAATTTTGACCCCATGTAGATGCCTATCCTTAAATGATTTCTGCGCAGTTTCGTTTTGGAAAGGTTAAAAGTTACAGAGTTTTTGTCGTTTTTTCAAAAATTGAGTTCCGGCTTCGCGGTCATTTCGCCAAACGTCAGGATATATATACTTAATATTCGATTAAGGTTTGAGATGGTCGAAAAATGGGGGCCAATGATCTATCAGCATAGATTTTTCCATCACATACTGAAACTCAGTACCGGATTTGGGTTTTTGCTGCCTGTAGGCTTCAAAAAATTTTGCCACCTCTGAATTTTAAACATCAGTAAGATAGTAATACAAAAATCAAATATTTTTTTTCTTTAGAAATTAAAAAAAAAAAAATTGAAAAATCTGTCGCCCCCAAAATCTTTTGCCTGTAGGCAGAGCCTTTGCAAGGTAATGGGAAATCCAACATTGCTGAAGATGCAATAGCCTACAACTTAATCGCATTCACTCTCGTTAATTATGTAGCTTACACTTTTTTTTTTTTTTTTTTTTTTTTTTAAACTATTATTATTTCAGCCATTTTTTTTCGTAAAGATTTTAAAATTGCATTTCAGACCAACGGAGCAGATAATGGGGGATTCTGGGGTTCCAAACCCACTGAACTCGGAACAAAAAAGCAAATAAACATTTAAAGATCGAGTGTCTTTGTCAGCGGGGTTAATGTTGTGATGCGGGGAGAGGGGGTCATAGGAAATGAGCGGGGGTACGTGGACCTTCCTACCTAAGACGGAGCTGTCTACGCCCTTGTTTGCAACTACATTCGGACGCATTTGATCGACACGGCATCAAACACACCTAAGAGGGTAATTCTCCCATTAAAACCTATCAATACTTCCTCTTCCAAATGAAGTACAAGCGTCATTTTTACGCAGATCGATCAACGCGACTATCTCTGCAGATTTGAGTCAAATTACGGGCGAATTCACGACGAACCTTTGGGGAAGCACCGACATTTCGAGTATGCCAAAGGTCACCTTATTGCCGGTATCGCCTATCGATTTAGCTCTACCGGCATCCGACAGTATGTAATAAATCAATTCGGCCATAACTCCGGGACCAAGTAAAACACCTTCTTTTCTTTTTTCTCGCTCCGTGATCTTTCTCTCGTACGTGGAAAACAAATTGAAGTCGTGTTTTCTTCGGATTCGACGATCGGATAATATGAGGGAGCGGAGAGAAATGTTTCACTGGATGCATTTGTGCGTTGTCCTCATATACGGCAGTCAACACACAAACATGATTGCGTAATTGATTTTAAATTATCGGTACGAATTAATTATTTTCGACGAAGACTACGACTGTGCGCAGAACTGGTTTCACTCATTATGTAGGTAAAGCTGTAACACGCGTGTTCGCCAACAAAAGACGTAAGCAGAGGAAGAGAGGAAACAAAATTTGTTTATGACACACGCATTAAAGACCTAAAAAACGTGAAAAGGAAACCACAAATGTTCCGCCTTACTCCAGCCATTATCATTTGACACGCTCTGAATGGCTGCGGTGGAAGACCGATATGAGAATGTATAGGTGAGAATGAGAAAAAATTCAGTCTGTCCGCTTACTCAACAGGACTAGCAAACCAAAACTGGAGAGTAATGAAGAAAATAGTGTTCACTCTCAACAGAACACGTCCAAAACTAAAGAAACGTTCTGAACCTAATCACAGCACTCATAACAAAGCTTTTGAAACGAAATTTCGACGAAATCATCAAGAATTAGGAACCTACGAAGAAATAATCAACTTTCAAATAGAACCGATCCACAACTAAAACTATAGATGAAAACTTTCGAACTTAACTAAAGCTCTAAGTTTTTGAGTTTTTACTTCTGAGAACTGACACTGACACAAAAAACACCGAGTAGAATTGGTAAGTTTGAAAAAAACAAATTCAGATCTGTAACTTACAAGTTACCAAGACGAAACTGCGCAGAAATCATTTAAGGATAGGCATCTACATGGAGTCAAAATTCTGAAAAAATCTGTCAAGTGGGAGAAGCGTAAAGCTGCGACAAAAAAAAAGCAATTACAATTTATAATATAGGTGCATCGCCTAAATTTTGTGTTAACGGTTTTAAGAGAAAACTACAAAATGGATAGGGCTTAAATTTTAAGGAAAGGTAGTCCTTACATAGGACAAAGTCTGAAAGGAGTTTGATGTTTACTGGTACAGTAATTTCCGAGAAATCTGGAGAACAAACAATTCCTGGAAAAGAGGTTGTTCCCGGATTTCGAGGAAACTACAAAAGACATCAGGCTGAAATTTTCAAAACAGATTTTTCACATGTGAATGCAGATCTGATAAAAGTTTGTTGCCTATTAGTTCATTAGTTTCTGAGAAAACTGGAAAATAAAAAATTGTAGGAGAAAACTTATGATAGACGTTTAGTGCATATTGGTGCAGTAATTTTCGAGAAAATTAGTGAACAAAAAAATATTTTTTCAGCAACGGAAGCAGCCCGTCTTGCTTCAAGTATTTTTTTTTCATATTTACGGTGCAAAGGATTACGAGCGTCTTTTCTGCATTGCATTTAGTAGCGATTTTGTATTTAAGGCGTTACACAGCGCAAAGCGTTCCATTCAAGTTATGGTGACCAACGCCTTCGTCGCATTTCAATATCATACATTTTTATAATAAGGATGATTCTTAATTTTCTTCAGCCCGAGTAGTACTATTTAGTTTCAACTTCCGAAGTATATGCCAAATATCTGCATTTCAACAACCTTCTATTGGTACTGGTATTTCTGTACAAAACGTTAAGAACTTGGGCTAATAGGCTATACGGTCGTTATCCTAAATAATTTCGTATCTTCTTTGCAAACCAAGACGATATCGGTAATAGATCGTTTCGCCCACCGATGGGGTCAATTTTCGAGTAGAATAACGAGAATAACAAAAACCGGTTCATATGAACGATATGGAGGCGTCCAATGACCGCAATCGATTGTAAGATTTTGACCCGACAGAAGATGGTTACCTTAACCTTTCGTCGTTTACCTCTAATGTTTTTACGATAGCCGATAGCAATTTGCGAATTTAAAATATGATAATTTTAGAGGTATGTACGCGGATAAACGATATAGTTGGTAGATGTTGCAACCGAGAAGCGCCGGTCGGAAATAACTTACGTAATATGGCTTCTTGCTTCAAGACGACAGGGTTTTTCTCAGAATCCTTCGATTAAGGTACCCAAGCTATATGCTTTCTCACGAAAAAGTTGAAAAATTGCAGGACACCAAGTAAACAATAACAGGTAGTATATAGGTGTACTACTATCAACAAATCTAGACATTATCGTCAGATGCAGAAACAGCTCGCAGATCTAACAGGATAAACCAAGATGAAAACCGTTCGATAGTTCATACGACTGGGTATAGGTACTGATAAACTTCGCCCATTTAGTATTTTTATATTTCTTATGTAGGCCTAATTATATGTACATTTTTTTTTCTTCTTTTAAAACTGAAGAAACATGTACTTACTGACTTCTTTCCAGCCCATCGAAAAGGTTTGAACGTATTTTGATTTGGAGTTGACTACCGACTACAAATACCAAGGAAACACCGAAACGTCTAAATAAAGTATTGCACTTGTTATCCAGTAACCCGTATAAACCATATTTTCAAAACCAATCGAATTTTATTGTTCAAATTAGAGTTTTAGTAACTAATGATTTTAGGCTATAGTCTACTTTCACCAAAGGAAAAAAACACCAAAATTCCAAGATACTATAAAAATGCCAATAGAGAAGTAATAGTCAGAAGATTCTTTTTGATAAAAATAAAGGGGGTGAAATTCAACCAACGCTGAATATTTAATTTTAGAAGTTATAAAAATTGAGAATTGAGGCATCAAGAAAAAAAAATGGGTGAAGAGACGAACAAGATGTCAGTTTGGGCGATTAATTTTTTCATATATAAGCCAGGAATAATTTCAACTTTTCTCCGACATATTTAAACAAAAATTCACTGTAGTTGAGACTTAATCAAAGCTGAAGAAAATAAAGTCTTTAAAACCCAAATGAACAGGATGGCGTATTTTAACTGATTCTGAGTCATTTCCCCAAATCTGTTTCGTTTACAGACCATTTCCTCAACACCCACTTGCCCGACAGTACAAGGCCCGACAGTTTTTTAAGATAAAAAAAAAATTCAGGGAAATGTCTTGTCGGGTAAATGGACGTCAGGTAATTTTTGGAGAGTTTTATCAGTTTTATTTGTATTTTGTAAGGACGACAGCATAATATGAGCCAAGGCTCCTAGAAATTCAACTTGTTTGTCATTAGCCACATATAAGTCATATTCCAAGATAATCGACCTCAATGGAGTCTGCAGTTGCAAATACTTGGCTCGTGGTGAGTTTGTCACTTGCCAGCTAAGGCTAAGTTTGGCCAGGCTGATTTTTGTATTGGCCTATTTTTTCTGGAGTTCATTAATTGCCAAATGCAGATCAGGGCGGTGTTTAGCTAAAATTATGCGGAATCAGTTGTGCCAACCCTTATTAACATTTTTTTTTATGAGAGTGATTCCATATAGAGAGGGTATCTCGGTGGTACATGCCAGCGTTGCCCTTATCTGGGATGACCAAGCACCTATGTCTGTTTAAAGTACTCCAGCACTGACAGCATTTCATTTGGAACATCTTGGATCAAGACTTTGAAAGTAGGTGGAACATGTGCTATAGAAACGTATGCTAATGAATAGGTAACATTCATTTTTTTCAGTGCACAAACAATACTTAAAAATAAATAGTACAATCAAGAATAACTTTTTGAAGCCGTTTCCCCGACACCCATTTATCATACAATGGAATGCTCAAAAATTATTTCAGGTAAAAAAAATTCAGGGAAACGTCTTGTCCGGGAAATGTTTTGTCGGGGAAATGGTTTCAGGAAATTGGGTGCCGTGAAAATGGATTCGGGGACAAAAATTTCGAAAGAATATCTTATAGGGCAAATGGACTGTCGGGAAATTGGATTCGGATAACTGTCCTGAAACCGTTCTAACACTCTATAAATACGCTCAAAATTGAAAGGATTCCCCTGGAGCATCGAAAACAATATAGGCCACAATAATACATCTGGAGGAAAAAAGCTAGAGCCAACAAAAAGTCAGTCCAAACCATATAAAATTTACACGAAGACTCCAAAATACGGGGAAATGAATTTTACGATTGTTGGTATAATTTATTCTTCACAAAATAAAATCATAATTATTAGTAGGAACGTTCGATAGAAACTTTGAATAAATAATCAATTAACAAAACCAAACATTAGCTCTCAATTAATACTTACGACTTAGCAGGACTCAGTAAATTGTTACTCAGATGGTCGAAAAAACATTGCCATGGAAAAAACAATCAGATTCGTATTACATAGCTGTAATTATGGTGACTCAATCTGGTCTTCAATTTGTGAATTTTGGAGAAACTGGTTACGAACATATATACACGTAAGGGCCATACAGCTTTGAAATGACGAATGAATTGACAAGACCGGCCTTTGGCGGTTGATACGTGAGTACAGTCCAGAAAAAGAGGGCCGGCAATCAGTCACCGGAATTTAAAGAGAAGACGTAATCTAGACATGCAGAGGTGAAAGAAAGAGCGATTAAAGGACCATGTACATTTAAATTTATGGTTTTGGATTATTTTTATTTTCGAGACGTGCAAGGGGAGGATTTAAAAAATAGTAAAATGAATCCTTAGGGCAGTGGTCTTCAACATGCAGCCAACCCGAAGATTTTTTAGAAATTTTTTTCACCGGGAATTACCAAACTTTTTCTGTTCATCTTACGAACAGTGAGGAGATAAATAATTGTCCTATATTTTTGTTCATTCGGGTCAAGTAATATTCTATCCCTTTTCAATTCTATTACAAATTTAAGGGTTTGTGCGAATAAATCAGTTTAAAAAATTTTTATTGATACCCGCGGACGCATCAGGATAATGAAATTTGACGCTTGGATCTTAAAAAAGATTGAAGACCCTGCCTGGAGATATTCGTACGTAACTAACAGCAAACAATAACAGCAAAAAGGATATCCTTCCCCAGCAAATAAACTTATGATAATCAAAACCAAATGCAAAACTTTGAAGGGGAATGTCAACAAACTGTAAACTGTTTCGAATTTTTTGCAATTTTTACGATTTAATTTTTTTCGTTTTCCTAAGTAGATCGTTTACTAGTGTTAGCGATAGGTTAATATTCTAGTATATTCAAGAAGGAATTGAATGATAAATTTAAATCAGTTATCAACAACAGGAAGACTGAGGCCAAGATCAAGATATGACCAACATCGACAACGTAAGACTAAAACTCGAATCTGCAAGACTACAAGACCAAGAATCAAATACACTAGACTTCATCTGAGTCTAGCTCGTGCTCGTCACTAAGCTAGAGCAGGAGAGAAGGGATGAAGATTATTTAGAATAAAAGGACGAGTTGTGAATGAATGATGAAGGTTTTCCACAGAAAATAAGACATATTCTAAAAGGAACAACGCAGGGCCAACTGGGACGCCGAACCAGCTGTAAGATCAGCTGAGAGTGAAGAAAGGTCGTTCGTTCAGAATGTTATGCAGATTTCGATTCTGAAAATAAAGAAAACATAAATTCGAAACAAACATTTCAAAACCAATCCAAGAAAAGGAAAATAACCAAAGTATGTTAGTTCATGATTTCAGCAAAAACACTGCAACAATCTCATTTATTGTTTCAACATTTTGGACCATCAGAATAGATCTGGCGCTGTCAATTTCATAAATCAAACGAAGATACTAATAGTGAAAGTTTACTAATGTCTTCATCGGTAAAGAAGTGTTGTTGAAGCCACGACATAAAATCAAATATCAAGATGTCGAAATAGAAGGCAAAAACCATCGTTACAAATAGGCCCACGATTATGAAAACTAAGAGCGAGCGAATGCTTTTAGAAATTTTCATTTTTTGCGCGATTATGCCACAAAGAGCAACTCGTGAATAAATGATGGCAAACAAACAAATAACAACAATTGACGTCTCGCTGGAATCCATCTTCAATAAGGTAAACAACATTAGAGGTAAGCGCAATCGGTTTTTTCTGCTCACAAAATGGGTCAAGTCTGAAAGCGAAAACAATACAAACGATCAAGATCTAACGATGTCCATTCGACTGAGCTTAAGTGATAATCACAACATACATGTGCATGTAGGTAGGTAGTAGACTAGTAATGGACAATAAGTTTGTAGGAGATGGGTGATCAGAAAATTAACAACTTCAAAATGTAATTACTTAAGCTCCAATTTCAATCAATTTTTAATTTCGAGAAACTAATTTATCAAGCCTTTTGGACGCGTTTGCGTACTTTTAGCAACATTTCTTCGATGAAAAAAAAGTTATAACTTGAAAAAATAAATAGCTTTGTTAACATTACTTAGCAACGTCTACCTAATATCCCTCTTGGCGTGTGCCGAAAGTTCGCTTGGAAGTCAACACCGAAAAAAAAAATCCACATCTAAAAATTTTCTGATAAATAAACTCTCAATTTTAAGCATTGCTGGAAGTTCCACTGGTTATAAGAAAAATCGATTAGGTACTTTTGTAAAAGAATGCCATTAAAAGGCTATTGAGTTTGATATCAAGTAGCATTCATACCTATGGGAGAGACCAATGATTTATCTAAGATGCTTTAATCAACCATTTTGGTTAAAATCTATGGGCAGCATTTATCTAGTCGCCGCTTGTGAGCAACCCAGATTTTTCCGCTCCCAATTTTTCGACCTCTCTCCATTTTTATTAAACCATTGAAGGGATGTACTCTCGGGAGAGGGGGGGAAGCGAAACGTAAAAAATAAAGAAAATACAAAAAACAAAAAACATGAAAAAATAAAAAAAATTGGTAATAGTTTGTAATTTTTGGGAATATGAAAAAAGTTGAAAAGAAATTGAATAGGTAGTTCAAATTTTGCGAGTAGTGAGCAAAAATTTTTTCGCAAGTAACACCTTCCCTAAGGTACAAACCAGGGTAGGCTACTTGCTACTAAATCAGTACCAACATAGAAACGTTATGATAAGTCAGAGTGGGTAAATATTTTCAGCAATTTTGTTTTTTTTTAATTTACCCACTCGAGGAAATTGTTAGATGTCTCTCCCTGTACATAAGGGACTACGAAAGGTAAAAAAATAAGATACGTATGTGTTCCATCATATTTAGGTAGACGAAAATATTCGCCAACCTTAATATTTTGAAACAAGTAATGGCGAATATTTCTAGTGAAATATTCATCGTTACCTCCAAATATGTCCCACTTATTGATAGCTAACGAATATGCAGACAAAGATTAAAGTCAGCATATTTATCAGCACAATAAAGGAAAGTACAACAAGTACATTTTGACTGAGTAAACAATTCTAGACAATAAAACGAAGCGACCTGGAAATTCACTTTCAACCAGGACTTCACTTGCCATTCTGTTGAGTTGAAGACCAGTGGTCTACTGTCTTCAACCAACCAGTCTAAAGTGCCATTGGTGCAAGCAAGTTAAGAGTTTGCCCTAGAGGAGGCAGGACACTAACAGGAAGTGTTATCATTATAAGAATTGATAAGTATTAGTGTTTAGTTATAACGTAATTATTGTGACTCAAGAAATAAATAGAAGTAAACGAAAACTTAGTTTACTTATTTTGCAATGCCTTCATATTTATCTGGGCTAAAAGCGTAACAGTGTGATAGGTTCAATTGCAAAAAACGGCCACTGAACCAAAAAAGGCTCAAAACGGGTGATGGAAATCTGAAAAAAGCTACAATGAGAAACTTGCACTGTGACTCGTAATGAAAAACTACCACAACCCAGTCTGAAAGAGAAAATAAATACTTTTTGAATGTAGGTGGAAAAAATGCATCCGCACATGCACACCACAAGTGTGCAGCGGATGTGTTTTTGTTTTAATCAAATTTATCAAAATATTAATTATAGTACTCAAAAATGCGTTTTGGTATTTTCAAGTTTCCACCACTGGTCGTGGTAGTTCTTCCTATTGAGCCACAATGCGGATTTCTTATGGTGGCTTTTTCATCCCCTTCATTATACCCGTTTTGGGTATTATTTCATAGCCCATAACCCCCATTTAATCCTATGGCCGTTTTCATAATGCCAAAACGCATTTAAACCTATTTTTTTAGCCAATGCCGATTTTTAGACACATACTCCAAAAAATGCATAACGAAGTTTTGACACGGCCGGGGTGGTCTCCACTTCTTAAGGGAAATATCAAATTAAATTCAAAAATTGTTAGGTAGTTAAACCTTAATAAGGGAACGAGGTTTCGCCATAATGGCACTCCAAGAATTCTTCCTATTCTCGTAAGATATTAACTATTCGCACATCATGGGCGCACCATTCAACAAATGACCCATGTCCAATTTTAAGAGCCATACGTAACCCATTCCATACACGGAAGATATTCAAAATTTGCTGGTTCATCATTTCTTTTCGGTCTGCCTTTAGTGTTATCTGCCGTTACAAAAACATAAATTAACAGTCTCTATTTTTCTACGTAAACAACGAACGAACGTCCGAACCGAATCAATTATTCAACAATAAACGATGCCTCACGCGTAAAGTGCGCTTTAAATTAATTATATTATCGTATAATTGCGTAATATACGTTTACTTTACAACAAATATCCGACACTAGTATTCTTTCGTCTGCTCGCCATAATAATTTAAATACATTTATGTCTACGTATAGTTATATGCAGATAATATAACTTTCTTCTGATCTATGAAAACCGTTCTGTGAAGTATATATTATAGCGTAGGTAGGGTACTCACCACACGACTTTCTTCCAATAAATAAACATTGGCACGTTTGACAAGATCGTTTTTTCTGAGAATGTCAACTTCGCCTATTTTACAGCTTAGAGAAAGAAAGAAAAAAACATTATTAGACGACGGAAAAAGGGGGTAAAATAAAATTGGTGTAACAATTTCCATAAGAGTACCTACCTGAGCGAAATTCGATACGAGGGTAAAGACGGGAATAGGGTTGTGACCACAACTTTTTCATATTTCATAATATTAGACGTATATTCTACTTTTTTCAATAGATTCGCTATTCGTAGAAATTTTTAAGAAATTAAATTTATCTCTGGAAAACGAATGGATTCTACAAGGAAGGATCGGACATCGATAATGAATAATATCCCGTTGTAACGTTTCAGGCAATACAAAACCTTTTTGACCAATGTTCTTATTACTTTACAACGTTGGTATTCTGTTAATCAAATGCAGCTAGCGATGAGCAAAATTGGTCAAGGTTTTACAGTCTTGTAGTCGTGTCTTGGTTTTGCAGAGTACAACATAAAAATACATTTAACCCTGTTTGACATTCTTAAAGGTGGAAATTCACAAAATCCAAAAAGCAATCGAGTGAGCATAAAAAACAAAAACTGATTCAAACATTCCATATCTTTAGGGTCTAAAAGATGTTGACAAATATAAACAAACAAGTTTGACCCCGTTTGACCCTTTCACGGATGGAATTTCGCAGAATACAAAAAAAAATTTTTTCACAGTGGAATGATCTTTTGAAATAAAAACTGGTTCGATATCTTATCTGGACTAAAAGATATCGGGAAATACGTTAAAATTCGTTTTACCTCGTTTGACCCCCTTATGACTGAAATTTCATAAAATCCAAAAAACAGTCGAACCACCTTTTAGAACAAAATACTTGAAAACACATTTGATTCAATTTGACTTCTTCTGGGGAGGAATTTCAGAAAATCCTCTCTTAGTAAGCACCTATGGTATCTTAAGAATATGCTTTAAAATTTCAGATCAATAAGTTCAGCAGTTTTGTGGCTGAACGTTGATGAGTCAGTCAGTCACTCAGTCAGTTACTCAGTCAGTCAGTCAGTCAGTCAGGGTTTCTTTTTATATACATTTATACAATAAATAATGGATAGATTAGATAGACAAAGATAGATCAATAGATAGATAGATAGATAGATAGATAAGTAGGTAAGATAGATACGTAGACAGGTAGGTACGTAGGTAGGTAAACAGATAGACAAAAGACATAGATAAAAGGAACACTACTGTTACCAAGTTAATTCAGTTAAATACGACCACTTAATCTAGTTGGAAACCCCAGAGGGCAAGAAGAGAGTTTACCTGCCTAATCATTATTCCTCCTCTACGTAATTTATTATTTTATCATAAAACTCAAATGAAAAAGAATGAAAGAGCCTATACTCGTCCAGGCCGAAAACAAAAAAGTCAAGATTGACGAAAATTTTGTTAGAACTTAGAGGATGGTTTGTTAACAACGATGGTTCTTCGAAATTTTTGAATTCGTGAATTGGACTCTATCGACAATGTTTTTACTTCCGACTCCCCACAATTATTTCAAAGTTTATTCAAAGAATAATAATGATTAATAACGCGGAAAGTTTTATTCAGTGAATGGAAAATGTTCAGCAATTCGACTCCCTTTTTGTCTTCTATCACTCTTATAATATCACAGATTTTTAACCAAGGTCACGATCCACACTTTTGAAAAACACTGGCTTACAACAATCTTCAAACTATTCCAAAATCAGGAAATATAAGAAGGAGAGCAACAAATGGTGGAAGTAGGTTCTATAGTTGAACGTGATTGCAGGGAAGAGGTATCTTCCAAGTTCCTTTTCACTTATTTTTTCTTCACTGATATTGACGTAAGGGAGGAGACTTCTAGGGGACATCCACCCAATCAGACTTTCAATCGCGCAGGTGCTCATGTTTTGTCCCGGGAGCCGTGGGGCATGTCTTAATAGTCGGTTTAACTCGTCAGAATTTCATATTTTTCTTATATAATGGATAAAAATCTCTACAAAACATAGAAAAATCGTTTTTACTTCCCCAAGAAACTTTTGTTTTTCTTCTAAAGTGATTTTTATAACCATTTTTTCAATTTTTCATTCTCAAAGCCTGCCAATCGAAAATTGTCCGGGTGTTCGGTAGGCTACTGAGGATACCCAATTTTTTATCGATGTAACGACTATTTGTAACGCAGAGCACGAAGAAAATTGTCCAGGTCGACAAAATTAATGCAAAAGGAAAGTGCTTCGACTGCGTATACCCTTGAGCCAGCACTATCTCCTCGGTACTTTTCAAATGACAAGGACCTCCGAGATTGAAATGAATAGATAGCGCACGTAAAAAATATTTATCCGACATTTGACCAAGTGCGCTCTTTTATGTTAATTTGTTTCCCGTCAGATTTTAAACTGCAAAACCTAAGCGTCCGTTTTCGCATACAATATCGGTTATCTCCTTCGAATCACAAACAATACAGAAAGAAACGAATCAGCAACAAAAATAAAATTACAAATAAAATATTGAGAACAGTAAGCGTTCGAACGCCAACCATAAGGTCGTTTATGGTCAGTAGATTCGCAATCTACATCACTCTCGAATAATTCCATCCTTTTTATGAAACAGAAGAATAGCCTACACACTTACATATTATACACGCAGCAATGTCATTCCAGAATAACAGTACCATAATATATTTAATACATATAAATAATTAATCGTGTTCCACAGATTTGAAAAACTGGTTTCACATATCTTAAATACACATATAACATTTTTAGTTTTTTTTCTCAAGATCGAGGTTACTTCCTGTAACAGAAAATATTTAACTGAAACAAGAGCCACCGAGTTAGTCTTCTACACGCTAAATCATGGGATGTAGACTGGATTCATATCTTTTCCACCCTCACACTAACAAACAACCACGCTGAGGATTGCGACGTAAATGTTAACTGTTGAATTTAACTAAAAAAATTTATGGGTTTGAGGAAGCTTAACTTCAGTCCAGTTCGTAATCACAGTTTCACGAATTGTCAAATGCTAAACAACCGTTTTTACGTTTGATGCTTACAGACAGCTGTTTTGATAGTAAAAAGGTATCACCGAATTCAATCAATATTAGGGTGTTTCTAGGAGAATAATTTTATTAGCAAAAAATTGTGATTACTTAGTTCATTGAAAAAATGATGAATTCTATAATTCAAAATATAGTACGGTCCCATTAATACACTGTTTTAATTTACTGATTGCAACTTCGGCTGCCTTTATCACAGCCTGAGCCTTTGTAGGTAAGATAATGCTTGTCTGATAACGTGTGAATTACTGCATTCATAACATTCAAGAATATTAATTGATTAATTTTAGCGATTTTCAAACCCATGTCTTGCCTCGCTCGGATTTTGGCGCAGTCGTTCAAAAATAAGAATATTTTTGATTAGCGAAAGACCACTGCTTCTTAAAAGGTAGGTTCGAAATAAAATTCCCAGCGTGAACTGTTTTCACTGTCTTTCGATTTGCTCTTCAAAACGATTAGATTTTCAATAAATATGTCAATTTTCAAATTTTATTACCAAATACAGGCGACTTCACCAATAAACAGTTTCAAAAATTTTGCCATCGAGTTACGCAATTTTCGAAAGGCTTGTAGTGAAAGTGCTAGATCGTTATCTACTTTTTTTTTATATAATTTTCATAAAAACCGTTCTTCATAACAAGTATGGCAATATATATGTGTTCGTCCCACATCCACAAAATTACTCCATTTATCGCATTTGATATAATTCTTCCGACGCTTCTGTCATTCATTTCTCAAACATATTCGGACATACAAACACACGCCTAATGTAACAAGTCAATTTTATTTTAATAAGTACATCCATCTTATATATAAAAACCACTTCTATCACGTGACCATAGTTACAGATATTGTTGGTTATGTGTATAAATTTCAGTTTTAGTTCAACTTTGTCATTTTTTTCTTCATTTTTCCCTTAATTGATAATTTTGATATATTTATGGTTTATGTGAATATTTCTGTTCTCTAACATGATTATAATACAAATTGTGTAGGATGTCACTGTAAGGCCAAAAGCAGTTTAGAAGTACAGGAAATTAACCTCTTTTGGTATGATTACACATCTTTCAAGTAAAACAATATTCGAAGAAATATTATTATTCTTTGAGAACTAAATTGAATTAATAAGTTTATTATTCACAACAACTGTGGATCTTAACATCAAGAGAGACTTTTAAAAAATTCAAATACTCAGTAAAATTCAAAAATCTATTATAATAAATTTTTGTACGTACAACGGTACAGTAAAATGTTCAAGATAGATTAAGACTAATTCATAAGTGACAGTGCTAAGACTGAGAGAAAGTACGGTATGATTATTTTATTGTCAACATGAGTTTATATATCCAGTCAGGGTATACAATTTTACATGGTATTAGATATGATGTAGGGATTTGCTGATTAAAGAGATTTATTTATTCTAGTATATTTGAGGGACCAGTACATCGAGGTTACCAAATATCCTATTAAAAAATGTGTAGTGAATGTTGGTAGGAAGTAATGGTATTTTTGTCAGGTAATTATACAATTTTAAAAGGGACAAATGTACAGAATAAAATACGTTTTTACATGTAGCCAAATGTGTACGTCTATATTTTTATATGATGTACATATTTGTTACAGTCACATTTTACACTATAATAGTTATTTGTGATATAAAATGTGTATAAAGTAAGTGATTTTGATCAGAATGTAATTTTTGCAACATGAACCAAAGGCGAGTGATGCAAATCACACGAGTATCAATCACCTATTGCAAACATGTGTGTCACACACTATTCTTTGCAACACCTCTTCCCCCTATAAAAAAAATTTAAGAAAAATAAATATTTTGGAAATTGGAAAACATATAAGCGCAAACTATCACCTTCAAATTAACCAGATTATGTGGATGGGCTAGCTTATAGACCAAGATGTCAGTGGTTCAAATACTCACAGTAGAGAAAATATATATACTAGAAAAAAAGACATGGGTTATGCAACGAAGGACGAGTGTATAAAGTGACGCATGCACCCAAGGCAGTGTATAAAGTGAAGACCAATGTATAAAGTAAAGATTTTATATATTGGTTCTAAAATCATCTGCTTTATACATTATTAAGGTGCATATAAAAATGTAGTTGATCAGCAGGTGTTATAAAAATATTTTGCAGTTATTTGTAGGGTTGGGAGGAAGAAAGAATGAAAAATATCAACATAAATAGGTGTAACAGGATGTTCTTCGAATGATTTTTCCACACAAATTCTATGGTGTATACCCCTCAGCAGCTCCACAATCAAATTCCAGAAAGAATAAGCTGTTTTGAGCTGTTTGCTCAAAGATGGATTTACACCAAATGAACAAGCAAACAATAAACATTTTTTTCACTCCTTTGGGTAAATGGCTAAGGAACAAAACAATACAACAAAAAACCTACGCTACCCAAGCAAAGAGCACCGATTGGTTTTGTGATACATCTGGTAGGTGCTATTATGTTGCATTTTTGGCAGTTGAATGGCTCTGAAATGAGTAATTTTCAAGCAATATTTACACAATTTGAAATGATATTTATTTAGAACTATTTTAACATACCTTCAAATTTGATTGCAATTGGCTTCATGGTTCATGCCCTGATACTTTTGGAAGAGCTAAACTCAATAAATGTTTCAATTCTTGTTAGTCACAAAATTTGAAACAGATATTATCTATAACACAAAGTTGACCAGACATACTTACCAATTTTGGTTTCTATTGGTCAATTTTTTTTTGAGTTATTAGTTATTTTGTAGGATTTTTGCATTTTCTACCTCCAGATAATAACCTTGAAAAATTCATTTTTCAAGCCTAATTGAGAAAAACTTCTGTGGTATGCGAGGGGGCATGTGATGTAACAGATCAAATAACTACTTTACACATCGTTATGTTTTAACTATATTTTATGGTTTATACAATTCCAAAAAATATGTTAGGATCGAATAAACCAAAGTTCCAGACTAAAATCAGACTCCCTGTTTACGCACGCATACTTCCTATTACAAAATATTTTTATTAATGAAGAAACCTTTATGACAAACACACTCCACAGTATACTCACCATGTTGTATTATTGACAAATTTACCACTCATTTTCATATCTAATAAACTCGTTTATGAACAGAAATAGTTCTTATTTTTAGATAAAATAACATACCAATCTGGTAGGCTTACAAATTTTTTTTTACAAATTTCCGCAGTTTTTCCACGCTATTTTACTATTCAAAATTCCTTTCTTGTGTAAACAGAAAAAATGAAAACAAAAATGTATTTTCGAAGTGATGTGATTTTTTTCTGTGGACTCTTGGTACCCTATGTCGAAGAAATAAAAAATTAGCAAGTCCAAAAAATCAAACTTTGTACAAAAAAAAAAAAGCACGTATACTAAGTTGTGTTTTGAAAAACATTGAACTTCTCTTTTCTTGACTATTAAGTTTGAATGTGATCACCATCTCCCGATTAAATTTTGTATTTACAAAACAAATTGTGATTGTCCGAAAAAGTGTGTTCCATTTTGGACCTTAATCCCCTACTTTGCCAATGGAACACTCTTTATATCGCTTCATCCCCTCCTGTTGATGTCCAAATATGGTCTCTAATAGCGAGATATAAAGGAACTTCTTTGTCAATCTGAATCAGTATTGGTGGTTTGAAAAACTTCAAGAGTAAGAATCAGACAGTTACATACCTTCTTTTGAATGAAAAATTTTAGATTTAAAGAATTCACGAATGGGTTTTCCAATTAATAATGAACAAATTTGTCTTCATCCGCTTTTGCTGCTCATCACTGCTCAAATGAGCAAAAAAAAATAAAAAAATAAGAGGATCATAATTTGAAACATAGGTACTTTCAAGATGAAATAAATACTTGAGGAAATATGTAAGGTGTTGTTCTAGAATGTTTTCCTTCAGGTAAACAGATAAAGAAAATTTCGAGGCTGGTTCGTCGAAATTCAAATTTTCATTATAGAAAAAATGATCAAAAGTTTCAAAATACAGGCTATATCCTAGATATAGGTAAGTAGGCCCAATATCATTTGTGCATTCAAAAGTTGATCCCAAACGTACAAAAGAACATTAACGTACTTTCTAACACCGGCAGCTGTAATAAAGCAAATTCCAGACTAAATAAAAACGAAGACAATGACATTTAGAGGCCAATTTTCGTTATCTTTTTCTCTTTCTCTCTCTCTCTCTCTCTTTGCGGCAGTGGTTCAATTCGTATGTAAGTTGTTTAAAATAGTTCTTCAGACTTTGAAGGGTGATGTGTCGACTGGAGAACACCACTCACAAGCAACATATTCTAGAAACCAGTTTACATAGTTCGTAAATTTTTATAAGTGCCCAAAGCTTCTGAAAATTATTATTAAAAAGAGGTCTTCGATAATGACACGGTTTTAATGCACGTTTATTTTTTATTTCAATTCATTTTTTTTTCTGTTTCTATCTCTCACTCTTTACTATCTTTCAGCATTGATCATTCGCATTTGATTTTTTTTCTTTTTTGTTGCTCCTCCAACTAGACGATGATAATAAAATAAAAAAATGACGCAATCTATATTGCTGCATCCATGGTCCAGCTAAATCATAGACTTTGTTGATGAATACTCAAGGTCGTTTCTAAATGTTTCTTTTAGCGTGATTCGCACCGCCAGACGAAAAAAGAGAAAGAAGTCCACGTCAAATAGTTGTGTGCGTGTTTTTTTTTTTTTGTAAGCAACTTTCCCTTGGGACGATCGCGAATTGACCATCGTGAACTAGTAGCCATACGTACGAGAGAGACAGATAAAAGAAAAAAATGATACAAATTAAATCTGAAATAAAAGAGAAACACGCCCCAATGCCAAGGATGTCAGAGGAGAACGGATGAATAAAAAAATAAAATAAAAAAGCGCAGGTAGATAACGAACTGGTCGATGTGATTCGAAGCACGTTCGACCATATTTTCAGATTTGGTAACGAAAAACCGATTAACTTATGGCTAAGATAAGCCAACTTCGTGGTTGGCATTCATTTTCGAACCCAAGGCGAGTAAATTTGAACATTTTTCTTCGGACGACGGGGGGAGGGGTTATTCATTCTGAAAGCACACCACGATCCGACAACAACGAAAATGATGGATCATGGACGTCAGCAGTGCCTAAATTTAGAAAACTCCATTCAAAGTCCGTCCCTTTCTTGTTCCCAGAATGCGGAGTGTCGAACGAGACAAATGCTTCATGAATCATCAAAAACATTGCAACCATCGTGACGTAATTACCCAGGTACTTAACACAATCTGTAGAAGGCAGTAATGTCAAATACTGAAGTAAATTTGACACCGATATCGGCAACACTTAGGTACTTTCAAATCAGGTCATAAATGTATGTGTATTTAAAGGTTCAAATCTCGAATCGCAAACCTGCCCACGTCATCACATTTGACTGGTAAAAAATAGTTCTCTACTGTCAGTTTTAATGCACTGCATCCGGTTTCTCTCTATCCGATCAACGTTTGTAATTTCAATGAATAATACATTGACAATATTCGTAAAATTTCGAGAAAAAGTAGAATTCTTGCAGTTCTATCTCAATCATGGAGAATGTTTCTTTTTCAAAAATTCAACAACATAGGTTATATAACGAAATATGACACTAAATTTAATCTCATCAGTTTGGGCTGTAAAAAATTTGTAATATAACATTTCCATGACTCACCTCTTATTTTCTTTATCTTTCTAATAAACTACAAGAAAACCTTTACGAAACATACAATTATCTAAGCAACTAATATTATCACATTCACTTATTTTCAAAAACAATTTTTTTGATGTTTTCTAAATGCTCAAATTTATTTTGGGACACGAAAATTGTTTACAAATACTTAAAAATTTGAATTAGAGTGAAAAATGACTTCAGTGAAGCCATCTACAACTAAAAAAATGAAATGTTACTTGCAGGAGAAAATTACTGTCAATAAATTGATATTGCATTCGTCACTATAATACATGTATAAGCCGTATTTTACAAAATTATTTCCAGATATTATTTCGCCAATTAATCCCTCATATTCGATACTCATACGCCACTACCCCCACAGCCACACACTGACGCTTCCTCCCAAACAACGAATTCTACAGTGTTACCTATAGGTATGCCAGAAAAATTCTAGAGCTGACACAAGCCAAACTTGTTTAAAAGAAATTCGCACAGTATTTGTTGGTATAATTATAATATTTTTCATTGTTAAATTCACAAAAAGAACAAACAGATTATCTCCTTCATCTGTTCCCGAGAGCTGACGATAAGTAAAGCATTGTTCAATGAAAATAAAATCCACTTATTTTAACACCTAAATAGGCTACCTGAATCCAAAAACATGTTGTGTTTCAGAATTTCAAATTGACCCTAACTATTTTACATCTGCAACACTTATTTCTCATTTGGAAAAATAAAAAAATTTAGTGATGATACAGAATAAAAATTGAGTCCTTTATAAACAACAATTAATTGATTAATATTATTGAATTTTCTGTTATAATTCGACAGGGCGGCCATCACTTTTTAAGTGGGAAAAAATTGTCCACAACTTGTATGTGATAGGTATTGCAAAAATCGTGCTCATATCAGAAAAATTCACAATTTTAAATAAAACAAAGATGTAAGTCACAAACCATAAGTTACATTAGATAACACATGACATTCGTAAACGTGTACCCTTAACAAAAACTCACCAATTCAAAGCTACTGGTATAGTCGAATTTTCGACCTTATTTTTTGAAAGCTGAATCATTCTCTCCGGATTCCACTCATTAAAAAATGGTCGCATAAATTCTAAATTAAAACATTTTAAATGAAAAAAACAGAACTTCCATTCCTCCAAGCCCCTAATTTTTTTCTACAAAAAATTTCGCACAAAGATATTCGCCAAAAATATCGAATTTCAAAATTGACTCGAAAATGCTTACGTATTTTGTAGCTCTTTTCAATTGAAGAAAATTGAAATAAAAAAAAAAAAAAATACTCGGATGAATATGGTAGACGTAGTCAAGATTTCTCAATCAGTTGCTTAATCGAGATTTTAGAGAATAAGACCATTCTTGTAGACAGCGTAAACAGAATTTAAATATTGCCGTATTCAGAACGTCATTAAGAGAACATTTTCCATCTGAAATGCCTCACCAATTTTATCGAAGCTTATTGAAATTTATCATCTTAGCAAAACTGACGGTCTATTTCATAATGAGTCAAAAGCTGTATTAACCATTAAAAATATCCAGTTTCGTCACAGAAATAATTTACGCCTAATAGCGCACAATTTGCATTCAAAATTAACTAAGTTCTACAAACGAACTTAATCAACTACCTAATCAACCAAATCTCCAAAATTTACGGACGAATAAATCAAAAGAAGGTACGCGTAAAACTGACGTCTGAAGTTTTGGCGATTAAGAGGAGGAAAAAAGTGACTCGACGAAAATTTCAAAATTGAACACAGAATTGCGACAAGCCAGGCATTTTAGTATTTCTATACAAACAAATTTCTCCTAAAAATTAAGAATATTCCATAACGAAATGACGCGATATTTGGGCAAGTCCCTCGTGAGTCGTGACAAGCAAGACACGATTTATTAACCAGTTTTTCGATGCTTTTAGCAGGTGCCACTTGCAACCAGTTGAAAAATAAAATGCATTGTAACGTAATTTTATCAATTTACCAACCAATCTGTGCCATTAGCAGTGTAGAGTACAACGCCTGAGAATGGTTTTTTGTACGCGTTACAATACGAATACGTACTCGCAAAATGTTAAATCAATTGCAGCGGAATAGGCAATTGTATTCCCCACAAATATTGTTTGGCATATACAAACGTAGATCGTAAATTTACCTAAAACTGAAATAATTTTAAAATTCAAGGTATCATCGCAGCACGTTATTGTAACATTGAATCGTGTACAAGTTACACTGATACGGTTCGAGCAAGAATGGTTAATAGAATTACAGACATATGATTTCTACATAAAGAAAATTAAATACAACTCATATTAATGATAACTGTCATACACTGGGCTGTAGAAGAGTAAAAAAAAAATAAAATAACATAACCTCTTTTTTTTCTACTTTTTTTTGTCCAGTATATACATCGATGTTTTTTGAACAGCAATCTTCAAAATTAATCGACATTAAAATTCAACAGAATTATTTCATTAACGAGGTTCGTGACAAAAAAATATATATATCACTACAATAAATAAATATATGTATCGGTAGGTAGGCAATAATACAGCTTATTCTTAGAACAAAATCTTCATTCATTTTAAAATAAATTGGACTTGACCAGCTGACAGAAGATTGCACCTATATTCAAAAACTCATTTGTGTAGGTACAACGAATTTCGCTAATAATATGGTTAAAGATGGTAAATAGAGAATTCTATACGGTTCGAGTTTACACGCAAAGAGAACAAAAAAAATTTCTAAGCACAGGCTAAAAGAAAAAAAAATGAACATATTGGATGTGTAGGCACAGTAAAATACTCATTTAACATCAGCAGTTGCATAAAATTAATTTTCAATACAGTTTCGTAACATTTACGAGTTGAAGCATTATGAGCAATTCGTAAGATTACAATAAAGTAAACACTTTCCTTTAGGAAAAAAATTGGCAAGCAAATTGTTTTACGAAATGCTTGGACTGAATTTAGTTATTATCATTGGATGATATAATCGTGTAGTATCTGAGTTGTGTAGAAGGTTAAACAAAACATGTGGCGAAAATATTATTTTTTATAATTTTTATGATTACCAGCCAACACTTTATAAATTTTTCATAAATTTCGAAAATGAGAGTCTGATCAACGTTCACCTACTTACAACAAATAGTACCAGTTTTCAACAATCACAGAATATAGTAGAACTAACCAACGAATGTCGCAGAAAAAACATCAGGATATCCCATAACAAACAAAATATGTAATTAATGGAAAAATTTATTTGGAAATCAGTTACCGCACTTAACTAACGACATAGAGGGAATTTGTTTTTATTTGAATTCAAAACTGAATGCATTCAGTACAATGGCGGACCTGTGGAAAAGCGCCGATCCTGAGTCGTATATCACGAATATATAGGTCATTCAAATTCTTCTGAAAACAACTTTTTTTTTTCCACATTTTGCTCATTATGGCATTTTTTGGAAATCTATGGAGCCTCTGCTGTTCAACTTACGGTAATGAAACTTGAGGTGGTGTTAGAAACTTTCATAAGCTATATATTCGTGTTACAATTTTTAAAATTTATGCAGTAGTTTCAGAGGGAGGGGTTCTCAAAGTTTTGTAAACTCACCGTGTTATCAAAATGGTAACTCTTATAAATTAAAAGATTTTGGCTCGATATTTTTATGATAGTTGGAAACTATTAAGGACTGATTTGATACTGAATTTGAGCGAATTTGATCAACTGGTTTTCGAATGGCAGCCATTACAAAATTTGACACTTTCGGAAAATACACACCGCGGTTGTTGCGCGAAAAATATTATTTATTTTTTTTTTTTTGTTTGGTAATAGGGGTAGACTTCATCTCCATTAATGTGTTAAACTCTATATCATTTTGATTTACATGTTTCACACCACAGTCCTTTTTCTTCAGTTTCACAAATAAGCGTCGGTAATATTACATATTTTGCGCCTGAAAATAGCCTAATCACTTCTCAACGGACACCTCCGGAGATCTGTTCGCTTCACTGTCAGGTAGTCATTAATTCATATACAAATTCTCTGTCAATCATAAATAAAAATATTAGATCGTTTAGGGACACTGTAAATTCGACGTGCATCGTATTTCATTGAAAATATCAAATTTATCGTCCCATCGATTTTCAAGAATTAATTAGAAAAAATTTCAACAAACTATTTCATTTGAAAATACCTTAGTTTTAGATCTTTGGTTCACGTTGCGTAAAAATTTAATAAATCAAATATTCAGCGTGAATATTTTAGGAAATTGTACCCAATCATTAAAAGATAGACTAGATACATATTAAATTACTGCCAATGTTATGAAATAAAATATACCTAATAATTACTTCATTCGCAAATGAATTAAATAATTTTTGCGTCTCACATTTACATTAATCTCGTTAAAAAGTATATATACATATGACTTCTTCATACAGTTTCATGAAGCTCATTCATTTACTCACCTAACTTGTTTCAAGAAATATTTCCGTCTGATATTACAATATTTGTGATTTATTCAATTGAAAAAAATAAAAATAAATGATTAAAAATAATTAAAAACTACCTGCAAGAAAGAGCTGTGAACAGCACTTAACGAAAAATTTGTAACACAAATAATTTTATAAAAGCTCCGTTTTCTGAGCCCGAATAAAGATACCTTAAATAATTTGAATAAAGTTGATTTCCTATTTTCACGACAATTTTTTTCAAATTTTCTTCACAACAATCGCAAACAGACCACATCATTTCAATTCAAAAAGTAAGAGATATGTAAATGATTTTAAATTTTAAATTCATTTCTTATAAAAATGAATCGGTGCCAGAGCAACATTCTAAAGGTAAGAATTCATCAGATAGAGACGGTTTTAAAATTTTTTATTCAGATACTTTGAATATTTCAACGTTTTTTTTCCTTTAGAGGAAATCGTGACCACGTTACTGATTACAGACGAGAAAAACTGGTCTTGGTTTTAAACACTTTCTGCAGGACCAGGACTTGACTGGGCAAGACATATCTATCAAGACTCAACTACATCAGACCAAGAAAAAACGGAAAACTTGAGAACAAATATAAATAACATGTAAAATGTTCGCAATTTTGCAACTTACGAAATTTGAAACACTAAACACTCAATTATTTCTTCATACTAACCTCTCTACGATAAATTAAAATTCTTAACAAAAATCTTGGGAGCAAAATCAAGGAGGAGGGCTTAATGCAAGAATGATGCTTATCAGATAAGTTTTATCTAAGTAATGGTCTATCTAATAACTGTACTTATATGAAGAAGTACTACAGGAGCATATCTTAAGTAGGTAATTATCATTTTTACATTCAGCCCTCTATATAAGACTGGAATGCTCAAGATCAAAAGCGAACGTGCAAGTAAGGCAATGGGGATACCAAACCAACCATTTTGTTCCTTTCCTGTGTTTAAATTTTATAAGTCTCCCATGTTTCCAAAGTATATGATTTCTAATTGACAAACGATTAGTTTAACAAATTATTACCAGTTTTAAGTACATTTTTTATGCTTCAGACCTGCTACTTATTACAACCGTTTTACATAGATGTTGTTAACCTAAATCTATCATAGAATTTCTTCTCATTTTACATTTGTCTAGCAAAACCGAACGACATACGACGAATAAGTATCTGTAGCATGCGATAAACATATCTTAGCCTATATATTCAATCTCCAAAGCAATGCGCACATAGGTGTACATCCCCTTCAGCCAAACATGTCACGGCCTGTTGTGTTAATGAGCCTAACTTGATAAACTGTACCTACAACCAGGTATGTGTCGCTAAAACCTTTATGTTTGAACAATATTTCACGTTACGGGATTTCTGATTACGAAATATTAATGCAGACTATTTTTAACAAATGCCGAGCGAAGAAAATTATAAAAAAATGAAAAAATTTAGATCTTTTTTACAGCCGTAAATTGTTAACTAATGTAATTAATATCGGCACGATTCTGCATTTATTTATGGATTACGGTTCGACCTTCGTGTACAATAAAAAAATAAAATAAAAAATACAAAAAAATACAAAAAAACAAATAAAAGACATAAGTTATGGCTAAAAGGCGACACACAACAATTGTACCGATGTACAAGCACGTTTTTAGGACGAGGTAAAGTGTCAAAGAGTGAGAACAAAGGGAGACAGAGATGGAGTGATAGAGAATTGTTGCATTTCCTTCATACTACACACCATGCGGGCGTATTTAATTGCATTTTTTTTTTAATGCTCGCACTTTATGCCAAACAATGAAGTATTTATCAGTACATTATAATGTTTTTTAAAGTTATATAGAAGACTTGAGTTTTCGAATTTACTTTAGCAGCGAAGCGTAAAGAACTTGATAACAACCAAGCTTAGGTACGTGCAACGTACGTACTACGAGTGGGTAATTTCACATAAAATATAATAAGTATTCACTTAAAGGCCATCGAAAGATATGCAGCAACTATTTCAATAAGAAATTTATAGTCCAAAAAAACAGTTTGTAGCACCAAAAATTGAATCGCTCTTCCGCCAACCTTCGAGAAACTATTGACAAACAGAGACTAAAAATTTGGAAGAACTATGGAATTTAAGACAAGTACCGAGTTAAAAAAAACAAAAAATATACCCAAAGTTAATCTTAATAACTTTATTTTCAATTTTTTGGGGGGATTTTCATTAGATTTCATCTGTAACGCTATCATGAGACCATTGTTATAGATATAGTTGGCTATTAGTATAAATTTCAGCTTCAGTCTGTCATTTTTTTCTTCATTTTGCACCAAGTTAATTGATAATTTTGACACATTTATGGTTTTTAAAAGATCTGTGAATTATTGCTGCATAGCAGTATTGGGTGCTTTCTGATGTAATATTTATTGAAATTAAGTAACATAAAAAAATGAAAATTATTTGGAAGAATGGTCGATAAATATTACAGTTAAACTGATATGTCTAGGAAATTCATAATGAAGTCAAAGAATGAAGTATATTACGAAGTTATAAAATACGTATAAAAGTTATTAAATGATTGTTTAGCAAATTA
Source organism: Ericerus pela (assembly GCA_011428145.1). Lineage (NCBI taxonomy): Eukaryota > Metazoa > Arthropoda > Insecta > Hemiptera > Coccidae > Ericerus > Ericerus pela. The sequence goes on along the minus strand of WOFM01000161.1, from coordinate 395,022 downwards.
AATAAAGGCTACCCTGCTTTCGACCAGCTTCTTTGATTTATCAGGATTTCATATTCTTTTCTTAGCAATAGTACAAGATTTTTTCAAATCACCTCTACCATAAACCGGACAACCGTTTAAAACAAAATTTTTGGCAATGATGGAATACAATATATTCATCACCTGTATCAAATTTCGTGACTATTGGTTAAAAATTATGCATTTTAGAACAATTTAAGCCCCAAAAATGAAATATAATAGGATGTAATAGACGAATCATCGGACCGATCTCAAATAGGATTTATCCTTGTTTAGATTCAAGTAAGTGTACCAAATTTCAAGACTATCGGATAAAAATTACGACCTGTACAGAGTTCAACATAAATGTGTATACATATGAATTTCAGATAATAGTGTCAAAATTTTCCTAGGGTCATGAGACGAAAAACGAGCCTACCCTCATCCACGGGTCTCAGACGAATAAACGTATTTTCACTTTTTAATGGAAAATTCTTAAAATTTGTAATCAACGTAACGCGTAATAAACAAAACTTGAAGGCGAAATCTACCTTTTCAACTGATGTATTGCAAGTTGCATTCGTGATAAATTTTAAGAATTTTTCATTACAAATTAAATTTAAAAAAGCAGTAACTTTGGTAACTAATGGGTGGATTTGGCCCAGCTTAGAACTTGATGAAAATACCTTCCAGTTTGTCCACCAATTTCAACTTCAAAATGCCACCATTTTGTAACTAATTGGTAGATTTCACCCATCTTCGATCTTGACTGAGATATGGACCCATAGTATACACATGCCAAGTTTCATTTTAATCGTAAACAAATACGCCTCCCAGTTTGTTAAGAAATTTTATTATATTTCAAACATAATTACATAAAATTTTAGAGGAGGGTAATTTTAGGGTCCGATGATCATGATCGGAAAAACTGTAGTGAAATTTTCCCACAGTCAAAACATACCACCTTCCACAATAGGTAGATTCTATGAAATCTACCACATAAGACATTTTCGTGATTGTAAGAGACCCATTCAAAAAATGATCACTGCCTTTCATTTTTGTCATTCAAATTTATTTGAAAAAATTTTGAGAGGCCACCTCCCAGTGCACACCAAATGAGACCGAGGATAATTGACAGTTGAATTTTGCACAGATTCAGCAATAAAAGAGCACTAGTTAAAAAAGATTGTTTACCACGTATAAATGAAACCGTAAGTGGTCACGTACATTTTAGTTCTTCTTTAAACTCATATTTCATAACAGCAGCAAAACCTATGGTGGGATCTATAAAACGAATCCAAGTTAGGTGGAAAAAATTCAACCTTGGTTTGTCAGTCTGATTACCATAGTACGAATGTATATAGTCAATGGTTAGAAGAATTTAAGTTAGAGATGGCAATTCCTCAAATTGAACCACATGAGACATTTTCCAAGAAGGAACAAAAAAATATCAATGGTAAAAAGGCGAAAAATCTTCCCAGTCAGCATCATAAATGTTCCATTTCTCGAAAATTTCACCTCGAAGTTTTATTTCGACTGGTTTGAAACTTCCGAGACATCAAGCTTCGTCTAATCCTTCTATGGGACTGTCAGAAAAATACATTCTTTTTGAAAAAATTGGTGTAAGCTGGACTACCTAAAAACTTGAATCGCGAAGACAATTCGGAACTATCCCTCAAAATACGAAACAATTAAGTAGTTTTCAATTACATTAGACGCCGCCTTGTAGCATCACTGATAATAGGATCAGCCGTTTTATCCAATCAAAATAGCTCTAGGTACCAATCAGTCACATCCAAATGCATTGAAAAATATTTAGTCATAAGAATTGTCAGTTCGCTTATTTGAATCAAATCACAATCAGGAGACCTCCGTAGCATGAAGGAACACGAACTCTTTGTACTATTTTGTCATATTGTATTTCCATCTCAAAAAAATCCAAAACCCAATGAAAATTGAGAACTTCTTTAAATAATTTTTCAAATTAATTCACGCGCATATGAAAGAAATCTATAACAGTGTACAGCAATAAAATAGGTAATAATATTTTCTTTTCCCAAAAATATTGAATATTTTTCAGCTTAGGATTTTATACAATTAATAACTTTTCGTCAAACAGAATCAATCGCTTATCAGGATCGTTTTGTCTGAGGCCCAAATTAATTCCAATAAACGCCGTCTATTAAACTTGGTAAGTATTTTCGACAGTTATGTTAAAAGTAACGGTCATTATTACTGCCTACGGTAGATTTATTAATTTTTTACAACTGTAAAACAGTTTCCCGAAACTACAGGAGACATTTAGAACAATATGATCCTTTCGTTTGTATTCAATACGAAATTGAATTCAATCGAGCATTGGTCCGAAAAGTTCCGGCGATTCTTACAGGCAATCTTTTCATCTCTGTGGCAAGCCATTATGTAATCTATTACCAAATTTTTGCACTTCATCCACATTCACGACCTCCACGCAATGAACTCACGGTCATAAAGTAAGTATTTCTCTTTGGCTAGGTCCTCTTTGTTTTGTTTTCTGCACGTTACCCGAACGTCTAAAATTTAATCGAATAAAGAGGAAAAAATATACTTAATTCCAGTACACCACAGATCATAAATTAACGCACTTTGGTAATTATTTCGAGAGTAAAAACGAACGTGCGTCCGCTCGTTGCATTATAAATAATAATATATATTTGCCTCCGGTTTATTTATTCGAGCTTAAATTTAAAAGAGAGTATTACTAAGCTGTATCTTTGTTCGCGAGTTTTTTCTTTTTTTTTTCCCTCATCTTTCAATTTAATTCTTGTCTCGTAAAACGAGCTCGCGTCCAGGTATTCTTTTTTTCATCACTATTTATAGGTTTCGGATCCTTGACCGGAATAATCGGATGAGAATTCCTCAACATTTTTTCTTATTTTTCTCTTCATAAAAGCATCAGTTGTGCGACTACGAAAACATCGCGATGAATGTCCGAATGACTTATCGGATGTGCGATCAAATTTGTTAAGAGGTTAAAATGGGGTTAATTACGGCGCAGAGTTGAATAATACATGCCGTAGTGCTTGAACCGAATTTTGAGCGTTTAGGACAATGATATTCTGGACGCCATTCATGAGTCTACGACTGAGAGAAACACAAAAATTTCCGGGGCCTGTGTGAAATGTGATCTCATTTTCCAGTCGGTAAGTTATAATAGAATATGAAGGCTTCTTATAGGCGAATGAGGTAGTTATAAGATAACAGGATTATCGAAGTAGAGTATATCAATCATCGATAACTATATATTCGTGATCTACGACTCAGGCGCTTTTCCACAGGTCCCGCCCCCAGGTCCCGTCCTTACACCGAATGCAACAGTTGTAGGAATAAAACTGCAAAAAGCTGACATTCCGAGTCATGAACAACATACTAAAAGTCCGGATGCGTCCCATACGAGCCTCATCACCTAAGGCATAGCAGGTTTTCACGTTTATCTTGCCTAATTTTCATTTGATCAAAAATTAATTATAAAAAATATGAAGAAAATGATTGTGGAATACCTTGTCGTGAGAGATATTCACACTAGAAGGTCTTCAACAGTATTTGCATGTTCTGCCACTTCATACGATTAAGTATGGGAGAGCCAAATCCTCGGCGAACACTGGCGATTTTTGAGCCGGTTCTGAGAGTTTATATACAGGATTTGGTACACGCACATAGACACACATGCATACGTATATGTACATAATTATGTCATGCGTTACGTCGTTTCTTGTCTCCGTTGAGGTGATAAGAAATGACGCAGTGCGTTTGGTACCGGGTCGTGACATTACCGAGATCGTTATCAGGTAATTGATCTTGGCCCGTACAATGTATCTTACCTGTACGTACGTACAGGTACAAACATACAAACGCACCAGTGTAAATTCGTTTAACGTCATAAAGACGATTATTGTCAGCCTTTGGGTGGCGACTGTCGTCGAGGGGTGCGAGCCCCTATTACCTCATACGAGTAATGTCCCCACAATGATAAAATCTAAAAAAAAGGTATTCCATTCTTCTTAGTGAAAAGCATTGTTTTTGTATAAATCCCAGTTGAAAATACCTATTTTTCTGTTAATACTTATTATAAGCTTTTATTCTACTCACTAATGGGATTTTAAAATATACCAATACTGCAGCCAACCTTTCGCAAAAAAATATAATGCTATTTCGCACGAGGCTAGTGTCAAAGAAAATAATAAAAGCTTATCTTTTAAAAATTTGTTTTTAACTTAAACTTATTTAATAAATAATAATCACATACAACATAATACAACTAAAGGTACTAATGCAGTATATGAATTCTGTTCTTAATATTTCTCAAATCGAATAGGTAAACACATAAGGTCCGGTTGTACCAGCTTCTAACTATGAGATAAACCAGGTTTAACTGGCAAGGTGAATGGTAAAATAAAATTAAACCCTACTCATCAGCGGTTAAACTGTTAAATTCTTTCTCTAACCACATTTCAGCACTAACTCCCTCAACTTATTTTTCATCGAATTTTTATAAGATATTATACAGTAGTATGTACTCCTAGTCTATATCAGTTGGGAAGGTGGTTCAGAAATTCAGTTCAAAACTATTAGTGTATTTTCAACTATTGCATTCAGTGTAATGGCGGGACCAGGGGGCAAGACCTGTGGAAAATCGCCGACCCTGAATCGTAGATCACGAATAAATAGGTCACTCAAATTCTTCTGTACACAATTCATATATATCACTTTTTGCCCATTTTGCCACTTTTTTGGGAATCTGTAAAGCCTCCGCTGTTTAACCTACGGCAATGAAACTGAGGGCAGTGTTAGAAACTCTCTTGGGCTACAGATTCGTGTTAAAATTTCTGAAATTTATTCGCTAGTTTCGGAGTAAGGGGTTCTTACAGTGTTGCAAACCCACCAAGTTGTCATTACTATAACTCCCGTAAATTACAAGATTTTGGCTTAAAATTTTTATAGCAGTTGGAAACTATTAGCGACTGGTTTGATAATGAATTTGAGCGAAATCGGTCCACTGGTTTTCGAATGGCAGCCATTACGAATTTCGACACTTTTGAAAAATATACATTTACCGCGGTTGATGAGCGGCAGAGATATTTTAATTTGTGCGAGGAAGGAAACGATGTTATTTAGTTAGGTACCTACTTTATAGTTTATACGCGAGAGCCTCGTGGTCGGGGAACAAAATTCCATCGAATATGGAGAACTGGAACTTCACTAAATGCATTAAGGAAACAACTTGAAGCAAGCTGGCGCTGCTACTTCCCTGAATTTTCTATTTCAACTATTCTGTATAATATAGTTGCTAAGACAATATTTGCACTGTGAGAAGAAATAGATTATTTTTAGTCCTTTCACGCCTTAAATTGAATTAATCTTCTTCTGTCGACGTTCAACGCAAAATTCCCAAATCGTGCCAAATGTTCGCCTAATACCCGAACTCTTAGCATTTATTTAAGCCGGCGTCATTACAGAAAAAGTAGTAATGGAAGGAAAGCCGAATCAGTTCTAGTAGTGGTCCCTCGTCTCTCAACACGGATTTTCTTATCACCTACAAGAGCACCATATGGACCAAACGAAATGTAGATATATAACAAGGGCAAAATGTTCGTGTTAATACGATTTATTACATTTTGCTGAGGAATGCTTTTTAGGTCACACGAATGAAATTATTAAATAAAACAAAAAAAAAAACAAAATACTGCTAAAACACCGAAAAATTGAATCGTAAATGTTTTGCGAAAATATTTATTATCGTGGGTTAAGGTGATTCGTTTCGGAATTTTTACCAAGTTTAACTGGTTTCATCGCTCATATATACTCAGGCGTCAAGTTATTATATAGAATTTATTTTATTTATTTTTAATTTCTTCTTCAATTTAAATTCATTATCCGTCAATCTTCAGAATAGGAAACTAAAGGAAGAGTAGCCATTCTTTGCTCTGATAAATGGTACTTCTAAAACATATGGGCTAGGCGCTTATTATCATATCTCACCTTGGGCACACTTCAAAGTGAAAGTTAACAGATACTGTGAATGTTTTTATGGGCTTTATCATCATTTCCAGCACGCATCGTAAACAATTCAGGATAAATTAATAAAATAACCTTTATTTCCTTTATTTTCAAGTAGATTTTCTTTAGAGAAAATCTACTTATTACACTTGACGCGGTATTAGCCCCCATGGTTGGGGATGGGTACGTTTTTTCTTTTATAACCTCGGGAAAATTTTGGCATCAACAACTCAAATTCATATATATATATATATATATACCTATATTCCGTTTTCTCGTTCCCACGGTATAGGTCGTAATTTTTGTCCGATAATTACGAAATTTGGTACGAACATTTGTACTAAGCAAAGGACAGGATGCAATGATTTTGATGCGAGTCGGCCAGAAGGTATATCCGGTACCACCATTTTTGTTTTTGTATTGACTATAAAATGTTCAATTTTGCACCAATAGCCACAAAATTCGGAATAAATATTTATTTTAATTCATTGTAGCGCACTGCCAATTTTGGCGCAGATCTACCGGACGGTACTTCCGGCACCGCTATTTTCGTTTTTATATTGATCATAAGATGCGGAATTTTGGAACAATATACACGAAATTTAAAAAAAATATCTGTTATAATTTATTGTAGCGTGCTACCAATTTTGAAGCGGATCGACCGGGCGATACTTCTGGTAAAGCTTTTTTTTCCTCTGTTTTTTTCTAATTTGCATGAACTTTCTTCTTAACAAAAATTATCCACATGTTCATGTTTTCTGTTTTTTTATTTCATAACATAAATATATTTCTTTGGTTTTATTTGAAATTATATGCTTGTTTACCATACTTTATCATTATAATCAATTTTTCATTTCAAGAAATGTTTTTAAATTTCACATTGTCTAATATTTTGTCACCAGCTAACAAATTTTATACAATCATAATACATCATTAACGCATAAAAATTTACAGACAATTAATGCGACCATCAAAACACATAATTCTTCCTCGAAAACCTAATTTTTCTAGCAAGGCTTGCTGCGCTAATTTTTTTTTTTTTTTTAAATTAAAATTAAATTTATCGGAGGAGTGTGTCCAGCGTGATACGACGAAGGTGTGCTGAAATAGAGCAACAGCAGGCTTTAGGAAACAACGATAAATTATTATGACAAACAATATTGTATCAAATTAAATTAAGTATGGAAAATAAAGATTCCAAGTTAGCATTCCAACATCTCAGAATACGGCGGGGGGTCAAATGAACCGTTGTTTTGCCTGAGAAATTAGTTAATTAGGTCTACTGTGTTTCAATGCAAAAATGCGATGAAATGACAACGTGCTATTTTTCCAACAAAAAAAAAATTAATTTAAGTAATTCATCTTACATCGCTTATTACTAAATTAAACTGGGATGTTTTGGGTGCCTAAACACAGAATGAAGTTATATGTATCTACAATTTTGTAAGGCATTCGGCTATCATAGCTATCTTATAACCTTTCCCCTTAAAATTTGAAGCACCATGGCTTTTATCGTATTTTTCGTGCCCAGCTGAGCATTAGTTCTGATTAATCTTTCATCAATTACTGTCTACGCCACTAACGAAAATGATGAGAAATTTACGCCCTTCGTTAGTCAGCACACACTGATAAAATTCCAAATTTTAGTAATACTCTAATTCCATAAAATCAGATAATAGTTACATTCAAATAGAGTAAATTATAGGATTACTATATTATTATTGGCTGAATCAATTTTTTCAATAGTAAATATACTCTTTTTTATGGACACATTCCTTTACTGTAAAATAAAATTACAATCTGTTTTTCATTACTGAATTATGATGTACTTATTATATCATATAATCAAATGGCCACCTTCTTCATAAGTAACTGACTCTTTGAAAAGTGGAGAACTTATTCTCAACCAAAACAGTGCAATCTAACTCTTAAAGAAGAGTATTTGTTGCATCACCCAGTAGAATATATACTTTAACAAAACAATATTTAAACTATGAATATGTTTTTAGTACCTTAATAAATAAATAATAGATAATGAAATGAGGGAATTATAGTCAATAACTGCAATTAAATAAATATGATCTAGTAAAGTAATAATTACATCACTTTTATTGAATCAGTATTTTAAATAAGAAGGTGATTAATGAATTAATTGAATTATAACAATTTAGTGATGTAATAATTACATAACTTTTACTGAACAAGTGTACAATTAAGGTACTGATTAATGGAATATGATACAACCTACTACATACTCAGTGAAAAAAAAAAAAAGTGGGAAAGTGACAGTTAAAAAACTACCATGCTCAGTTTGTAGTGTATAAACAAAAATTTGTGTTGTGTATCAGTTATTTGTTTGGTTTTTTGTATGTTCAATAAAAAGAGTACCTATCAGGTAAGTTCCTTTTTGTTAACTTTAAATGTTTTACTTAACAAATGTCCGCACATCATAGTGTAATTTCTTATTTGTGTTCTTCTTAATATAACGTTTTGAATGCAGTACCTAGGTAATTAAGGAGTTTTCTAACAAAGAAGAAAACAGTAACTATCATTTAAAGTACCTAATTAATTATTATAGATAAAAAGCTAAGCTTTAGTGAGTATAGACTAAAAGAAGTACCTAGTTTGTTTTTGTCCATATCTATTGTGTAGGTTGTAACAAATATTTTTATACCATATAAGTTTTTTTTTAGCAAGAGGATACTCAGGATTTTACTGAGAAAGGACCTTATAAATTTTTTGATAACTTTTGCTTTTGTAAGGAATTGGTTAGAGGGGGAGGATTATTGAATTTTTTTAAAGTTTAAACCTAGATATGATTTTTTTTGGCAAATTAGTGTTCCTTTCTCTTTTTTTTTGGAAGTTAAAGGTATTCAGGCTCTTCTTCCCCATCACTCTCAAGGTACACCCTCATTTTTGGCATTCAAATATGAATAAATATTTCAAATTTTGATCCCTCCTTATAATCTAAGTGACCTATATTCCTAACCAACACAACTTTGTGGGTGTTTTCAGAGGAGTGGAGGGAGTAGGGATTTTTTGAATTTTAAAATTTACATTTTCTAATGGAGCTGTTGCTGTGTTAGAATTTTTTAAATTCTATTCAACAGTTTTTGAATGATTATTTAAAAATAAAACTGATTTTGTAGCTAAAGCCTGTACCCACTTATGCTCAATTTTGACTATCACAATATTTGTTTCAAATTTGTTGTTTCATTTATATTTATTGTATTTTGTTTGATTCCTGTTCAAGTTTTTTATAAATAAATTTTTGATCATTTTAGAAGTTACAAAATTGATATATGTTTCAAATAATGGTATTGTCTGAATGCTGAAGATATCATATCATTTAAAATTAAATTTTTATATCATGCTGCCAATAATAATTCTTATGTCAATGTTCCTTATTTTTAATGTTTTATACCTTTTTTTTTGTATTTCATTTCTTCCTCAATTTTTATTCAATAATCGTTTGTATTGTTTTTCTATTTTGCTATTTCTTTATAAAAATTAAAATTTTTGTTCTTTAATTTTGAATTTGTGGTTTTCTGAAGTAATGCTGAGTGAAGAACCAAATCTACTGAAAGTGAGGAAAAACTGATGCATGTAGTAAAGTACAACACAGATACTGAATAGAACATCAAGGATAGGTAAATAAACTCATGAAATGTGTTTATAAGCCCATCATGGATGCATTCAATAACCAAACAGCATATAATGAGTACATCACAGTTATACCTGAACTTCAAACATTACAGAAATGAATTCCTAATTGTACATGAATAAGACCATCACAGATATTGAAAGATTTCTGACAGTAAAGGAAGAAGTTCATAATAGTTGGGGAAACATTAAACTGTTTGTGAGGTTATTAATGGAAAACCATACAGAAACTTGTGAAAAGAATGCAGTAATAAATATGGGACAGTAGAGGAATGTATCCATTATTATATATGAATTTATGCAGCAAGATGATGGGTGGGATTCTTACTTTATTAGTAACTAATTTATTATTCAGAGGTATTTACTCATTACTTAAGAAGATTAATTGCATTATGAAGCTTTTACTGAGAACATTTTGTTCTATGTAACTCATACATTGAAAATGACTTGTCACAAAATTCCCCGGTTTTAGAGGTATCATTACACCATTTTGAAGGTATTATGAGCATTAAACTTCTATCGGTGCATACGTTGAGTTAGACTATATTTTATCAGAGAAAAAGAAGTTCTAGGAAAAAAAAAATCTCCAACGACGAAATCATTTCTCCTCCTGATTAAGTTAGTAAGACTTATTTTTCGATACAACTGAAAGTTTAAAAAAATATGACCGTTCATATGTGGCAGTCCTTTATCTTCCCCCAATGCGGATAAAACTTTCAAAGATCGGTGAAAATGATTACACTAACTCATGTAAAGCAAATTTTGTTCATTTTTGATGAATTTAGGGAAATTAATGGAAATTTCTTGGCTTTTTCTCTCTCACTTTGGGGGGCTACGACTCGGAAAAAAAATTTTTGGACGTTTTATTGAAGAAACTTTTTTGGAACATTATTTTATTGATCACCAGGCTTTTTTTCGAAAAATAGAAAACTGAAAATCAGCTTCAGAATGTTCGACAGCCTCTATTTTTGTCTTCTTGTCATTAAGAAAAAAAAAAGTTTTTCAATGACAACTTGCTTTCGTTCTCTTTTCTGAATGCAGTCTCAAAACCATTCATTCTCCTCGGAACATTGGAAAGTCAAGAACAAAATTTTGTCAAAAAATGTTAACACACCTACGAAGCACGACATAACATAACGAGTTTATTTTTACGAGGGTGTTTTAACGATCGATACAGGGGAAGGATAAATTTGTGTTTTACAATATTTCAATATGTTAAAAATTTATGTTTTTTACAACGCCAAAAACGTATCAACCAAGCACGACCATGTTGCACATAGTCCAAAATACTACGCAAAATGAGAAGTTAAATTTCGTCGAATAACAAAATTTATCATGTATAATTAAAAATTTATTGATATTTAGCGTAGAAGAAAACTCAACTTCAAAACACAAGCGCCTGCAATCAAAGAAGATGTTTTTTCGGGTGTTTCCAGTTGCGTCCATAAACAGATGACAGACAAAAAGTAGGTACTCGAGAGAATAAAATAAAGACTACTTCCGGCAATTTCGACATTTTTTTTCAAATAAAAAAATCAATCTGGCTAATTCACTCTAACAGATACAAAGTAAAAATAAAACAAAAAATTAATAATGAAAAAATAAAATTACAAAAAAAATTTTCAGTAACATTATAAGGATTCGAACATGGTTTACAGAGGTGTCAGTTCAAGTCTTTATCACACAGCCATGGAGAAGCTTGCAGAATTATTGATTTAAACATAAATACATACATCATCCTAAAAACACCTACTATAACCTTTGATAACGCGAATAAAAATATCATCTTTGACTGAATGTAGACACTTCCATTCAAAACTACCTAATTCAATAATTACGAATTATACAATCAATTCATTGATTGGGTAAAAAAAATTTACTAAATTTTTACGACTGATGGAAATGATCTGATAATTATTATGATTTTCTGTCAAAATAAGTGAAAATCTAATTCGATGATCAAATACAGCAAAAAAACACTCGGATATGAAGATAGTGTTTGTTTCTAGTGAATTCCTCAAGGGAAAGAATATCAAATTTCCTGGGAGAAGATGAAGGTACTCGTATTTGAGAGAAAATTTCCAAAATAATTATCCCCCAAAATATAATATTGAAGCTTATACTATACGGTGTGTTTCATGAGTGGTTCCCCAAACCAGAATCACTGACACAACCGAGTACGTACAGTGTAAGTACGACCAAAGCTACGCCTACATAACCCACAGCAAACAGTAGCAACAACTTCAAAACCAGTGTAATGACATGTATGTGCCCATAAACTGCGCACCAGATTGCTGTTCAGCAGTAAATGTATTGTCAGCGTCTAGCAGCAGAAACGAATTATTTCATTTTGGCTGTTTGCTGCGAAATATGAAGACAAGTAGGTACTTCCTTTCAGAGTAGAACTATTTTTTATACTTTTCATCACCACTATTTCAATTGGAAACGCTAAAAATTTATTTGCTGTGACAGCGGGAGCTGTTGTCTGTTGGTTACGTAGCCATAGCCTCATTTTCTCATCCAAATAACCTAACTTCCATATTTATTTTCAAAATTTTAGAAGCCAGAGAGTTGTCAAAAACTTTTTCAGTTTCAAATTTTCAAATTTCTGTAATCTAGTCGAAGAAATGAGGAATTTGTTAATTCATTATATTATACAATAAAAAAATAAGGCAAAAAACTCTGACGCAACAATCTTGGTTAGAAAATGTAGGTTTTTGAGAAAAAGAATTATGAATTTTGATGGTCATATTAATTGTCAGTAAATTTAGATGCGTTAATGGTATGTTATGATCGTATGAAACTTGTTATGTGCCGACAAAATATTAGACAATGTGAAATTTAAAAACATTATTTCATGAAATGAAAAATTAATTATGATGATAAAATATGGTAAATGACAATATAATTTTAAATAAAATCAAAGGAATATTATAATGTTATGAAATGAAAAAAAGAAAACATGAACATGTGGTGTTTTACCGGAAGTACCGTCCGGTCGACCGGCATCAAAATTGGTAGCACGCTACAATAAATTATAATAAATATTTGTTTCAAATTTCGTACATATGGTTCAAAAATTCCGCATTTTATGACCAATATAAAAACGAAAATAGCGGTACCGGAAGTACCGTTTGGCTGATCCGCGCTAAAATTGGTCGCGTACTACAATAAATTAAAATAAATATTTATTCCCAATTTCGTGGCTATGGGTGTAAAATTGAGCATTATATAGCCAAAATAAAAACAAAAATTGTGGTAGCGGAAATACCGTCAGGCTAATCCGCACCAAAATTAGTAAGTTTTGTCCTTGGCTTAGTGCAAAAGTTCGTACCAAATTTCGTGATTATAAGACAAAAATTACGACCTGTACAGCGGGAACAAGAAACTTACTTTTTTATATATATATATATATATATATAGGAATTAAGAGTTACTGGTGCCAAAATTTTCTCAAGATCATGAAACGAAAAACGTATTTACCCCCAACCCTGGAGGCTAATACTGCACCAAGCATAATAGATTTTCTAAAGAAAACCTATTTAAAAACTGTAATGCGGCAGCAGCTCCGTTCGGAAAACTAGGTTTTCAAACAATAAAAAGTTAGTTATGTACTAGGTAATGAAAAAAAAGTTAGTAATACATCATAATAGATGATTATATTAAATTCTATAACTGCTGACCTAAAATTACAGCTTAAAACCATTAACACTTCCACCATCGCGAAACAAAAAAGGACTTTGTGGAAGTACCGAACGACCGAATTCAATAGGTCAGGACCTTAGTTTAGTATCAATGTTCGTACCAAATTTCGTAACTATTGAACAAAAATTGCGATCTGTATTTTCGTTATAAGAAAATGGGCTTAAACAGGTACTATGAATTTGAGTTCTTGGTGTCAAGTTTTCCCTGATATATGAAACCAAAAATGTACCTACCCCCCCCCCAGATCGTTGCATGAAATCGAAATTAATGGGTAGATTTTCATAGAAAATCGAATTTAAAGCTTACGTCTACCTGAATCAAATTCAGAACACTGAAGTATAAAAAGTTGCATACGCTCGAAAAGAAGGGGCTACCACGAAATTCGCTTTTCTAGCTACATCAGTTTTGAAGATGGTTTTCTTAGTCGTACTTTGTTATATTCGTATTTCGGGTTCGGAGAACCACTCATGACTCACCCTGTGCATGTAAATGTAGATGAAGCAGCCAAGTAGAATTGTTCGAAACAAATTTTTCCAAGAAAAAAAGGATAATTGCCATACGTGAGTATGCATACATATCTACAGTGATGAGCAAAAACAAGATCAAAATAATGGTGTACTTGGTTTAGGTGTTGCAAGTCAAGTGTTGATTTTGGTTTAGGTCTTGCCAATGAAGTTAATAAATGACGGCTAAATGAAGCTTACCGTTTAAGTTTACTTAAAAATATACAATTATCTATCTTAACTAACAATAAACATCTATTAATGATCAAAAATGAAAAGAAAGAAAAAATCATAGCGCAGCGTGCTCCATTGGAAAGGCAGGTTTTAGAGTCACGAGGAATAAAGTTTGGGTTAGGAAAGGCGGTTTTCAAAACTCTTTCTAATTCAAAATCTTAGCGAAAGACCTTTCGGAATTTCAAAATCCTTGAGTACCCAGCATATGTTTTGTTATAGTCTATTCCAAATAAGAAACACATTACGACGTCATACAGAAGTTCACACTTCACAGCTATATCAAGCTTTAAATATTGGTGTAAACGGAACAATTTTGAATGCAGCCTTCGTTGAATAGGGTGAATCTCTACCCTTTCCTTTCCCTCCTCGTCTACAAACTCATATCACGTCAGACGTATTTCTTCATTTGGAATAGACTGTAGAAAACGAGACATTTAAAAATCATTCAAGAACAGCGAACTTTCAAACAACGAAAGTTTAAAAATTCTGATGCAGGAAACTCTACACGAAAAAAGCGGTTTTTTTTTGTTTTTTTTTTTTAAAAAAAATAAACTACAACATGCTCTGGTATTTTATCGATATTTTTTAAAAAAAATTATATGCGTTAGGCCGATTAAAATTATGAAGGAGCAAGTTTGACAGGAAAACTGATCATATTTTTCATTCTGTATCAAATGTTTCAGTTGGGTTTCAATGAATGAATTTTTTATTAGACAAGAGAGCCATAGATTTTTTGGTTACTTCCCACCCCTTGGATCTACCATTTCTTCCTCCTTGCAAATAATTATCAGTAATGAGATACCAATAATAACGTAGCTAAGAAGATAAATTAGGCAATTCATGACCACGATTTTCTGTCAGTGGAACAAACCAAGCAATTGCAAAGGGTAGCCTTTCCCGATGCTCTTCGGATGACGAATCAACACGCGAGTAAAAACACTTTGAAAAAAGGTTGATTAGATCGAACAATTTTCGCCAGGGAAAATATCTTATTGCCACACACTATAACCAGATTCTTTTTCTGTAGACTATCACCATGCTGGCCTTCAAAAGCTCTTCGAATTCGAATTACGAAACTTATTTTTTCGCTAATTTCGCACCATTATCATTAACAGAAGGTTTTCAACTTCCAACATCTTACGTTTTTCCTTTCTTGAACTCATCAAAAACGCTTTTATAACGATCGTTTTTACGCGACTCGAGTCGCAAATGAAGACGAGTTGCTGACCTATGTCCGAGATGTCAATGTCCAGCGATCTTAAAATAGCCTTCGCAGACCACACTAACATCGTTCTTCAATGGATACAGCCTAGATACTCGATGAAAATAATTTATTTTTAAATTACACCGCGATATATGTTACGTACATTCTGTCGATGACTTTGGCTTCTGCTCACTCGCTCTCTTTCTCTCGCTCTATCTCTTTATAAGCATATTTTTACTTCGGAATAATCAATATAATATTGCAAATGAAATAAAAAAAAAAAATTAATAAAAACTCTAGCGTAGCAAGTCACACCAGAAAATGTAGGTTTTTTTGACCAAAAAAATCTAAATCTCTTTTTCTACATATTATGAAATACTACGAGCTAAAACCTGTTGGAAACACTATCACTACAGAACCACTGGATAGATTTGCATGAGATCTCCCAAAAAAAATTACGTTAATCAAAGGAAGGTTTATTGTCCGTAGCTCCCTTGGGGGCAAAGTTATCAATTTGTACCATATGTGAAAACAGAAATCGGATTAGACATTTTTTGAATCGAATGAAAAGGAGAAGAAAAGTGAATTTATGGGGACTTCTTCCCTCAAAATGTTCATTTTATGACAACTAATGATTCTCTCTGTTTGTCTGTCTCACTCTGTTTTGTTTTTCTTTTCATTGGCTTTCATTTGAGTCCACGAAAAATGGATTAAAACAATTATCAGGCACTACGCAACTGAAGCTGCGAGTAACAGTTTGTAACAATCAATAAATAAATACTTACCATAAAAAAAATCAAAAATCAAAGAATTTGACAAAATACTGAGTAAAAATTACGTTTAATGAAGTGTCAAGGATATTCAAAATGAATAAATTGTATTGCGAAGTTATAATAATGACTACACCAGTTATTAAATGATTGCTTTAAAAACTAATGGGCCTATGAAAATTATGTAAATCGCTTAATTTGTAGAAAATTGTAGAAGAAAACTTTTTGCCAAGAATAAAATTTTTTATAGAACCAATCCTTACTTGAGAAAATTACAAAAACAACACCGGAATACGGTTGAAAACATTTGTGGGGCTGAGGGAGTATCAACTCGAGAGGTGGTAAGTGTTCGATTGTATATAATTCAAGGTCCAATATGATAAGCCTCCGAAGGGAAAACCATTGTCTTTCTTATTTCTTAAGAAAAAGGAGGGTTACAATTTATCAACCCAAATAATACGCCACAATATCTGCTGTTGAGAAAAAAGTCAATCAATTTACCTAAAAATATATCTATATATAATGAAAGTAAAAAGCATTTGTTTTTTGATGTGTAAACATCTTAGCAATTTGTCTAATAGGGGCTAAAATGAAAATTAAGATCGTCTGATTTGAGTAACTTGTATGTCTTACAATACTGTAACTTTTTGTGTGTGTTAGTTGGCATGTAGGTGTGTGGTTGTGTCCACGCGCAATGCGCACACTCACAACCACACTATTATATTTACACATCAATCCTTCATAAGTCCTCACTGGAACTCATGCTTTTTTTTTAATGCTCAAGCGTTTGAGCATTTGCTCATCAAATGCTTCAAAAATAAATGCTTGACATTTAAAAGCATATGCTCAATATGCTCAAGAACTTACAAGCATTTTCAATAGTTCTGGTTTCTAGCCTAAACAGATGAATAATCAGTTTACAAAAATTGATTTTCAAAATACAAATTTATTATACGATTAAAATATTGTTTGTAATTTAGCTCACTCATACGGCTGTTTACATTTTTACAATACAATATTTTGTTCTAGAATGAGCACACTATCCAATGAACAACCACAAAGTCTAAATTTTATCTTCACTTAACAACTCACGGAACATCTGGACTCAGTAGGCATATAATTGTTGCAATTTACAATTTTGTAACTGATTACATCTTGTTTTAAGAGGAAATATTGAAAATTATCTAACATTCTGAGGAAATGCTGTGCATGTTTGAGCATTTTAAGGATGAGCACATGCTGAGCAAATGCTGGAATGTACTCAACATTTGCTCATCAATAATAATTACTTGAGCATTTACCATCACTATCAATATACAAGTGCTGAGGTGCCATTTCATGTCACTTTGGCCTGTATTTTTGCTTGCAAATAGGTAACACTGCAGAATTTGTTGTTTCATGAATGGATAAATTTTGCAGTTGATAGGTGGAGCAATTCAAGTAATCGTTTTTTTTTTTTTCTGTTTCTTATCAGTCATCATGCGAGTTTATTTGATTTCAAATTTGGAGATGTTTCCTTTCAAAATGCAGAAAACCCTTTATAAGTTACTTTTCAATATTCTTAAGTTCATAAGTTTTATTCATACTCATCCATGGCAAGTTCAAATAATTGAAAACTTAGAAACTTTGGAATACTGTAGGTAAAGTAACTTACGAACGTTCACTTCTTTTTATTCTTTGCTTCATTTCTTTTAGTTCCAACACTTCCAACAATTGTTTCTTCATCCATGATAATCATCTATAATATTTTGACTCATGTCGCCAATATTTTTTGTATTTTAAAGGGAAACATCTTTAAATCTGAAGTCCAATGATTTTGTATGATAACTGATAAGAAACAGCAAAAAAAATGCCAAGTCCAGTTGTTCCCTTTATCAACTACCAGATTTATCCATTTATCGTTGATTCGGAGGAAGCAACGAACATTTTTTTACGTCTGGGTGGGTAATGGCCACAGCAGTGGGCATGTCCATCAAATATAGGGGAAAATATCGGCGAAATAATTTAAGAGAATAATACTTTGAAATAATTTTGACCGGCTTACGGTGATATATACATATGTATACATGAATTTCAGCTAATAGCGCCAAAAGTTTCCTGGGATCATGAGACGAAAGATAAACCTAACCCCGATCTTGGGTCTCAATACCCGGATTGATTTTAGAAGGTAGATTTTCTTCGAAAACCTACATAAAATAAAATATACCTGCATGTGGTATGGTGTCTATTTCTAGCCATTAACTCCCGCCTCGCATCAACTGTGTTTTGGTGTCACGTGTATATCAAATTATTAGGTGCGTAAACAAAAAATTAAATAGAAAAAATTCAGCATAATCGTCAATTCGTTTTATTCCCTTTTTCTTTTACTTTTTTGTTTGATTGCGATACACTGTGAACCTGACATACCCTCAGGAATGGTAATAACCTTACAGATAAACGAACCATGATAGTCGTTGAAGTAATTAAAATGTTGAAATATCGAATTTTTCCAAAAAAAAAAAAAAAAAATTGCTGAAAGGGGAGAAATTATAAAGTTTTCAAGGAGCTGTTGCATAGGATGTTGGACGACTGATGAAACTCACGTGCGTAGGTAGGTCTATAGGTATCGAATTATTTAATTTTCGATCGCTGGAATCGACAGGTTTTGTGTCCAATGTCAGGATTACCACGAGCGTATATAGGTAGGTATATTATTAAGCAACGTAATATAAAGTAGATAGGTATGATGCAAGATAACCGAGAGTTTGTTAACTATGTTACAGCCAAACAAATATAGAAGAATGTCAAAGTCAATGGCAAACGAAGCTGTAGGTTTCGCTGATTAAGATACAGCGGCCATAACTACATGTACATTTTCGCGTAAGTTTCCCAATACTCAATCGGATACGAATATAATCACGAGCAATACAGTGGAATGAATCCTAAACTTAGCACTAATCGACAGGTCGTCTATTAACGAAAGAAATTTGAGAAAATTTCAAATGCTTGAAAAATCTGCAGCACTCACGCGGTGTATCTATGCACCTCTGAAAATTATCTTCATATTGAATACGCCATTTTAGACCAGTACAGAAGATTGAAAGGCAAAGTTACTGTCAAAACTCACCATTTAATTTTAGCTTTAAAATCCCAATACACGTAAATATTCCTCCAAGTCTGTATAAAAAGAGGATCTAGATACCTAATGAAAATGAAAAATGAGTTTCAACTCTATATACTTAATAAATCATGTGGCACAGTTCTGCAGTAGAATCGTGTTCTCATCACAGGTGCTGATTTGGGGTTTTCTGAAGTACCTGCCCCCTACCACCACCGATAATTTCGTAAATTATAATAGGAAAGTACTAATATTACTTTTTTTTAATTGAATAATTAAAGATTTGGCGTCTAAGTAGAACCTGAACCAAGAGATTTTCAAATTTTGTTTCAAATCCCCCAATAATTGTAGTAAGTTGGTGCCACTGGTTCTCATCGTAGAAAATCTAATATACAGAGTGTCCGGATTTTGTTTGGCAAACCGGTAAAAATGGATAACTACAATTCGAAGAAACAAGATTACATTTTTTGTTAAAAGGTAAGAAAAGCAAAATTTTCAATTTTCTGAAATTTAAATGTCTTCCAGCTCTATCAATTTTATTTACAAAATAGAAAAATCAGCTGTATAATAAAATTCAATCCCAATTTTGGTATATTTATCCGAATTTTTTGCACTATTCACAACATTTTAATATTGAAAAAACTGCTCTTCTCCCACTTCATGATTACTCAGCTACTCTTTAAGCCACAAAGATGGAATTCATACTATTGAAAAGAGGAGAAAATTTGCTCGAGTTCTCTAACAAAATTAATTTTTTCATTGCCATTAGTTTTTCACAATTAGACAATAAAAAACTGCAAATTAATGAGAAATTTTCTGTTTTTTAATTAGTCATTTATTTCTAAAACTAACAACGGCAGAAAAAATTTTCAGCTATGACCCCCCTATTTTTAACGATAAATTCATTTCTATCTTCAGATTTCACCTAAAACAAATTAATCACGAGATAACTGCAAGAGAGAAAAGACAAGAACAAAAATGGACACTCCGCGTATTATTATTTATAGGTACGTATATACTATATATATATATATATATATATATACACACACACACACAAATTTATTAGTGTTGTCAAATATCGATATTTTTTTTGTATCGATACGATATCGATATTTTATAAAATTTGATAAAAAATTTTTACAGATGGCTCATCTGAATTATTGTCATTTAAAACTATGAAAATAAAATGTAAATTTGAATTTTATAAACTTGAGGAAAAGAATAATGGAAGCAAAGTAAGTCAAGGTATTTACTTGACATTGTTGATGTAGTTGTAAATATAGATATATGTGAACTATGTTTGAGAAATCTCCTCATTTTGGACTGGAGTCAAGATCAAGTTATTCTTAATTCATAATTTCATAATTCATAATTATCATAAATATCATCTATCAATTTCAGTTATCACTCATTCACTCGTAATTTTGTCAATACCACAACCACAACCAGAGAAAAAATAATTAAAAATTGTTGAGACCACCAATCCTTCTCCCCTCTCACTCCTACGAACACACGAACATATATCGAATACATTTATTTATATCTACTCGCGGCTACACTGATACACCACTTCCGCCGCTCACTCGTTCGTTTCCGTTACCATTCGTTCATTACTCTGAAAATGTACTTTGCTTAAATTAATGTAACTTATGAAATAAACATTCGCTTCTTGGACGTAACTTCAATCAAATCTCTCTTTTTGTTACACCTCTGATCCTCAACCTCTATATGGTAGCATCGCTCGGTAACAATCTTCGTACCTGTAACAGATTTTAAAAAAATACTAATTTAAAATTTTTATACTTTTGTGAATTTTCTTTGTGTTTTAAGTCAAATTTTTGAAAAAATCTTTCGTGAATAATTGTGTTTTCTTATAAATTTTCGTAATTTTACTTAGTGTTGGGTAACTTAGTTCCAACATTTTCGAGTCATAAAATTTTTTTTTGTTCTCGAAAAATTTAATTCCACATTGAATGCTGTAAACGTTCAATGAGTTTCATCGTTTGCTGAAAGGATTTGCCCCGTTTGTGTATAATCCAGCCAAGTGTATCGAAAAATTCCAGGACTCGACGATTGCTAAGTTGTTCAGGAACCCTGTTTGTGTTACCTGAAAACTAGTAAATTCATTAGTGTCTGCCCTGCTTGTGTATGAACTAATTCGTCGAAGTCATCAATTGGAAGTAAATCGCCTTGAGCACTCACAAATTGATCTGAAACCAACGTAAAAGCTTCAATTCAACAAAGTCAAAATTGGTATTCATCGTCACAACTCAACTTCATTTTGGTATCATCTTTAAAAACTCAAAAAATTTAACTCACATCTTCATCGAAGTACGTTCAAAACAACCGAAGCGCAATTCAAACACCAGTTCCAGAGCACCACCTTAATCAATTCCAGAAAAACGAACCCGAAAACAAAAATCGACGGTTTAAAAAGGTATAACTGAAAAACTTTCCGCTGAAAAAGGTAATAAAAAACATATTTTAATAATTTTTCGTAATTTTTCGTCTTTTTTTTCGTGTTCAATTTCGTGTTTTTCGTGAAACTTAACTCTTTCGATTCAAAATTTAACCTGTATATTTGAAAATACCGTTAATTTCAAATAATTTTGGCCTTTTCAAAATTTTCCTAAGTACAAATTTTGGCAAGTCGTGTGCAAATTTTTGCAGCCACTTTTGTCTTGGAGTGTACAACTCGTGACGTATGCACGGCTCGTTTCGTTCATTCGTTCGAACTTGTACATTAACCTTTTGTTAAGTGCAACGAACCTACGAACGCTTATCTTCGCCCATTCATTAAATACGTTGGCGCGGTTTTTCAATTTCAAACCACCATTTTGTTGCAACTTGAAAATTTTTGCAGTTGCACAATTTTGTCGAAAATAATTAACGATTTTTTTTTTGAATATTTCTCTTCTTATACGAACACCTAAATTAAATATTTTTTTTTTATCTCGAACACCATTAATCATTCATTCGAATATATTTTAAATATTTTATTTTTTTTTCTACTGTGAATTTTTTTTTTTATTTTTCTTACGAGTTACCAGTAGAAATAATTTTTGTAATACCTGGTGAAATATTATTTTTTTTTAAATCACCTTTCATTTTTTTTAATTTTCTACAAATTCATTTCGAATTATTTTGTGGATATATAATTTCAAACAAAATTTTCCCCTGTTTTCAATAATTTTATTCCTTTCTAATCTCCTCGATCTGAAGGTAGCTAATTCATTTTCACCCTCACCTTTTCATTTTATTGATTTTAATTAATCATTTTACTGAATATTGAATTCTAATACGAATTATTTTGGGTTAAAAAGTCTTGTTATTTTATTTTTATTTTTTTTATTGGGAAGCGTCCAGTCTCATCTTTAACGTGTGTGATCTCTTGCCCGCAGTGGACCTACTCGAGACACACACAAGGACAATTTAAATACTATCGTTAAATCTACAAATTGTTTGGTTATCACAGGTACGGCAATCCTAGTCTTGCGGCATTTGCTGGGGATTGACATCCGTTTGTTTTATTTTTTTTTATTTTTTTTTAAATTTTTTTTTAGTTCAGTCAATTCATTAATTATGAACACTGAAAATAATGATAGGATCTCAAATGTTTTCCGTGGAAATGGCTATGAGGGATGGCGTGCAACCATCATTAGCACCCTTATAGGTAAAGGTTGCCATTCCACAATTTTTCCTACTGCTCGAGAAACTAGTTACATTTATACATCATCCGAAGAACGCCTAACATCCAAATGGCTTAAATTTTTCCAAACTCAGGAACGGGCCAAAGCCCACATATTCGAAAGACTTGACAAAAGAATTCTTCATCATGTCAAAACTTGCGACGTAGTTTCTCAAATTTTTGAAATCTTAGATGCTCGATACAGGAATCAAACTGCTACTAACATCATGGTCTTAAAGTCAAAATTTCAGTCCCTTCGCTTCGATCCAAGGAGAGGTACCATCCGTAGATTCTTGGAATATCTTTCATCCATTGTGGAAGAACTACGCGATGCTAATTACCCCCTATCGGAAGCCGATGAAATTGATCAATTAATGATGTCATTGCCCGAAAAATTTGATACTGTCTTCTCAGAATTCCGCCAATTAGAAGTAGAAAAACGAACTACTGTCAGACTCACAAAAATGATATTAGAAAAATGTGATCGAATTGAATATTCTAATAAAACTTTTCCCGGGTTTGATCAGCCCAAACCATCCTATCAACCAATGAATAATAATAGAAAAAATTTTAGAAATTTTCGAAATAATAATAATAACTCAAATTTTTCCAAACCAAATTACAACACAACGAGTTATTTAAACGATCACAAAAATAGCCAAAACAAACAAAATAATTATTCTTCAAAAGATAATGTATCCCAAATGGATATTACATGCTTCAGATGCAACAAAAAAGGACACATGTCAAGGACATGCCCTAATGAGACATCTACAGCTAGTAATACTCCACAAACCCAGAACCAGAACAGTAGCTCGAAACCCCAAATTTCAAATAACACGAACTCCCAGAAAAAGTCCGATGATAAATCCAATTTTCGTGTTAAATATTCTATGATGTTACACTCAAATCTTAATCATTTAAGTTTTGATGACATTGAAGATGAATTTCAATGGTCTAAACCCCCTACAGTATCAAAGTCCGCCCCCCCAAAAAACCAACTTCATACGATGTTACTAGATAATGGAGCTGATGACCACATGGTCAATGATATTTCAAAATTAAGAAACGTACGCAAAGTTGACAATTCTCGTAGAGCACTTTGTGCCAAAAAAGGCGTATTTGTAAACCCTACCCACGTTGGATCAATGTACGTTAATGTCTGCAATTCTAACGCAGAATTTTCCACTATTCACCTAAAAGAGGTATATTATGATCCTGATTTAAGCCTTGATATTTGGTCAGGAGCTAAAATCATGGAGTCTGGCATATTCAAAATCATAACAGACACAGATCATGCAGACATCATAAATAAAAACACTGGTGAAATTACTATAACCGCTCCAAAGAGAGGTTCTATGTACTACATTGATTACGAAATAGTTGATGAAGAAGAGGAAAATAAGGTCTATCAGGAGCTTGTGTGTATGCCTGTACCTAGTACGTCAGCAGAACAGGAAGATCATTTAGATGATTCTCAACAAAATTTTGAAGAACTAAATGAGGCCGAAACAAGCAATCCACAAAGAGAGCAGGAAAACATTGACCATCCCCAAAATTTTGAAGATACCGAAGTGGATACGGTCAATCAGGAGATTTATTCCGAATCTGAGGACGAATTAAATGGAGAGAGTGTCGGAATAAATAGAAAGCACAAGAAAAACATAAACAAAACTAAAACTCTTTGGCATAGAAGATTAGGTCATCTAAGTGGCAAAAGCCTGAAAGCACTATCAAAAGTAGTTATAGGTATGCCCCAAAATTTGGTATTTAAGGACGATGACTTTGCCACTTGTGAAATATGTATAAAAGCTAAATCCACCCGACTTGGTCACCATGGCGTGAGGACTCGACCAACGAGAAGAATGGAAGTAATCTCATCAGACATCATGGGACCCTTTCAAGAGGCATACAACGGAGAAAAATTCATAATAACTTTTATTGATCATTACTCGAAATATACTCTTGCCTTTCCAATATTAAGAAAATCCCAGGCTTTCGATAAATTTAAAGAGTATTATCTATCTTTCAATACAAAATTTCCCAATGATCCTATCTCTGTATTAAGAACTGATCAAGCTAAAGAATACTCCGACTCCAAAATGACACAATTTTGCTCCGAAAAAGGAATCACATTAGATGATGGCGTGGCGTACACCCCCGAATTAAACGCAATAGCCGAAAGGCAAAACAGAACCCTGCTCGAAAGAGTTAGAGCCATATTATACGACGCAAAAATTGATTTTAAATTATGGTCAACAATTGTATTAGCCGCCGCCCATATAATTAATAGAAGTCCGACCCGCGTCAATCTAGGGAACATGACACCCTATGAAAAATTATACGGTACTAAACCCGATATTTCCCATCTTCGAGTCTTTGGTGCTATTGCATATAAACACGTTCCCATTGAACAAAGACAGCAATCAGCAGTCAAAGCCAAGAAGAACGAAGAGGAGCATCTCGACCCAAAATTTTTGCCCAGAGCCCTTAAAACTATTCTGATCGGCTTTTCGAATGTAGGTTATCAGATATTAGATCCAATTAAAATGAAATCCTACAAATCCTGCGATGTTAAATTTGATGAGACGAAAACATTAGTCGACTTCACTGATAAACCAGAAGAACTCCAAGTTAAACCCTTAGAAGAGGAAATCGAGGCAATCTATAGGGTCAATGTGCTAAAACAAGCCTCATCTGAAGACTCCTTGTTTATAGAAGATTGCATGCCAGTAAGCTTCAGTGATATTTTCCAAAATCCTTTTAAGAAAGAGTGGCTTAAGGCAATCAATGATGAACTGCAATCTATGTCAGATCTTAATGTGTGGAAAATTGTAGATCGCCCACATAATATCAAACCTATCGACACGAGATGGATATTCACGGCCAAAGCCAATGACAGAGGAGTAATGTGCCCAAAAGCTAGACTCGTTGCCAAAGGCTTTATGGACAGATCCGAGTATACTATGACAGAGACCTATGCACCTGTTGTGCAACTCTGGCTAATTAGGTGGATCTTATCCGTAACTAATCTATTGAATCTACAACTTGTTCAATATGATGTCAAAACAGCCTATTTAAACTCAAAAATTAAAAATGACATCTTTCTTAATATTCCCCAAGGTTGCAATGTCGAAAAATCAAAATTACTGAAACTTGAAAAATCCATCTATGGCCTTAAAACATCTAGTAAAAATTGGATTGAGTTACTGGATTCTCATCTTCAAACTTCCAATTTTACAAAGTCAAAAATCGACAGATGCGTATACACACGTAAAGATGACTCAGATGGCATTGCCTTCATGATAATTTACGTAGACGACATCCTTCTCGCAACTAATCGTCCAGAATGGGTTAATGAAATAACCACTCACTTTGAAACTCGTTTCACTATGAAAGTTGTAAATAACCCAACCCATTTTGTAGGTTTCGAAATAGAAAGAAATCGTGAATCACAAACAATTAAACTTACCCAAAAACAGCAGATCCAAAAGATTCTCCAGAAATTCAAAATGTGTGATTCAAATCCTTCCAAAACGCCTATGGAGACAGGCCTCAAGTTAAGCAAATCTGAAGGCACAGATAATAAAGAATACAGATCTATGATTGGTGCACTATTATATATATCTAGAGGCACAAGGCCAGACATTTCCTTCTCAGTCAATTACCTGTCAAGATTCCAAAATTGTTCAGATGACACAAAAAAGAACTATGTACGGCGCATCATCCGGTACTTGAAATACACGATCGATCTTGCCATTGTCTACAGATCCAACTCCGAAGGCATATCAGCTTATGTCGATGCATCTTATGCCCCCGACATTGACGATCAACCTATAAACATGTCTGAACTAAAAAAAGGAAAATCTATAACTGGATACCTCATTACTATGTATGGTGACCTGATAAATTGGGGCGTTCATCGCCAAAACATTCATGCTTCTTCATCCACAGCAGCTGAATTGATTGCTCTTCACGATTCTTTCGAAGATATAGAACTTGCTTGGCTAATAAATCGTGAATTCTTCTTAATTGACACTCCTGTAATTGTCTACGAAGACAATATATCTGTTATTCATGTCATCTCAGGCGGAGGACAAAAACGTCTTCGAGCTCTTATGATCAAATGTTATGGACTTGCTCAGGCCTATAACGACAAAATTTTCACATTCAAACAAATAGCTACTGAAGATCAAATAGCTGACTTACTAACAAAAGCATTATCCAGTAAGCAGCATATCTTACTTACTAGTAAAATCCTAGAATCCCCAAATTGTGATCCTTAAAAAGTCAACTCCCTTACCAAAATTTTGTCTGAAACACCACAAACACATTCTATTATTTTTATCTCTATTTGCATGTTATTTATCCTGTTACCTAATATAAATTATTTTTGCATGTTACCATATTTATTATATTTTATTCATATTTATTAATCAATATACTTACCATAAGCGTCCAAATCAGTTACCATTTTATATGTACACTTTTTCAATTTTTAAATTTATATTTTTATAATTTGTAATTAAATGTAATAAACTTTTAAACACTTTTGTAACACCCGCAGTCGTGATCGGTTCAAAAGATTGTAGGGGGGTGTTGAGACCACCAATCCTTCTCCCCTCTCACTCCTACGAACACACGAACATATATCGAATACATTTATTTATATCTACTCGCGGCTACACTGATATACCACTTCCGCCGCTCACTCGTTCGTTTCCGTTACCATTCGTTCATTACTCTGAAAATGTACTTTGCTTAAATTAATGTAACTTATGAAATAAACATTCGCTTCTTGGACGTAACTTCAATCAAATCTCTCTTTTTGTTACACCTCTGATCCTCAACCTCTATAAAAATTGGCATTTGAAAATATCAATATTTTTTCCAAAAATATCGATACGCAAAATATCGATATTCCTGGAAAAATATCGATACGTATCGATACGTATTGATATTTTTGACAACACTAAAATTTATACAAAATGTTTTCTGTATATTTCAACCTATCGGACATTGAATGTAACACTCATATAAAGTAATTAATATGTTGATGACTTGATGAGGAAGAAAACGCTCCCCTATAACGGCTATAACATTAACTCTATAGCAGCTACCATCACATGTGCTCAGTGATTCGTTCAAAAGCAGATAATTTATTCACCTGGAATGCGTCTGAAAAAAGCAGCTTCTCGAGGCCATTTTAAATGATGTAGGAAATACGTAGTTCTAAGAGGACCTCAAAAGTCATCATACAGAACTACAGTCTACAAAGGCAGACGAAACGTTATTCATCTCAGGTGAAAACTAAAAAGTCAGTTAAAAGTTAAAACCACAAGCGAGGAAAAAGAAAATTATAAACGTTATTGTCAACAAACATACGTACACTGGATTACAGTACCTGCCTGTAGTTATTTACAAACGCCCTTGTCATTTGCACAGACCGCTGTAACATAATACTACAGCACAATATATGTATATTAACTGACTCAGTAATTTAATCATACCAATTCTGCTTTTCGACTTGCATTTCTTTTTTACCGAACATCCAAAGACTAAGCTCACGTTTGGACTTTTAACCTCTGGACACAGGCACACTTCGCTAAGATTCTAAACTCTAAATAAGTAATTATTAATTCACGTCGGCAAGGTTGTAAATGATAGAAAAAGAGAAAAAACATGAAACAAAAAAAAAAGCTATCATGCAGTTTCCACATATAAAATTCTGCAATTCCAAATAGTGCTTAAAAATCGTGATTAAAGGATAAGCGATTGTTCGAGGACTCCATGAAAAAATTTCATTTATCCTCGAAGCTGACGAACTTAATGTTAAATTGCGAAATTTAGTCACGTGAGGTTTTACAGATGACAGATTAATGCTCGATAGATGATACTCGTGATCTTGGTTACTAACCAAGTTATTACGGTAACTTACAATGGTAAATAGTAAAATCTTCGTATCAATAATTTATCAAATTAAGTTAAATTAAAACAGCCTACCGACAGGTCATGTGCGAATAATATAACGCACGTTACGTAGTAAAGCTGTGGTAATTTACCACAACAATTGTATTGTGCTCCACTGTTCATATTATGAACGATCGGAATCCGGGGATAGATAGAGTTTTATAACTATAAAATCGTTATAGATTTTCGATCATCCAACAATGGAGATGGTCGGGTAGTATTGAATTGGAAATAGGTAGAGACGGTGGTACATCATACATCATAATGAAAATAAAGATTAACTTAACTTACGGCGAAATTCAAAGATTTGATATAAATCCAACTTCTTCAAAACATAAAACAAAAAATTTAAGAGTAGAAACTGCAGTCTCAAAATGAAAATTTGAAAATTCACACCGCGATAATAACCAACCGAATCAATAACAGTTGATAACTCCGGCACATTAGAAAAATCTGAAGATCCAAAATTTGAAATGTTAAAAATCAAATAACTAAAATTTTTGTAAAAGTAACCATACTACGAAATTACTGAATTAATTCACAATTGCAGTATCGCGCATCTTACTGAACAGAGCCTTGAAAAGTTGACATTTAATGAACATTTTTTTGATAATCTGAATTTAGACTCGGTTGCAAAAGTTTCGCAATTATGGCGCCTGTCCCTCTGTTCATTCAGACCTTTGAGTATACATTATTTCATATGGAGAGTTGATTCAACAAGTTCCGTTTTTCAACAATAGTAAGCGTTTTCGGAGAATGAAATGACTTCTTTTATACGCGAGTATATCTATATACACAATTTATATATAGATATACTCGTGTGTAAAGCCGGTCCCACACGATGCGCGTATTCGGCAACTGTTATACGACAAATATTCGGCCGAAACATTTGCCTCGCTGCTTTGCGGCTCCTACATTACACCATGAATATACAAAATTATTTGCGCGTCATGTAGGAGCCATCTTCAAATATTCGTCATCCCTTTGACTCGCGAATTATTTACCGACAACTGCCGGAACCTAGACGAATGTTCGGCAATGCCGAACAGTTAGGAAGTCCACAACAAAAGAGTCTCTCTCAAATTCATAGTTGTAATTGTAAAATCTATAACTGAAGTAAGAAAATATGGATTTTTTTCCTTATGGGAAACAACATGTAAAATAATGTATAAAATCTCTATAAACATCCTTTCAGAAGTAACAGCACTTGATAAGTACAGTACTCTATTCATGCTAAGAAGTGTGTAACATCATAAACCATATCTACACTTATCTGCTTGAAATACAATTCTTATTTGCTCTAAAATCATGCTTTTTGTTGTATGGCAATGTTCAATGATACCTTTTACCTTGTCTGTTGGGATTCTGACATTATGCACTTCTTAGCATGAATAGAATCAATAGAGTATTACACTCCACTACCACTGGACATCTCAATAAACATTGGCGTAAAAATTACCTCATTTCGGAGAATCTGATTATTATGATTGACAGATGTCGATTGATATGCGGTAATTTGTACACTAGTGTATACCGGCTGTGTGTAGATGTTAACCACAATCGATTCCATTGTAAAACAGCTGCATGCTGTGTCCATCATATATATATATACTCAAAGGTTTGTATAGATGTTCAGATGCATACGCATCAGCTATGTTTTATTTTCTAACAATTACAACACTGCGATGACACCAATGAAAGCTATTCTACTACTTTTGTGTCAATTACTCTCTCCAATTGTTGCATTTATCTTGTATGAGTGGAATAACACCTCTTGGTGTTAACCTGATATCAACAACATGTGACAAATAAAATAAACTTATATTTATAAATGATAAACACTTATGTCATCTTACACACAACATGCACCAGCATGCAGTAGTACCAAAAAGATAAGTTAAATGACCACTATAGGTAAGGTATGTGGCTTGAGAACTACAGTGGTGACTTAGTTTTCTTTAAAGAATTAAAACTAAACTATTGTAATGGCTGATAAGGCAATAGCCCTATAGCTACTAAAATCTTTGACTATACATATAGTACTGTGTCAGTAAAGCTCCATGAGACAAATGTATTTTTAAAGTCAAGACATGTTGG
This sequence comes from Ericerus pela, assembly GCA_011428145.1. Taxonomy (NCBI): domain Eukaryota; kingdom Metazoa; phylum Arthropoda; class Insecta; order Hemiptera; family Coccidae; genus Ericerus; species Ericerus pela. The sequence continues at coordinate 364,055 of WOFM01000161.1, read as the reverse complement.
AAAAAAAGTAGGCAACCTTCGCATACATTCTGTGTATTTTCAACATTTTGCTTGAGTTCACCAATTTAAAATAAATCTGATAAAGACATCCCTTAAATTTGCAAAGACAGCCTACATAAACACAAAGAAAAGTATGTCAAGAGGTATGCTTGGAAACTTTTTAACTTAGGCATGTCTAACCAGAAATCATCTTTCCCTACTGGTCCCACACTACACATATATACTCTGTTCACCCTAAGAAGTGTGTGACATCAGAATCACAACAGACGTAGAGGTTATTTGGGAAGAGGAAAAGTTATCGATGCACATTGCCATAAAAAAAAAAGCATCATTCTTGGGGCATAAACAAACATCGTATTTCCAGCAGATAAGTGTGGATATGGTTTATGACAACATGCACTTCTTAGAGTGAACAAAGTACAGTCAAAGAGTAAAACCAGGTACCAGAATTTTATGCTCTGAAAAAGTTAACCATATGCTCATAAAATTTGTTTCTTCTTTTAAAATATGCCAAAAATATTCCCTAAAAAGTAAAAATATTCCAAAATATGCTTCATAATTTCAACCATACTATGAGGCTCATTTTAAAGAGAAAATTCAGCCTAGCTCAATAGTAACACAAAATAGCAAGAAGACTCAATTAAATATTTTCACATGTAAAAATACAATTATTTTTGTCTTTTTGTTTAAATTTTGAAAAATTTGAAAAGAATTACAACCAAAAATTAACTGCTTTTGAAGGTATTCAAAAGTGAATTTATTTCAGTAAAAAGTCAAAAAAGAGAAAAAATTTCAGAAAATACTAAAATATTCTTTAAAAATGGGGAATACAATGAAATATCCTGTAAATGTGCCTTCAAAAGTCCAAAATATGGCATATCAAATGGGTATAATTTTACTGGAAATTTTATCACTTCAATATACCATATCTTCTATGCTACAAAAAAACATACTAAAGCATAAAATTCTAGTCCCTAAATGAAACTAATTTCTAAAAAGATTACAAGGCAACTAAAAGACACCAATATGGCTGTAGCTCAAGCACAATAGCTGTACTCTGTTTTGAACCCATTGAAATTTTTATACCAAGACATATTCACTTTACATCAAGGTATGGAGGTTGCAAAGTTCCAACTGGTAATGTTTTCATTTTTATTTAAATTGTAATATTATACCCTTCATTTTTTTCTTTTTGTATGTCAAAAAAGTCATCTAACCTCCCACACTATCAAAATTGATGGTAAAAATAACATTTATTTAAAAAAAAACAAAATCTTCCTGACTGAGTAGGATTACACCCTTGCACTTCTTACATTGTAAACCTATTCACTATATTCAGTGCTACAGCTGCTCATGCTATGGAAGAATGTTTACCATTTTCTATTGAATTGAAATTACTTCACCCATCACTCAGAATACTTATGAATCATTTAATCATCTTTTTGTCACACTCTGATCATTAATCATAAAAAATATCTTCTTCAGCAAAATTCAAAAGTGAGTTCACATGACCTGGTAATCTCGAACTTACTGCGTTCATTTTGCAAAGTTTCTATTGATTTTAAACACACACTTTTGAACTTTCCTGTATAATATATTAGGTATTTCATGTAATCCAAGCTAGATGAAAAACAAGAAAAATGACTGAAAATTTATTTCGGAATAAAAAAATTTAAACCTTGACTGAAAAAATCTCTTGATGGAAGATTCTTCCTGAAAGATCAAATATGGCATTTTTGGCGAGATATATAACTATGTGGACAAACAAACCAGCTAAAAGCATTGAAGTATTATAGCAATCTTCAAATTTGCTTCAAATACTTTTTTGTAATTCTCTTTAAAGAACATTTGACTTTTGATTGGACATATTAAATTAAATAGGAGACTTGAAAGAATAAAATGAGACCAAGAACAATAATTTTGAGCCCTCAGAAGCCAAGATAAGAAAAAATTGTCTTAATTTCAGTTTTTTTTGGAGCATTTTTATTGGTTGATTGTTTGTTTGTCCAGGTTTGTCCACATGGTTGAACTCTTATTCTGAGGGGCCACCTGTACTGCAATGTGACATCAAAAGTAAAATCCCCCATTGTAAAATAAAGTTGGCAATAGGATCAGACTGCGCTTAACTAACTGAAAATAATATTTTATCCCACTATAAATTTAGCTCTAGCACTAAAATTATTTTGCTTTATTATTGTTACTAGTAAGTTATAAAATTGACAATTGTATAAAAAATAATTTTAGAAGGAAGATATGGATGCTTTTTTCCTTATGGGAAATACTATATAAAAATATGTAAACAATCTCCATGAATACCCTCTTAGGAATGATAGCTTCTGATAAGCACTAGTGCTCCTCCATCACTGGACATCCCAATAGGTTATAACTACACTGTACCAACACCAAATTTTTCTACGTAGCATTGTTGTTGCAGCAAACCAGTATTAACAAATTTCTTGGGAAGATGGCTATTTTAGAACTGGAATTAGTTTTCTTCAGAACATTATCGGATCCCAGTTATTTGAAATTGAGAACATAGCACTGTCTGTGTGCGATAATAAAATTTTGGATTTTCATCTTCACTGGTTTTATGTGAGATGATTCGAATCATTTGAACTGGGACTATGCAAAGCGATGTTGCTATGGGCTGAGTAACTCGTCAATTTTTACAACACACAGTCACCCACAAAAAACTGAAATTTTACTAGTTATATCTGGTTTTATATAAAACCAGAAGAGCATCAAATGTTAAGCTTTCTTCGCAGTTTATTGGTTTTCATAAATTTCTATCTTACTTGCACAGCATTTCAATTTTGCAAAGTATCTCATACTGCAACTAAAGCGCTACATATTTTTTTCTATCATTTGACTGTAAAAAACTGCCTCCTTAAAAATACTTCAGTTCAGTATACATTAAAAAAATTTTGAAAATGCAATAGCCTGACTCCCCTGGAGGATACATATATGAAATATGATGGAGATAACACGTTACTGTTTTACAATGGGATTGACTGTCGTTGACATCTATACCAGCTACTTGTACACTAGCGTATAAAATATCCCACATTAATCGACATCGATCAATCAAAATAATCAGATTCTCCGGAATGGGGTAATTTGTACGCCAGTGTTTATAAACAAATGCAGGCGGCAATTTTTTCCCACAATCAGATTTTTAGAAAGCAAAACATATGATACCAGCAGCACTATCCATAGATGCGACACCATAACCCCTTTTATGTAGTCTCCATCATATATATATTCTCAAAACCAACCTCACATTTTAATCACCATTTCCAAAATGCTTGTCCTCTACTTAACCATTAGGCCACGGAAGCAACTGTTCAGTTGCATATTTTAAGCTGCGTGTACACCAAACAAATAAGTAAACAACGAACGTTTCTTATTTGCTTGTTTGGTGTGAATGACCATCAAACAAACCAATAAGAACGAACAAAATTTGCTACCGGAGCAAGCAGCAATGAACATCCTGTAATCCGGTGAATGTAGGAAAAGATCGAACAAACACAGTGAATATTTGCTTCGTGTAAACCCAGCTTTACAGCAACACAATCGCAAAATCAGATATAGAGATGCGTAAAATTGACTGGTTTCATTGGTTGCATGTAAGGAACAGATATACCTATGCGTTTCATTATGGGTGTATGAAGATAGCTAGATTTTAATTCGCACAACATTTTAAACTTATAAGAGCGTTTTTTGTGCTTTTTTCTTTAAATTCATTTTTAATGTAATTTAAAATTTCTTTTTTCACTAGGCTCATGTTTGAGACTCCTTTGGCAGCTTAAAATGAATAATTTTGAATAGATACTTGAATAATTATCAATGTTAATATGCCACACTCATGATTTGGAAAGCATAAGCGTAGCCACGGGGCAAGGGGGCCTAACCCCTTTAAATTCCCAAAAAAATAAAAATAGTTTTCAGAGAAAAATTTAAGACCACCACTGTCCACTATTTTTTTCTGAGAGGGTGTTCTAGGGAATGTTTATATGAGCCCCCCTAACTAAAATCCTGCCTAGGCCCGTGCTGGAAAGCGCTACACAAGTCTTTCATTTTTTCTCAGTGGCGACTGCAAAAACTAAAAAAGGGTAGAATAAGTTAAAAACATAAGGTTATTAAAATATTGACTTAGGTAATTCAACATGTAACTCAATAAATGTTGAAGTAAATCAGAATGAGGAAGTCATAATAATAATCTTCACTTTATTCAAATTTACTACAGTTTCCCTGATCAGGGTCAACTTTTGATTCAAAGATAAGTTATTGTAGTCTGGTTAATCCTATTCCACTTTTAATGTTAGTACCTATAATATAGTATTTTTAGGTCAAGTGAATGAGTTCACAGTTTATTCGTATTACCTGCAGTCTAATTTGATTACTTGAAGCAAAGATTTGCATCAAATTTGAAAACATGGTTGAACTTATGTTAAAATGGCTAATTTTAGGGTTCAACACTCGAACTAAAATTTATCGTTAATGCTTATAAACCAATGTAATATGTTGCTGGTTGCACAACATTCTACTTGAACAAATTCTTTCTACGTTTCACCAATTTTTAACTTTCAGATTTCTTCATTGCTTACGGTATGCTCCTTATCATTGAGGAACAACTGCGAAAATTTCTTCTACTTATTGAGGTTTACAATTTTTCAACTGAAAAAATACACCAGAACTATTATACGTAGATTACGAAGGTATAACTCAAAATTATTAAGCCAAAAAAATATGCATTGAAAGTGAAAATTCTCTTAGATTATTATCATCGCCTCACGCTTTAAAACAGAACAAGATAATTTTCTCATTGATATCTATAACAATTTCGAAAAAGGTTTTTCACAAACTATGATGCATATTTTGGAGTATTTAATGTATCTACTTAACTAGAGGGGATAAAAAGTAAAAATAACCGACTATAAATAGATAGCTTCATCTTTTACTCTGTATCAAGTAGCGCGTTTCCATACAGTCCGTTTGCCTTTCAAACTCATATTTTTTAATTGTTCGATCGTGTTGCGATTTTCCTGAAATTTCAAATGGCTGATCAAAATGAATCAGATTTAATTACTGAACTGGAAAACACGAAAATTTCCCAAGATGATACAAATGAATTGGTGAAAAAAAATAAAGCTTTACAAGAGCTATTTCGGAAAGCAATTGATTCACTCAAAGAAAAAACCAACGTCTGTTTGAATTTGGAAAAGCAAAACAAAGCACTTAATTTACAGGTAAATTGTTCAATGTTTAGAGGAGTAACACGATTTTAATAGCAATTATTTTAACAATACAAAATAATGAAAAGTTTACAGCATTAATATTACCACCCGTAATTCGCGAGTGAACTAATTCTTCCGACCATATACTAAATGGACTGCGCAAAGCGTATACTGATAAAATGTTGAAGGCAACCAAATGAAATGTACATTCCATTCAAAAGTTCCTTCCCTTATCAAACTGTATTACTTTTCACAGAATTCATCTACAAATTCTCTTCAATTCGTCGCCCTTAAATTAATCAGGATTCAGCAACGAATCAAAGAGAATTCACCTACGAATATTAAAAAGGAATAAATAGCTCTGTTTGTAAGGATTACACTAACTTACACTAGCCTACACCAGTAGTGATATTCCACAAATATTCAAGTAAAACTTGGCGTAAAGTCATATAACATTCTGAAATTTGTGGAATCGCTCTCCTGGTGTAGGTTGGTGTAAGTTGGTGTAGTCCTATCAAACAGAGCTACTGTGTTGGACGGAGTCCATGTAACTCTTACATATCTCATACACTACCTGGCAACACTGAACTCTAAACATGTAACTTTTATAATCTTATTCCTGCACAGACTGTTATGTCGTAGTGCGGAAGTCGTCGCTTCTTTACCCACAACACCAACTGTACATTCCATCACAGTTGTTGTTCTATATGCTATTCACATTAAGAATGACAGATGTCACATATGGGTTGTTGCAAAGAAGAAAGGAAAAAACAATAATTCACAATTATAACGAAGTCTTAACTCTTGTAGAAGGAAGTTTTTCCCTTTGACTATATAGCTTAATGAACTGCTAGAACTGATAAGAAATACATAGGGTTAAATGGAATATCACTGAAGCCACTGTTAACAGGTGTCCTTTTTACAAAAAACAACCTTTGGTGATTTTCAAGATTTTATCAGTTCTAAAAACAACGAAAAATCAGAAACAGCATACCTACTATAGTGAGATCAATATAATAAGAACGTGGTTTTCACATTCGTCGCCATTAGCACCGTGGCATTGGTCGTTACTTCTAGTAACATATTTTCTGTTTTGTCTGTGTGTGTGTGTAAACGGGTAACGTTTCTGATAGGTCTGTTCTACTAACGTCATTGATGTGGTCTGTGATGTCAGTGAGATAACAACATTGTTATACATTGAATACCTACTACATATGAAATCGATACCTATTTCATTTATCGTGGGATAAAAATTATCAGAAATATATTTCAAAATGAATAAATTTGTGATATTTCAACAGACACCATCAATTTCTAATCACTTCAAACCTTTATAGGACAAATAATGTACCTACTTGAATTTTTTACAATAACTACTTATTTCAGGCATTTTAAAAACGAAAAATGGCAAAATAAAAGCCAAATTTTCATAAATATCATCCAATTGTTTATTTTCATTAATGTTCATATCATCTGAAATTTATTCTAAATTTGAAAAACATTTTCTCTGATCAAATAAAATAAAATAAATTTTCACTCAAAAAACGTATTTCAGCTCATTTAGGACTAGCTCAAGTTCTTACGGTAGTTCAAGAAGTTTTTTTCGGATAACAAATCAGCGAACGATGAAACTATTTACCTAAAAACCGAATTTTTCAGTTTTAGAAAACCTTACTTCAAACTTTTCAAGAAAAAAGGAACTCTAAACTTTAACATCAGTTTGCGGCACAGTAGGTAGGGATGAGTGCCAGCTTCCTGTGGGTTGTGAGTTCAAATTCCAGATATTCTTTTGAATTTTTTTATTTTATTTATTTTTGTTTTTTTTTTCTATCACTTTTTAGCCATGTGGTGAAGCTGGTGTGTGAGAAGCACACCCTTTTCTTTTAAAAAATATAAAAAATACAAAACAAGTAAGTTTTTGTTTTGTGAAGGACACAGAGATTAATCTTTAAAAAAGACAAATAACTGTTCTCTTGCAAATCATCTCAATAGTTTTCAATTCCTTCAAATGTTTTCACAATTGTAATGATTATCTGTGCGTCCTACAGAAAACAAAAACTTCCTTGTTTTTTATTTATAAAAAAAAAGAAACAGGCTCGCTTTGTAGGTACCAGCTTCACCACACTGCTAAAAAGCGACAGAAAAATATTTAATAAAATAAAATAAAATAATTAATTCAACAGGATACATAGGATTCAAACCAGCGACATGCAGCATGCTAGCACACATTCTTATCCACTGTGCTGCAAACCAATTTGAAAGAAATTGTTATAATTTCATGTATTCAACAATAAATAGGAAAATCTTTGACACTATCATTTCAACTAAACTTCAAACATGATATTGTAACATGTAAACCTGCTAGAAAAACTTCCTTCCACATGATGCTGGTACAATTATGCGGCCAAGAAAGTTATAAATTTTCAATTCAATAATGTATTGATTACGCTCAACTGTGTTGATATGTGACATTGTGTCATTAGTTAAGGGAATAGACTAAGTATTTTTATTTTATTATTTTTTCAAAGTTAAGCAGTTGTGTCATTTATTTTTTTATTTGCATTTGGTGGTAGTGGGATGTATAAGTGTATTTGTATGGTTGCTGTTGGTTCAGGTGACATATTATTCCAAGTATGGTGCTGACTGATAGGTAATTTTTTCTCTGTTTTTGTTCTGCCTCTGATGCACACTAGTAGAAAAATTTCATAAAAAAATCTTTCTTACAAGGTGGCGCAGGTAGCAGAGGTGGCAATTGAGAGAGGCAGAAATAGAGACAAAATTAGCCATCAATTACCACCATATATAGAAAATATGTCACCCAAAGCACCAGCTACAACACACATATACACATATATACTTCACTACTGCCAAATACATGAGAGAAACTGTTTGACACAACACAACTGCCTAAGTTTGGAGAAAAAATGCTCAATTAGAGTCAAATGAAAGTTTAAATTGAAAAAATAGGTAGTTTTGCCATATCTGTGGATTATGAGTTTTTATTTGATGTGAATAAACATATACTTCTGTTAGGTGGTTAATGCACAAAAGGAGGAATAAATTACTATTAATATAGTGAATAGTGGTCTGTTTAAAATTAAAAGCACCATCCACCACTCGCAATTAGGCAATGCTGTTTGTGTCACAATTCTCATTTATAATCTCACTAGGTTGCTAAATATTCAAGAAAAACATTGAAAAGTATGGAAATATTGGGATTTTTTACTCTAATTGTCTCAAAACAAGATATAGCTCCTTGTTTCACATAAAAGAAATTATAGAGGAAGCTTTAAGGAATAAAATAAGCCAAATAACAAGAAATTTGAGTGTTTACAAGCTGAGAAAATGATTTAATTTGATGTTATCAGTGAACTTTACCCTACAGACAACTACTGTGTAATAATACCGCTCAAAAACACCAGTTTAAGGTACGATATAGCATTCATTTTCAGTTTTCTCAGCTTCTAAGGGCTCAAGTGTCTGTACTTTGGAATTATTTTATATGTTGAAGCCTCCTCTAAAATTTCATTTATGTCGAATAAGTAGCTATTACTTGTTTCAAGATAATTATGGCCAAAAATTTGAATATTTACCAAGCTTTTCATGTGTTTTAACCATTGAGATAACACTTTTGGTTGTGACATCACACAACATTGCCGTATATAAAGAGGGGAGTTAGATGCAGGTTAAAAGGGGAAAACAATCTCACACTGGATATCATAACACAATTAACAAATGAACCATTAATTGATTTTTGATTGGAGTATTTTAAGTTATCATTGTCAGCTATATTTGGTTAATGCTAAGAAGTGAGTGATATGATGTCAAAATTACCTTTGATGTAATGGTTAGTTGGGAAGAGAGCACCAGACATGGATGCACATTGTAATACTATGATAAGCTCAGTTTTGTAGAGTAAGCAAACATTATATTTCAACAGCTTCAAGCAGACAATTGTGATTATGGTTTATGACATCTCGCACTTCTTAGCATGAATAGAGTATATACATATCTGATGCTTCTTATTTTGAACAGACTATATATTTACTCAGTCTAAAAAATTTTTACAAGTAACCCAAGATTGCAGTAAAGTGTAAATAAAAATACAACAAACATGATGGATGAAGTTTATACATACCAAGAATGGGCAGAATCTTCAAAAAATGATTCGAATCACTAATCACAAATCCTTCAAAGCAAAGTAATTAAAATCACAAAGCATAAATCCTTTAAAGCAAAGTGATTCAAATCACCAATATTTTCAGTCCATAGATCCAAAGTGATTCTCACAAATCATTTTTCTATAAATCACAAATCCGCAAAGTCTCAAATGTTAAATAATTCTATTTGACCTTGATATGGGAAAAAGTTCTGAAAATTTGATAACTTTTGATAAAAAACTGTTTTATATAGAAAATTGTGAGATAAAAGTTCTCTGAAGAGGCTATTTAATTTTGCAAGAATGAAATTTATGAAATTTTTTCCCAATAATTACCAAATTTCCTTCAAATCTCCTGGAATTTTTTGAGAATTTCCTGATTAGACAAATAGGATTAGTGATTTGCTCTTCTACTGCTTGTAAATAAATGATTCGAAACACAAATCCTCTATTTCCTAATTTGATTCCAATCACAAATCACAAATCATTTTCCAGCAAGGTTGAGCAGGATTTGAATCTAATTGGATTCAAATTAGTTCTTGTGATTCAGCAAATCCATTCAAAATTTCAAATCCAATTTGACAAATTAGATTCTTATCGTGAATTCAAATTTGAAAAAGATACTGGATTTGTGAACTTTATTCGAATCCGTTTGACCAATTTGACACACCCAAAATTTTTGAATCATTTTCCAAGGATCAAGGATTCATTTTAGTTTTTGCTTCAAAAAATGGAATTCATTTCGACTCTTTTAAATTTTAAAACTTTTTGACAAGGATTGAGAAATTCTATTTTTTTCATTTTGCTTCCATTAGTTGAGATTCTGAATTTTATCATAATGTTCAAAAATTAAACTGGTGAGAAATGGAAACTGAAATGATTCATCATTTGATTTCCATTACATTTCCATTATTGGTCACAAAACTAGTAAGTTAATTGTTCCTAATTTGGTTTCCATTTCAGAATTTGGGTGTTTCTGTTTATTTCATTTTCCAGCTCAAAAAAATATGGCCTTGGTTTCTGTCTTCATTTCATTTTCTCAGTCCCTGCTTTTTAAAAAAACAAAATGAGATCAATGAAATTTGATTTTGTCTTACAGTAGTCTCTATTTTAGATCATTCCAATAAAACAAAAGTCCCCAATGAGCTAAGCAGTTAAATTTGTGGATTCAAATCCAGATTTGAATTCACAAATCCACCCACGTCATTTGAATCCGATTCAAATAAAAAAAAAGTAATAATGAATCGGATCATATTCAAATCAACCAAAAAATGTGGATTCTCCTATTCATGTTTGAATCCATTTTTAGCAGATTTTTGTCCAAAAATGTTCTCCACCCCTAAAAAGGATTCAAATCACATTTTTTCAAAAATCTTGCCTACTCTTTTATATACCTATCAGGAATTGAGAAATTCCACCTTTTTCATTTTGTTTCCTAGTTGAATTTTGGAAATTTACCATAAGGTTAATTATTTTTGGTTTCCATTTCATCATTTTGGTTTCCATTACACTTCCTAGTTTTAACAGAATTTTTCATTCAGTTTCTATTTCCATTTAAAGAAAATATTTTTCCAGAATTGTCATCTAACAGGAAAATTTCTTTAAATCACCTAATTATAAAGTTGTTTTGAATCAATTGGGAGTTTCCATAGCCGCTGGGAGTGCTATAGTCAACAAAAAATAGAGGTGATGGTGCATGTTATCAAAAATAGGTTTGTTTGTTTACAATAGATTCTATTAATGACCCATTCACAGAATCCATTGCAAAAAAACAGACCTCTCCAAATTTTTGAACAAATTCTTGGTGGTTTACTATTTTTTTAATATTGTTTCTGCATCTTTAAAAGGACATGTGTCTGCTTCCACATCAATATATTCAACAATTTGTAGATAAATAAGTTATAACACTTATTCCTACAAGACAAAACTAAGAAAAATCAAAGAAAAAATGAAACTCACATAAGATTTACATCATTGATATCATACATCATCACCTCTACTTTAGTTTGATAAAAATCCACCAGATGTCAGTCACCTTGATGGAAACTCCCAATATAGCATTACAATATCAGATTCATGGTGTGTTTGCATGCTAGATTCAATCCTGCCTAGCTCAATATTTTGGAGAAAAAAATTTTTATTTCAATTTCCATTTGTAAAATGGTTTATTAGGTTCACAAATATATTTTAATGCTTTTAAAAATAATTATTTTTAGATCAGACATGTTTTTAGTTACAATCAGTTCAGATACTAGAATCACTAAGTACTAAGTTCACTCATTGCATAGGCAGTAAGATTTTTTGGGCAGATGCGAGGAGGCTGGTCCATGTTATGCCACTTTGGGGGTAAGAATGGTGGGGGCAAAAAATGTTTAGGTGAAGCCCCAGCCCCGGAGTTCACCTTGCCATTGCTATAATATAGGTGGCATTTGAAATGAAAAATAGCACTTCTTTTAGGATCAAAATATACTGGCCTCCTAAGGTACATATACAATTCATAATCTCATTTTTATCTACAAAATTCTTATTTGCTGTGATTTCTAAATTAATAATTACATTTATTTATTCATTTAATTAAATAATTTTATAAAAAAATTCTGATTATCACCATTGAATCCGAATGGGGGAAACAAATTCAAATTCAGTACTGTAGAAGTAGGGATAATGTCCTGAAAAGTGGTGAAATTTCTTGTTGCAGCATTTAGATGGGTGTGCGTCCTCTATTATATTTATAATTTAATACACTGTGAATCAGATTGACAAACTAATGTTAAATTTTTTATACTTGTAACGTATATTTTCGTCTATTTTTAGAAATGACAAACATATTCGTTCACTCATTTTCAAATACCAAAAACGTAGATATTTATCAACAATTATCATCCTATAACTCTTTGTAAACAACCACTAAATTACCCGTATTTAATTTTATGTATACAGATATACTTTCTGTATATTCATGACCTAGTTGTACCTGTCCCTCGAGTACTCAACGAGTCAGCACAGCCCTATAATAACAACACCCTACCTCACTTTACCTATCCGACACGTACGTTTTCATACCCTGAACGAGTATATAATCCCTCGATTCAGTGGAATAGTAGAAGTACAGTTTGACAGTTCCTCGACAGCTACTTCTCAGTACCTGGAACCTCTCTTGTAGAAGTCTCTGGTGAACAGATAGTCTTGCTTGTTGAATTGTGGTAGTATATGTGTAACTATTAACGTATATTTATGTACTGTTATGTACAAATTATTATTTTATTAAATGTGTAAACTCACTCATGTGTTTGAAATATTATTGAGTCTCTAATTAATGTTAAGGTCCACGATAGTCTGTGGATGATAAACTTGAAGTTATTTTAGAAGTATTACTGCTTTTTTAAGTACGTGATATTTCGTGTATGGTGTACTCCCAAAAGTGGTCTTAATTAGGTACATTACCACCTCTTTTGGCTGTTACAATACTAAACCTGTATCGGAGGAATGGATCTCACCAATAGGTTTCGCTACTGATGTGAGATCCGAGTTTGAAAAAGAACAAAAAGGTATGGTCATTTTCTTTTGTGTGCAGTAAACAACCCTTTTTTGAAGGGTTTTGATTTCTACTGTTTGTAGAAGCCAACTCTTTGTGTATACAGTTTTTATGACACCTAATAAAAAAAAGACTAGTTGACAAACAATTTGGAGCAATATTTATGAAAAAGAGAAGATCCATACTACTAACCACCATTGTGTTTTAAAAACAAACCAGATTACTACTTTTTTCTTGAAAAACTTCTCCATTAGGTATTTCAGTCTTCATATTCATTCGACGATCGCAAACAATTTTAATTTCAAGTTACAGCGACTGACTTCAGTGGAAGACATGTTCATCACGAGCGTGCGCAGACCTGCAAAGTCATGGGTGCTATGTTTTGCCTTGAATAATTTTTTTCTCCCTCGGCACTTTTGCCCAATTTTCAAGCACCTTAATATTTGCTTTGGCGTAAATATTACGTTTTTTTTCCTGCTTTCTCTGTCCTCTTTATGTCATTAAGCACATTACACGTAGGTAATTATTTTTAGATAATTACTACTCAATATGTAACGAATTGAAGCTCATTTAATACATTTTAATATTACCACTTATAAAGAAAAAAAAGTCGTCATGGGTGCCAGGCACTCATAGCTACACCCACAGAAACCCACGTGCGCACGCTTGTTCACAGAGATGATCTAGATCAATCGAAAAAATATTTGACAGATGTCTACCACAGTAATATCACTTAATCCTAAAAACGAAACTAGGAGGAAAATCATTAATTGAAGATTTTTATCTTCCTTTTTATAGGTCTCATCTTTAAAGGAAATCGTTGCTATAACAAAAAATTTATTAGGTATTCGCAACACAGAAGTGGAAAGCATGCAGAAAGATTTAACTAGTTTGCAAGATAAAATTAATACGGAAAAAGAGCGCCATAGTAAAATGATCGACTCTATTAGTGCAGCCAACAAGTAAGATGTAACATGTTCTAATTTTTCATTGAGTTTCCATCTTTTCTACGGCCATCTAATTAATTATAAATGTTTCTAGATTAAACGAAGATATTAAAAACGAGTACCAAAATCAAATGAGTCTTTTCCAAGAACTACGAGAAAAGTACAATGAGAAAGTTTCCTTATTAACAGGGGAAAATGAAAAATTGAAAGCGGAAATACAGGTTTTAAAATCGAAAGTAGACGAGCAAACCAAACAGGACTAACTTACTTCATGAACGAACTTATTTTAATTTAAAATTGTTACTTTTTTGATATTTATAGACATGCTTTTTCGCTTTGTATAAAATGAATTCGAAAGGAATAAAATCATTTGGAAAGAAACCATTATTCAATGAGAGAAATGTGTGAGGTAGAATTTTCCAACTGAATGGTTAATAAGCATATTCAGCGTTTGCTGATCAATATTAAATACTCGAGCATTTACCATCATTAGTAATTAACAATAGGTAGTAAAATTGAGTTCTAACAAGACTACAAAACAACTTAAAACCACTCATATGGTTGTAACTCAGTAGCTGTAACTTTGGGCTCTAATGAAGCCAACTTTACTCATGAAGCCACGAAGCAGAGATGCTAGCAACAATTTACGTTGGGGATCCTTATTCATTTTTTATGTAATCCTAGTTAGAGGAAAAACGACCGAAACGATCGTGAATTTATTTAATTTTTTTTTTTTTTTTATGGAATAAGTAATTCAAATGTCGACTGAAAAAACCACCAGATTACCGAACGAAGTAGGCTCAGGGTCAAGGATGTACATAAAAGGGGTCCCCCTTAGCCAAGAAAAAAAAGACTTGATCTTTAAAAACTATGTATTTTCATCAGCTCTGGTGATTTTTTGTTACTGGGAGGGTCAGAAGGGACCGCTGAGATGTGTCGATCTTACCTAACGGAGGAGCTATATACGCCCTTGCTCCGAGCTCAGGCTGTGCTTAGCTACAACTTGAAATAACATTTAATCATATGGTAAAATTTTAGCTTTAACACGACTAACAATTGGTGAAAAAAGATAAATGTGGTAACTTCTATGGTCATCAGAGTTGGCTACAATATATTTTAGTGTTCCGGTAAAGGATAATACCGCGCAGAGGTGGGTCCAGGAGAGAATGAGAAAATTTCCTCTCCCAAAATGCCAAAAAAATACAAAAATTCAAGCGGAAAAATAAAGTAAGACCACAGAACTCATATACAAACCATTAAAAATGTATTGAAGGGCAAAAAAAAATCTCAATTCCCAAAATCTTTCCTCCAAAAAAAACAACGCTCTCGACCTTCCACTGTTTAAAACCCGTAACTACCCGATACCAACACCATATTATTCTACGTTGCAAATCAGTATTAAGCATATTATTTAAGAAGATCGCGAGTTTAGAACTGAAATAGGTTTTCTCAACGTTATCGGATCCAAGTTGCCGTATTCAAAATTAAGAACACAGTACAGTCAACGTACGATGATGAAATTCTGGATTTTCACCTTTACTGGTTTTATGTGAGAGGATTCGAATAAATTTGAACAAATTTAACCCGTAGAATGCCAATTTCGAGAGACTGCATTAGTGCATTCTAACTTCGTTTCAACAAATACAACTTATTTATTGAACCGTTTACGATTTCCTTACCACCTGGAGAGAAACTGATCATTAACAATTCACCTCTCCTTCAAGAGTCTTTATGCAAATGAGTTTAATTTGACTTTGTTTCAGATGTTGAGGGAAGGAGAAAAGGGGGCGAATAAAACGGAAATAGAGACCATAATATTCATCGTCAGAAGGCAAACCATATGGACGAATTTTCAATTAAAGAAGAACCGTAAACAGAATGTTGAATCGATATTGACGAATCGCTAGCAATCGTTAGTGACATATTAACTGATTGACGAACAAACTAACCTGAAATTCCGAAATATTTAGTTTCACGCGTTCACTATCCTTACTCAAATCCTCAAGAAAATTCGCTGTAATTTGGAAGAAAAAAATTTTAATAGCGAATCTACCGAATACACCAATTACAATTTATAACATTTGACACCATAATTATAGTAATCGTCTTCCAAAAGTCTGAATTCATCGAATAATTGGAATCGGTAGAGACTTCGATTTGTACGGAGTATTAGTCAAATATTACGATAACACAAAACAAAAACACAAAAAAGTATGAAATTTCAAATGACATTCGGAAATTTCACATTTTACTAAATGAAAGAATTAAAAGATGTAAAAACAAACAAAAATATTACAACAGGTAACAAAAAATATCGCCCACACATATCAATAATCAAATGAACGATGAATGAAAAAAAAAAAACAAGAAAAAAACGTTGGTATAATCACAGTAATACAAATAGATTTTTACGTTATAAGTGCGGACTAACTGCTCTAGGTTGTAAAATAAAATAAAATAAAATAAAATAAAAAAAAGGAAAAAAGACCAGAAGTTTAACGATCATCACGAACATAAAATTAACAATGAAAAAAAATGAAGTTCGAGTAATTAAAAAAATCTTAAGCTCGTTTCTTGATCATTTGCCTTTCCTTAACGGGTTGCGTTTTACACTGCCAGCACCTCCATATATTGGCTTATCAATCACCACTGAAAAATGAGCATCGTCCAAGTCGACTACCATATTGGTCAGCCTTTAACTCCGTCCTATCAACGAAAATAACGGTTTTAAGTACGGTATCTTACAATTAAACTTTCAAGCAAACATCAACAACGATGGAAAATTTGTTTAAAAATAGAGTGGAGAAAAATGTAGATACAATAATAACATACGCGTGGAAAACTTACGGATCTATAAGTACTGAATGTAAGTTACAAGACGGTTAACATACGGGTATGGGTGCTAATTTGAAAACCAGTCAAAAAATTAAAAACTATCCAGAATAGAATTTTGAGAAATATTTTGAACGTTAAACTTATTGACAAAATAGAAAATGAAGAAATCAAACCGAGGGCGAGGGTACGACATATTGGATATACACTCAAAAAACTCATATTTATGTCCGCGGGTCACCTAGATGGACAAAGAGGTAAATTACAAAAAATAACTGAATACAGGCCATACAATTAGAAAAGAAAAACAAGGCCAGCAGTGCAATGGTGACTGATGAGATGAGATAGTGAAGGAAGAGGGTAGCTATCCAATGAGGTCAAACAGCTCAAAATAAGGAACAGTGGAAACGAGTGGCGAAGGTCTATGCCCCAAAATGGTTGGGTTAGGTAACGAAGATATGTAAATCCTGAATTATACATTATATAATAATTGTTAGTATCTGAGATACGTCTTTTATTGTAAGTTTAACCGAAGAAGCAATAAAAAATTGAATAAGACTAATTGCAATTAACTTCGTCAAACAATAGACATTTTGTTTTCTTCAAAAAGCAACAAAATAAAACTATTAGATGAAACGGTCCGACCAAACTACAACCATACAAAAAATTTAACAAACACAACAGGGCAACAATCTGAATAAATTAATTGAGATTACTAATTAAAAGAAGGGAATTGAGAATAGCGTTTTTAAAATCAGTTTATACCTTCATTCTCCGCTTCTATAAACAGAGGTAACGTTACGATAAAACTTTTGAAGAGTGGCTCCATTTCCTGTTATTGTTTTCTCAAATGAAAATGAAAATAATTTTTACATATTCTAGAATCTGTTTTGTGGAGGCTGTACCAGGATTTCGAGGGCTTCGCCCCACATTCCTTCAGCCACGCCTTTAATTATTAGTTCTTTTCGATGTTTCTGATTCCTTGTTACCATTTGAGCGATTTTCAATTAGTTTATAGTTCCTGTTACATTTCTAAGCTTAAATGGTCTCTAAATTGTTTTTCAAAGTTCACTACCATTATTACTCATTTTTTTACTTCATTTCACGATTTTCTTCTAATTCAAGAATTATGATTAGCCTACATTTCCAACAATTTGATATTTCTGTTTTCGTAATATTACATTTTAATGCTCAGATTATTTGGTCATCATCCACAAACAACAGTCAGAAAAAAAAAATGCAGACGGGTAAAAAGATATAATTTGACTGACTAAATCACTCTTTTGAATATTGAAGATAATTCAATCAAGTTCAATCTGCGCCCTTTATTCTAAAATTTCGCGATCGACCCAATTGGCATAACGGACATACAACAGAAAAAAAAAGATACGATTTGCTCGACGTTAATTTTCAACTAATTTGCCAAGAATATTTTCGTGCGTGACACGAGTATTCTGTCAACACGAACTCAATATAATTAAAACAAAAAACAGGAACATATTACTTACATTCGTGAAGAAATAAATTTTCAAAATTTAATTCGGGAGATACGATGATAAATACCACTGTATTCACCCCGTATCTGCTTTTACACGCCTTAAGGGTGTAGTTCGACGAGAAAAAAAAAGTACTTTCTCTTCCCTCTTCTCAGCCGCTCAATTTTGCTCCGAATCATTTGGAATTTTCTTCATTCTTTTTACCAGGGTTGCCTTCACCAGTGACTGGAGCCACCTTTCAACGGTAAATGACCGCTAAAAATATGTCCTATAAGTGCCCCCTTACTACTATATCATAGATTATCCAACAGGTTTTTCAAATAACTATTGCAGTATTTTTCAAAATGGTGGGAGTTTCACACTTTTCACCTTATCAAATAAAGAGAAATAAGTGGTCTTAGTTGCCCAGTTTTTCCTAATTAATCAGTTATATGGAGTATTTATTTCTGACACAAAATAAAAATCGGGTATTTCAATGTGTGACGAAACGTTTCAGCAGCAATTCTTCAAGGAATTTTGAAAAATTAAATCATCAAAATCACACCTACTGATACCTTTGTCAAAATTATATTTTTGAAAAGTAGGCAGCTCGTCCTTATTCAGTGTCAAATATTGTCATGTAGATGTGACCTTTGACGCCTATTTTATTTAAGTACGCCTTTCGTGTATATTAGAGAAAGAAAAAAAAAAAACAGAGTTCAGTTCATCATCCGAGTAAAGTAATATAAAAAATATTTTTTCAGTGTCCCTCTCACAGTTGGACTCCGCAAAACGCCAGATGAAAGAAATGGCAGTTTGTCTTTCTTTATAAGTCATGTTTATTGCACACAGACCATTATATTATTTGCGGAACAAACGTTTCGATTAAAATGCCCTCATATCTTTAGGAGCGAACTTTTTCTCTATTACCTACTAATTTGAATTCAGATAGGCAATTCGGCTATTATTTCGAAAGTGAATATACCCAAATTTATGAAAATAATTTTTTCATTCTTTAAATTGTTGTTTTCTTAAATTACACTCTTCTAATTTTTCAACTTTCAAATACGAATAGCTTAGGATATTCTCGGCATGGTCAGGAACATTTTGAATATACTTTCAACAAAATCTATAAAGTAAGACACCTTGTTCTGAGCAAACAAAATTCCGTTAATTCCGGAAATAGGATATACCAAACCTAACCTCTTACGTAGGCAGTCGGTAAAAACAAATATTCAACAACCAACAATTTTTGTAAAGAGCGACGAACTTTTCAAATGAAGAAAAATAATACATAATTTTTTCCCTCTTTTCCCCTCTTAGCTGTTCTCTGCCGAGAAAATTTCGAGGAAAATAAATAAGCAGTCTGTCTTTTTTTTTTATACGCTTTTATTCTACTCACTCAATTTGTTGAAGTACACCAGATGACCAACTTCAGCGCTGCTTTCACGTGTTGCGACACACGCACACATACACTTATATCCGTTTTTATCAGTTGTTTTTTCAATTTTTGTTTGTTTCTGTCTCCGAAAACAAAGTGAAAAATTTTATTTTCTCTTTCGCCGTTATTTGCTTCTTCAAATTATAAAAGCGTTTTTAAAAACTCGTTTTTAACCCAACTTATATGTTATTCATCTTTCTTGCACAAAAGCCACTATGTTCGGGAAACAAACGCATTGTCATTAGAGTTTTTTTCTCTCCCAACCCCCTCCTCCTAGTAAGACGCGATCCGTTGATCAAATAATTAAACATTTCATTTTTTTTTATTCTCTTTTAACTCCTTCGTGACGCAGAAATGTTGCGTTTAAAAATTTACGAACTACACCTTTAAAGTAATTCGTTTCCTTCGAAAAAAATGAAAGGGTACTCGCGAACAAGAGATAGCACGCAGATAAACGGACAGAATTCATCAGATAATATCAAATTCAAGAAGTCTGTATAAGATAGCCTACTCACTAATACCGTGCAATCCGATGAAGGTTTCCAAATTTTTCGGCACCATTCCACAATACGGTATGTTATATTTGGTAACAACATTGGCAGCAATACATTTCAGCGACGGCTTTATCTGCGCTTTCAAAATAATTGACGCGATACCTGCGTGACAGTAACCAAAATTCGTATCAAGAGTGCATTACAAATACAAATTTACAATATTGAATGGATTTCTTTTCCCCCAAGATTACCAGTAGCTGCCATATCGGAAGGTGTCAAACCTTTGGCGTTCACCGTGTCGATATGAGTTCCCGCGTCCAACAGATCCATAATAATCGAATGTAATGTTGTGAAATCACTGTATTCACAATATCAGAAGGGTATATTTAAACAAGTGCCAACAAGAAATACCGTGATGTACATGGATTAGCGAGGAAGAAACTCACTTTACAGGCCTTTGGTAACCAACGATTATGTGTAATGGAGTATTGCGGAAATCGTCCATTGCATTTACATTCGCACCGCATTTTATGAGTAATGTAGCCGCTTCAGCGGATGGAAATCTGAAAACGGAAATTAATGCAGAATGATTTAGAAGCGCATAGGCCCGAATATAAAGATAAACGCCTAATTGGAATTCTCGATGCAATCGCTAATAAATTGGAAAAAAGACTAATTTCGGTTTTAGGATTCCATTATGTATCCTCACGCCCTCGACAATTGATGCGCACATAAGAAAAAGTATGCAGTCGTCAAAGATCAAACATGTTGAGACGTTTAAGGCATCTCATCATTGTTTTCGTAAGTTTTTTTCAAATTATGGCAACGTCCAGAAATCAACCTTGCATGGAAAAATTTTTTCCTAGTCTTAAACCAAAATGTTATTAGGAAAGGCGAAAGATGTGGTAGTGGTTTCATCACAGTTACCTAAATCTGTACGGTTTTTGTCTCAATAAACACGTTTTTCTGGATATTACGTTATTTTTTTATGGTCCATTGATTTGCTATATCAAACCTGTAACATTTTTTTAAGGCAAGTCTGGCATGGTTCATTATTTAAAATTTAGGACTTATTGAGAAAACAATTTTTTTTTTTTCTGGTTCGATCTTAGAAAATCAAACGGTCTCTTCAGAGAATTAGTCCAAATCAAACGTGCAGTTTTTAAAAAGAACTGAAAGTTAAGCATTTTTGGTCATATTGAACAGACCTCATTATTAATTAAGAAACTTGCATCAAAATTTTTGTCCCCTTCAATTTTTTTCTCATGATACATCAAAGAAAATGGTATTCAGTTTTTTAAATTAAATTTCGAGGATTACATTTTCCTGCATACTATATTTTTTTACCTTGTTCCTTTGAAAAATGTATAAAAGGGATTTTACTATATTTTAATTATTCTACTCGGAGATATAAATTTAAAAAGTTTTCATCACTTTGTAGAACACACAAAGAACTAAAAATTTATGGTATTCAACAGAATTTGTCCAAAATCTAGGACTCAAATACAGCACTTTTTTGCAAAGTAGAATACACATACTGAGCAACACGGCTGATACACGAGTCCGAAAAAATATTAAAAAATTTAACTTCTTTCTTTTGGACTAATCCTACATCCATGAGTATGTTTCTGTAGGCGCTAGCAAAAGTATTACCTGCAAATTTCAACTATGTGAAAATTATCCACAGGTGTTTCAACGTCCACACATAAATGGAGCAACGTCTGACCGTGGCGAGAGGTGGCGTTTATGCTGACTAATTCGTGGACAAGTTGATGTACTCGATGTTGTTCATCAGCAGTGAATTTACTCTTCAATTTTGTCGCTATGACTATCACATATAAAACTGACAACAGATTACTTTCCATTTCGTCCTGAAAATTAACACAAAAGCTGAAATCATTAAAAACGAATGAAAAGAATTTTTCAAAATTTAATTAAAATTAAGAATAAAAAACATAAAATAAGTTTAGGTTAAAAACGAATTTAAAAAAAAATAATATTTTATTATTTTATTTATTTGGCTTTAGCTTTATGCGAAATAAATATTATTTTGTTGCGGAAGGTTGGCTGCAATATTGGTATATTTTAAAATCGCAGTAATAAGTAGAATAAAAGCATATAAGAAATCAACTGAAATAAATGAATTCAATTAACTATCTCACAACGAAAGATACATTTCATGCGAAAATACTGTACGGAACAACAAATAATTTTCCGCATAAACAAAGAAAAATCACCCGATTGAACCTTATTTCACGGAAAATAGGTAGAAAATTTCTCGAGAAGCAACTATAAACTCACGAGATACTCGAAAACTAGAGGGTTTCAGGTCGTCTTATTTGAAATTAGGACAAAGTACAAACGAGTGAAAATTTTAATGCACAACTCATATAATGAAACATAGTGTTCTTCAAGCATGCAAAAGGCATTGTATCCATTTATACATAGTCATGAATGGAGAAAACAAGATCCGGACTTTCTATATGTACTAGGTTTTCTCAGAAAAATAAATTTCCAGAGAAATACAGGACACAAAGTAGAATACGAGAGAAGAACTAAAGCCATGGTCGAGATTACAACTGGATGACCTGGGAGTAAGGCGAAAATGTAGATTATGAATAACTTCAGAAGGAGAGAAGATGTAATGACCAGTCACTACATACAGTACATGCAGACAGCCAGACACAATGACAATTCACCACGAGTGAAGAGAAATGAAATATAAAAATAAAAACAATTTGAAATCTATCAAATCTATTAGAATTTTGTGAAGTTATATAGGCCACAGATTCACTTCAATTCACCCATTAACCAATGAATCTACCAAAGTCACAATTGTGTAATCTGGGGCCAGAATATGCAACACTAAAGCACCAAGGAAATGACATCCAGCGCAATCTTCGCTCTTAAGGTTCATTCAGCCGAGAAAACAAGAACTGAAAATCAAAGCAAGACTAAATCCCACATAAAGATTTCAAGATTTACTTCGCCGAATATATTGTATCAGAGCAGAAATTCTTTTTGCCCCGACAAAACTATACTGCAGAATGAATAGAATTCAAATCATGAACCTATAGTAATAATATACACGTTTCCGACTTCCTAAAATTCTTTTCGATTTTGTTGAACCTGGTTTCGAAAACAAAGAAGTCCACTCTCTGGATTCGATGTATATATTTTCTTTACGGCATAATTAAAATGCGATTCGACTCAATAATGCCTACTAAAAGGACTCGAGTACTAAATTCGACCCTTCCGCACAACTCACTCGTATTCACACACACTCGGAGGAGACCATACAGCTTCAGAAGAAAAAATTCGAGTGCCTCACTTGAATCACATGTATATCCTCTTTGGTTGAGGCTGACAACAATTTTTCTTTGTTGCGCTGCAGTTCGAGAACGGCTGCCGCCAATACAGTCTCTAGGTGCGAAAACTTGAACGGTTCATCTTGGAAAACCATTTGTGAAAACACCTAAAAATCAGAAAATCATGGTCAGGGTGATATCTAGGGGCGGAGAATAAATCAGGCCGAAAAATTGCGCAGCTAATTACCTGTGAAAATCGCAGAAGATCTTTGGTGACAGAAATTTTATTCACCTGCGACAGGTACAGAGCGTGCAACCACAACATAATACATCTATCGAATTTCGAATTATCAGCGTACACGGCCCCGCGGAATACGACAGAGTGCAACACATCTGGATTATGTTGACCAAGTATTCGTTCTCTGCAATAAAAATGGTGAAAAATTCCAGAATACTGAAACAGGAGTAAACTCGGAGTTCCCGAAAAATAAATGGAGGAAAGCTAATGAAGAGGTCGATTTCGTAAAGAAGAAATATAAAAGCCAAAAAAATATTCTAAAATTCGAGTACAACAAAAATAACAATTTCACGGCACACGAGAAGGGAAAGATTAGAACGTGGCTTCTCCTAAATATGATGCAAAATTTCGCTGTTATTCCATAGACGTATTCATGGGGAAGGGCGGTTTCAGTGATACTGCACAACTACACAAAAGGAAGATGGGGAAAGACTTTCCAACCCAACATGGAAAATATGCCGGAATCAATTTAACAGATTTTTGTCCCACGAGGTTGCGTTCGGAGTAATATTTAATTCTGCCAAGTATCAGCTCCGAAATGTCCATTTTTGCTAAACAAAGTTTTTGAATTTTGAAAAAAAAAAAAAAAAATCAATTCTATAATTTTAAAAAACTACAAAAGGAAATTTCAAGAAATCGCCGTATGTCGTAGAGGGACTTGAGACCTATAGCCTGGTGAAATTTTATTATGACTTTCAATAAAATAGTAAATATAGAAAATTATGATCAAAATTTTTTTTAAATTCGTAAAAAAAAGTCATATTACTAGAAGGACAACTAGGTACCATGTAGCTATCAAACATTGTTCATATATGCCCATACAAATTCCAGAATTTTTTGAAGGATGCAAAACATAAAATTATGATTGACACACGTTAAAATTTTAAAAATTCTCACCCTGTAAACCACGCAAGAAAAGAAAGTCATTAACAGTCATGAAAATCATCATATATTAATACGATAAGGTCACAGCATACATTTCTCCCTTTTAGACCAGAACGAATGAAAAGGGTATCAATGGAAAGGGTTTCACACCCTTAATGTCGAAATGCCATTGCCATTAATGTTTTCCAAAACTGAAAAGGAGGCGTCAAAATACGAGAAAAAGCATCAGGAAACTGTTGATTATAAAAAAAAAAAAATTAAAGAATGCCCAAGACTGATCGCGCCAGACCGGATCTATTTTATAAATAAATTCCCACAAATGCAAAGATAGGGCCGAACTAATCGCGCCAAAAACGGATGGATGAAATTATAACGATGCTTTAGTTTTCCGGTTAGTTTCTTGAATTTCTGGTGTCATTATGTTTCTTTTGAAAGCTTCATGAAAATTTTGTTGTCAAGTGAAAAACTATTAAAGTTGAAATTGAACTTCCATCATAAAGTTAACGTGGTTTTTTTTTTCTAACCTGCTAAGACATTTAATGTGAAATGAAAAACTATCTGAATTTCAGTCAGAATTCTACCATCCTTCAGAAATGGTTCTCGAAAGCAATGAAAATTTCAAGTTTTGAGAAGGCAAAAAAAAAAAAAAATGCTAACATACCACTGTTTTACGCAAATGGCAAGTGATCACTCTTTGTGAACACCGAGAGCAGGGACGTAGCTAAGGGATGATGGGGAGGCTCCCAAAAATGTTTTTAGAGTTGAGAAATTGACTAGTTGCATGTATAGTTTGAAAATTGTTGAATTTTATGACTTTTTTGTTTTTTGTTTTCAGGCAATTTCAGAACTTTGCAGCTGCTGGTAATTTTGGAGTTAGAAAAATTGGCAGTTGTAATATATTAATTGGAAAATCGTATGCGGTTAAAAATATCAAAAATTTCACTTAGCAATTTTCGTTTTCTCCCCTACAAAAAAACAGCCTTTCACTATGTCCCTGATCGAGAGGACAGACCATTATTTTGGACAGAGAAAGCCCTATTCAAAACACATGGTCAGGTCGATTCGGTATGGTCTAACAAGGGAAATTTTAGCATCACATAGTGGTATCATGCTGAAATAAAACTAGTCAAAAATTTCTCCACGGCCATGCCATATTTGAATGTAAATCTATTCTATACCTTTAAAAAATTTGTAAGCATATTTTTGCACCGTGAACTTATCTGCAGATAATTAACAGATAAGCCTAAAAATTTTTTACAGCATATAGTTCAAATTAGAGAAGGTTGTAAGGTAGGTTTCAAATTAATTTTCATATGGGAAGTGAGTCAAAAGTTGATTTGAAGATCATAATAAAATAATATAAACACATATATATATATATTCAATCACGTACATGTGTTTTTATTAAATATACATGGCCACTAAAAACTGCAAGTAGATTTTTTTTTATCTTTTAGTCCAGTGAAAATAGAAATTTTGTTCTGGAAGATTACTATAGTTGGCTTTTTTTCTCAAATTTTCAAAGATGAACGTCCTAAATAACGTACTAAAAGTCTCAACCCTCACCTATCTTGCTGACTGGGAATATTGGAAAGTGTGCCCCATATCAGTTTTTTGATATTTTCTTGGAAAATATGAACTGTATTGGGAAAATAGTTCAGTAAAAAAATGATAATACTTAGAATAAAAAAAGTTCTTATTTCTTTTTGTGTATGACGCTCTCCATCCCTAAAAAGTGAGCCTAATAAAACAAATTTTATAAAAAAAAAAAAAAAAAAAAAACTGACTGCGTTAATCTGAATGAGTAGTTTATTGGTGGATATTCCCAAATTTATGACAATAATTGTTTCAATCTTTAAATTCTTATTTTCTTCAATTACACCCTTCTAATTTTTTAATTTTCAAATATAAATAGCTCAGGACATTCTCCAGATGGTCAGGAAAATTTTGAGCTTAATTTCATTAAAATCTATAAAGTAAGACATTTGTTCTGAGAAAATGAAATTCCATTAGTTCCTGAGATAGAAATACCAAATATGTAACCTCCTCCATACGCAGTTGGTAAAAAATACAACTTTTTATATTCATAGTGTTAAAAGCTAACATACCTACAGAAAACTGCATTTTATTTGTAAAAACAGAATAAAACTGATTATACATGTTATTTTCCCTGAACTATTTCTAGAATTATCTTTTTTTTTTTCAATAAATGATGGTGTTGCAGTTTTCGTAGACTTTTTTAAAATTTTTTATCCCATTAAAAATCCAAAAATGCTGTGAGTGACTAGGTACGGAATTTTTTATTCAATGTTCTGAAGTTACTTCATAAGGTACCCACATAACCTACAGTTAGTTTTTGACATACCTAAGTAATATTGCAGTCAGTGACCAACAAATCAAATTCACAACTTATATCTTTGTTCCAAACTGCTGCCAGTCAATTTGAACTTGAAACTGATTAAAACCTGCTTGAATAACCTAACTATTCTACCCACATCCATTAAGATTTTATAGAAAATCTTTGAAAGAACCTTTCTTGGAAACCATTAGGTGAATTACAATAATTTTTATACTAATATGTAGGCCATAAAAGTTTGTAACACTGCACCAGGTTTCATTACCATAGGTTAAAAAGCAAGTTATCCACAGACTCCCAAAAATTACAAAAATTAGTAAAAAAAGTGTTACATTTTGTATTGGCTGCCATTTAAAGACCAGTGAACTCATAAAGCTCAAATTTAATACCAAATTAGTCATTAATAGTTTTGAACTACCACAATAATTTCAGGTACAAATTTTTCAATTTACATGAGTTATAATTAGTATGACAACATAAGGTGTATGCAAAACTTTAAGAACTCTCTCCAAAGAATGTTCATTTTATTGTTTATCATTATTGTTTTGAATACTTATATGAACTACTTTGATAAAAACCAAAAAAAAAATCCCAAATTCACTATAAATTTAAAAAAAAAATTAATTTAACCATCCCATAAAAACGGCAAAACTGACTTAATACCTATAAAATTTTTGTTCTAAGACTTTATGAAGTCACTGTGTAATAAACACATAGTTAATTTTTCCAATATTGCAAAGTTACTGACAAACCAATCAAATTTGCACATGATTGTAGATTTGTTTCAAAATGCTGCCAATGAATCTGAGATTGAAACTCATCTAAAACTGAATTCTAAACTCCTCTTTATCTAATCTGCATAAAGAATCCATTGAGGAAAAAAAAAAACCAAAAAAATTTGTAGATTAATGAATTTTTCTTCTATAAAATGTTTTACACTGTATTTTTACTACAGCTTGGCAGTAAACTTATTAAAGTCAAACCTTTTAAAATTTTAGTTTTCATAAATCTTTTAGTAAGAATATAGAACGTCCTTGCCTTTAGTAAATATTCATAAACATAGGAAGGGTGGTCAAAATAGACAATCCACATTTTCTAGTACCTTCATTCACACATGTATTGACATTAATTTTACACCGATAATTTTACATATTTTATGTTGATATTTAAATTTAATTTAACTAAAATTTACTCATTAATTTTTTTGCTTAATATTTTTTTGTCTTATGTGGCATCCTCTGTTCCAACCATGGAAGTTTATCCATTTTTATGGATGGTAAAGTTTTTTACATTATTTTCACAAACTGTGCAGTAAGCATCCATCACTGACAACTTGTGTTCCAAAACAAAAAGGTACTTTACTTACTCAAGAGATAAATTTTGGAAACTATTTAGTTTTAAACGTGTCCATTGACTTCCAATTTTTGTAATGTAAACTAAACAAGTTTGTTTAAATTTAGATTTCAAGTAAAGTGTCAGTACTGTATATAAAAAAATTTTGATGTAATATGTCAACATATAATACATTTCTTTCTGTTTCTTGATGTATTTAATATTAATCTTTAGAAACATGAATGAGCGGACGACATCCGCGGATGCAGTTAGTTACAATATACTTTTCAAAGCAGATGAAATTCTCGATAAATTTTTTAAAAAGAATCGAAAATCTATAAGCCTTAGTATGACGAATATTGCGAGTTTTTTAATTTCATGTTAAATTTTATTTGGAGGAAAAAACAATAAAAAAAAAAGAGTGATGTCCATGATACTAGTGAGGTTGGGTTGGTTTAAAAGGGTTTATGAGGAGAAAGATAAGGATAAATGTTCGGGGATCCCAGTAGATTTATTTAGCAAAAGTAAACTAATAAAATCTTAGATCTGTCATTGCCTGTAGTGACTTATAATGTGGATTCAAAGAAAATAAATGAATCGACAGCGTAGAAATACCATTCACTCTCAGCGGAGAGGAGACACTAAATGAGAAATGAATTAATTTGGGAGAAGGAACATAGCAATTCTTCAAGTCAAAGATAGAAGCTTCAAACGTCGTAGAAATATAGAAAAAAATTTGGGTGGACCAACGACTGAATGTTTCGAGGTTATCGGACTAGAAAATTAGAATAATAAATTATTACGCAATCTTTTGCAACTACGTGGGTATGTATGAAGTATTTAAACAAGGAAGTCGAGGTGTACGTCATCGCGTGACTCGGTTATGATGTTAATCATTTCGAATAAGACAGAACTTTAGTATACAACAAACGAGAAATTGTTGATAAATTTCTAACGGAACTTTTCGCATGATTTACAAATGATGAGGACTGCGAAGAGACAGATTACAGGCCAGAAAATTTACACTCCAGAATCGAGCCACACATTTGAAAATTAAAACGAACGAATTTTATGGTCCGTTGAGGAGCCTGAGGTACTTCTCAATTTGAAGTAATCGAATGGTACACTAATCATACGAGAATAAAATATTGGCGGTTCTGGTACTGTATAGCGTGCATTTTTTTTACGGAGTTTACTATTCGATTCTGCTCTTTAGAAACTGATTTTTCAACTCTACCCAATGTGTATAATTGTTTCAATCTGATTCGGTCGGATTAATTTGAAATTCGAAAGATTAAATTTCGATCTCGATTATGCTTCTCATAAAAAATGATTTCATCTGAAAAAATCCGATTGAATCTTTCCACGACGAATTGTTTAATTTCGCTTATTAAGGCAAATAACCCAATGGAAAGTGGAGAAATTAGAGCTTTGTTCTCTTCGTTTTACAAAAATGTCAGTAAATTGATAAGTAACATTTTTTGGCGTTATTGGGATGAAAAACCGAAAAATTGGACGAGTTCGAGGACGGAATATTTCAAACTAACGGTAAAAATCTCTCTCTCACTCGCTCCCATTTTCCTGATTCAGTCGGTGTTGAACAAAATTATTTATTCGTATGATAAGCACTCTTTAAAATACCTATGTAATATGGTGAATGAAATAATTCAGGATTCGCTAGCGGACGAACGAAAATTTGAAAAAATTCCACGTTTAATGAAACATCGCCTCGATTATTATCATTCCGTAATAAACGTATTAGGTTTGTTTTATTTGCCACGAAGTGTCGACACCAAGGAGAGCTATTCCACTATTGCGAGATTAATGCACCGACTGACGAGCGGAACTGACTTAAATATAGTGGAATAGCCTCCATCGGTTTCACCCCGATTTCGTTTTTTTTTTTTGGAAAATTAATACAAAGGTAGAGTGTATCCAGCCAACCAAAAAAAGAAAGAAAAGAACCTCAAACAGAGCAGACAAAAAGCAAAGCAACCGAAATAAAAAGGACACATTATCATCGAGCCATAAAATTCCACAGATACGAGCACATGGAATATAAAATTCAAGCATACTGAACGATACATCATTAGAGGCACCTAACCGACGTAGGTTTCAACAATACGCAAGTTTCAATCGAACCGAAATCGTAAAATCGGAAAATTAGCGGTATTAAAAAAGTCTAGACCGTTGAAGAAATGAAAAATTACTCGAATTCACGGCTGACTATTACAGATATCGAAATACACAGTATGAAGTACCCTCTTCATGAATTCGTAACAATCACGAAACCACACAGTACAAGTCCATAACGTGTAAACGGAAGTAAAGCATTACAATTCGATGGAACATAGTCGTAATTGGTATTAAAGCGTAAAAACACAAAGGATTAGTATTACTGATACCAACGGCGACACAAACTAACCTCATAGTTAACGATTCCATGTGTAATTCATCAGGATTATGTTTGATCAACTCCAACTCTTCGAGAGATTGACATTCTGTGCGATAGTTATACGCCGGTATAGGCTCGAATTTAGGTTTGTGAATAATATTGTTGGGATCGAGATATCTGCAAATATATATATTTACAAAACGTATAGGTACAGGGAATAAAATCAATCGACTCACCCGACCAAAAGGCCAGCTACTATAAATTTAGCTAAATGTTTGACCGGTCATAATTCTCACCTTAATTCCATGCCTCTTTTCATGTACACATACGCTAAATCTAAACTAAAATTATCTTTATCGTTGGCGAACGAAGCGCCTAATAATTCTAAAGCGTCAATTTTATCGTCCAATGATATATTATCTTGCTTAATCAGAAATTCGACGACATTCAAGCGTGTTCTTTCAGCGCCAGCTAATAGCGGTGTCAAACCTAAAAAACAAACAAAATAAAGCAGTTTAATAACACGAAAGTAGCGAAATTTGAAAATTTCGTATTAAATTTCGTTCTTACCGTGCTCATTCCGCGTTATTTGAGCGCCGTATTTGAGTAAGTCTTTGACAATATCGACGTTACCACACTCGGCAGCGAAGTGCATCGCCGTTGCACCGCACAACGCTTTCTGATTTGGGTCGGCATTTTTTTCCAAAAGGTACCGGACAACGTCTTTGTGACCTGCGAAAGATGAAAATTTCTAAAATTTATATGAAATTCAAAATTCATCATTCTCAACACATAGTTATCAAGTATTAGAAAGTGATGAGTATACCGATCGGTCAACTCTCACCAGGGTGGTGTAACTGGATTTTTGAGAGAGTAGGCCATTCGTGGAGAGAGAAATGAAAGTTCATTGGAAACCAAAATAGAAATTTTTTTTTTTTTTGGGGTGGGGGCTTATGCTGAAATTATTATCCTAAATAGCTTAATTTTTTTTTTTTTTCGGTAAAAAGGGGAAATTTTTTGGGGATTTATGGGCACCAAGGTTTATCCTTAGCCTCGCCACTGACTCACACATATTAGAGAACAATTAATGCCGATACAACAGCGAATAATGCATAATAAATAGGGCTTAGAATTCGTAAAAGTAATTTTCTAAAATATTCCACGTATACTCTCTGAGGTTGCGGAAATATATAATGAGTGAATTATAATATCTCGGCCATAGAAATGTGACACAATCTACTAATATTAAAAAAAAAATGGAAATATGAAAATAATGGGATAAAATTGACATAGTTCGTTTTTTCTCCACTAATCTTTAGGAATGAGTATTCTAAATAACATACTAAAAGTCTCAATCCCCACCCCTCTTGCTACACTGAGTGCTCCCAAAATCAGTTCTTTGCAGTTTTCTTCAGAAATATTGACTATAACGGGAGAATACTTCAGTCAAAAAAAGTTTAACATTGTATTTGCAATAAAAAAGGTTATTATCAGTTTTTGTGCATGACACGCTTCCCAACCCTAAAAAGTGAGCCTGAAAAATACATACAACTCTTTGTATTCGGTGTTTGAAGCTAAATACCAGAAAACGTGAATTTTACCAGTTAAAACTTGGTACAAAATTCGCAATAACTCTAAAACTATTGGTCCTACCGACTTGCGGTTGGTTTCATTCGATTCTGCGCAAAAATATATGTACGATGTGATATTTTACTTTGCTCCAACTGAAACTTTCAACTTTCTTTTTCTCCTTTTACATTGTCACATAAAAATCAGGCACACAGAGGACACCGTCCCCTCATACAAAAAAGAAAATTCCCTTATAGCACAGTTGGTTAAATGTGAAGCTATAAAACAATTGGCTTGTGTTCTAATATAGATAGGGGAAGCAGGTGGGGGATGGACTAAAAAATTGACTTTTTGAAGGTAATATGATTTTTTTGGGCTAAAATGAAAGTTCTTTTTGATCAAGCATAACAAATTGATTTTACAGGGCTATTATCTGATAGGAAAAAGGAAGGAAAGATCACTAAATAACTAATAACTTGGGAACAAATTGAGCAATAGGAACCACCGTTGGTAGGTTTAGTCCTTATATTACAGGTAATGTTCTTACAATATTTCGTGAATTGCAACTTCGATTGAGTTTAGTCCTTCCAACAGCCCTAAGGCATAAACCATTAAGCCAATTGCAACCAAATTTGAAATAATATTAGAATACTTTTGTGTAAATGTTTGTTGCGAATTTTGTGGCTATTGCTTGAAAATTACACATTTTAGAGCCATTAAACTGCCACAAATGATACATAATGGCACTTACCAAGCCTATCACAAAACCAATCCGCAGAGAATTTGAATGGTCTCATCTTTAACTTAATACTAATGTTTCTTCCGAATTTTGTTACTATCGATCAAAAATTACGTTCTGTACTGTGTTAATAAGAATTGAACATACATATTACACATACTCACACACCCATACATACATAAATACGTACAAATTTACAAAAATGGTGCCAAAAAATTTTCCTTGGGCCATGAAACGAAATACGTACTCACCCCACCCCTGGGTCCTTCCATAAGCTCGAAATTGATAAGTAGATTTTCATAGAAACCTACTTAAAAAGTATAACATAAACAAAAAGGTACCTAAATTTAGATCCTACGTATTATCAGCATGAAAATCTTCAGCCACTGTTTGATATGCATTGCTATGTAGGATGCTACGGTAACGATGTTAAACCCCAGAATTTCTTTGTTTAGAAGGAAAATATTCTCTATAATGTGTTAGAAAATTCAAATTGATGAAACTGAATTTCTTACAACACTATAGATTGGTGCAGGCACGTTTCTCATTCAGGTTTTATATTATGCTCAGGAACTCTGCGTCTGCGGGTAATTATCATTTTGCAACTTTATATTCGTTACCCTTCACGTTTTTTATACTCAAGTAGTTCAGTAATAGGACTTTGGGTACATCTCAGCGATGAAACTAAACCGAAAAATCATCTTCAATTTCCCGCTTTAGTTCTCAATGAATTTCAAAAAGGATCTTCTTCCGCTTGAATATTCTTCAACATTCGTCGATATGCCGGGTACCATCCCAATTTTAGAATTTGTTTCTGAAAAAATTTTCTTCTCATCAGCTTGCGTTTTTACCGACTGGGTATACGGAGGTTATATGTTTGGTATGTCATCCCCACAACTAACGGAATTTCGTTCGCTCAGAACACGTGTCTCACTTTATAGATTTCGATAAAAATAGGCTCAAAATGTTGCTGACCATCCGGAAAATGTCCTAGGCTATTCATATTTGAAAATTAAAAAATTAGAAGGGTGTAATATTAATTTTTTCCGCAGAATTTACTGAAATTCGGGGAAAATTCAAGGATTACAGAATTAGATTTTTTGATTGTTTTTAAATCGAACAAAGATAAGTAAAAACTATTTCATTGATTTAAAGAAACAGTTCATTTATTTGGGTGACTAGGGTGAGAGGTTATGCTGGAGCCAGAAACAAACGAAAAATAAAAACGTATACGCAATCAAATTGATAGCTTCCTCCTTTTTTTTTTTAAATTGGTTAAAAAAAGTTAAAAAGGCCCAATCTCTCAAGGGGCGCGTTCAGAAAGGTAATTTTTTACTCAGGAGAGTAATTTTTTTCCCGAGTAAACTATGTTCAGAAACGTATTTTTTCACTGGAAAGAGTAATTTTTTTCACAAAATCTGGAGACAGGGAAAATAATTTCCCGAGGTAACTTCATATAATTCGTTGTACTAAAATAAAATCCCCTCAAGTTCATTCAGATTGTGTTTACCGAGTAGGATAAATGTGAAGTCACGCGGTGTGGAACTTTTACCTTCCATGGTAACATTTCTGAACACACCCTAGTGGAAGTAAAGAGGAAGTGGGATAGAGTATTTTCATCGTTTGTTGAGGAGCTCAACCACAACATTCAGACACAAAATCTTTCGTTATCAAGTATTAATTTAATTAAAACGCTTATTTTACTGGACTAATCGCAGTATTTTCATTTTTCTTATGTTTTTATCTTACGAATAGACTGTGCCACATTTCTATCGTGAAAATATCCTATTAAATATTTACGAAATGCCCCTGAGTTAATGAACAAAAACAGAGGAAAAATTAGTTGCTTACACGACAATTTCAGTTTTATTTGGTAACACTTTTCGCACATTCAGGTACCCACTTCCCAAACAAAACACTCCTGTAAGTTATAACTGCTAAACAGTGTAACGATTAAAGTCTTTCATTTTCTCCAATTGTAAGAAAAAATACCATAACTATATAGGAATATATTTTTGAAAAATACTCCGAACATGAAAATTTTTACAAAATAATTCGGAAATGGATTTTGCCTTTTTTTTAAATACTCAAAATTTTTTCGTTTCAATACAAACAATATTATGGTATATTTTCCAGAGAAATCAACCTGAAACACACAAGTTTTTGGACAAATTTAAATTTATTAATGATATATTAAAAACGACCGAGACTTCAGTCATCACTACCTCTGGACTGTCCACCTTCTCGTATAGGCTACGCCCTAAAATTTTTAAAAAAATACGACGACCAATGGGTATAAATTTAACTACAGCGAGCGAGCGAGCGAGGTAAAGCTTCCTTCTGGACCCTTTCATAGAACATCAACTATGATGATGACACCATTTTTCATAGACGGCTGAACAAAAAATTAACAAAATTCTCAAATAACTATTTCATGTTGAGCCCGATATCGTGACGAAGGCCGATATACTAAAAAAAAAAAATTATGTTCCTTTACTCAGATTTGAACCATTGTCACTCGATAATTTATTATTCGAAAATTTCTATTTTTCTGTTCAGATACCGAATTTTAATAGACAAGGGTTTAAGACATTTTTTTCTTAAAATTGAATGATACATCATCCATCATGTTTTTTGAGACGCCGAGTTCAAATTTTCAATTCATTTTTAAATGAACCACTTATTGTGAGCCCCCTGTGACCCCAAAAAAGGGTTGGGATGATATTTTCTTAAAAAACTGATACATACATCATCGGTTATGCTTTTTAAAGCACTAATTTGTGAGTTCAAATTTACAATTAATCTTTAGACTGAACTACTCATTTCCCCCCCCCTGTGACCCAAAAAGGGTTAGCCAGGAAAATTTTTTACCATATTATTGAGTGTTACATCCTCGGATTTGTTTGTTAAAGTACGAAGTTTCAATTCTAAAATGTATGATGTGTCTCAGGTACACTTTCTTAGGAGGTGGAGTCATTGAGGATAACCCAATTCACTTAAGTTATGATTTTCGAGTTTGCTTGCAACCAACGAATCCTAAATAGTTGAAAATATTTCAGAAAATCTTTGTAAAATAAGAAAATTATACGATACTAGCTTTTACCTGCAGCTTCGCTCACAATTATACACTGAGGCCGGTATTCACAGTTGACACGTAGGTCCAAATTGAAGAACAATACTTAAGTATCAACAGTGACTTAAGAATAATTACTTATCTTAACAAATTTATATCTACATATATTTATGTATGGATATAATTGATATTGGAAAAAATGTAAGAATTTCATAAGTATCGTTCTTGCATTTGGGCCTTAATGTTCACTAACCTAAATGTCATTTTAAAACTTGCAGTTTTCAGCTTTATTTCTTAATGAAACTTAATTTTTTTCACAGCTTTCATATGGTTTGTCACAAGAAAGCTACGTTTCACACCATTCTTAGTTAACTTTTTTTTTTATCAGCTTCACAGCAGTTTAAAAACAGACCTTTAGGTTAGTGAACACGTCGACAATGAATAGGGGCCGAAGTGATCTTTGTGATACGGACAATATTTACGGGCTCACTGGATAAATGCATTTTTCCAGTTAATATAATTTATGGCAGTGGTTTCAAGCATTTTTTTCAATACACCCTTAAAATACATACATGACCATTCACGTACCTCCTTCAACATTTTCCAGCCTCAAATGTTTGTAGCTCACCTCTCCCCCCTCGCACACAGAAAAATTCATTAATATTTTCTACAAGTACTTGAACGGCGTAACCTATATCCCAGCATACTAAAACCACAAAAATATATATTTTCAATTTCTCTACCTTAAACCTTAATATCATCGTTTATCTGTGTGTACAAATAATATTTGACACGCCTTGTGTCGTACAAAGTTTAATATCAATGCACAGGGTGTTTCGTAAGGTGCCAAAAAAATGTATTTTTGGCCCGTATCTTAGATCCACTTTTTAAAAATTAAGAAAAAAAAAGGGTCTAGAGTTCATAGTTACGAACCCATATTATGCCTAATTTCAACCTTCTAGTACAATGGGGAGAACGTAAAAACAGGTGTTAGGGCGATGCAGGCATCAATAAATTTTGTATATAAAAAATGATCGATTTTTCTCCCCATTTAAAATTCAGCTATATTTTCTTTTGTTGGAAAAAATCATGAAAAGTAAATAACGAGAAATAAGAGCAAATTAAAATGAGCCCAAAATAAGCAGTATCCAAAACGAAGAAACAATTCTGCACCTAAACACAAAATTCAAATTCACAAAAAATGGAGGTCAATTAATATTTGTCGAACAATAAACAACAAACGCTTTGTTTCGGTTACAATTTCGTAATTTTTCTACGGTGAGAAATTCGTTTCGATGAAAATCTATTAAAAACTGACTGAAAATGGCCACTAACTCACCAATGTTTAAAGAATGCGGTGACTTAACAAATTTGACGAGTTTTGTTTCTCAAAAATGAGTGATAATTTCAAGGAGTTATATTGGTGTTTTTCCATGTTTACAACCTTGTAATTGATTCATCGGAAATGACTATCGTCAAATCTACAGAAGCTTTTCAGGACTCGAAAAGTCGACAGAACAAACATATAGAATTCGAAAGAAGTATACTATGAGATACTATGCTGAGATAAAGATCGCAGAAACCCATGCTAAGAACAATGGTCAGTAATGCGTTTTCCGAAATTCATAAATGCAATTTTTAATTTTCTTGTAATAGAACCTTCCCTTCTCACATCTCTAAGTCTGAGTAAAGAATAACATAATAAAAAGAAGTTTTACTAACTGAAGAACATTGGGACAGTTTACTAACTAAGAGACATAACCCAGAGAAACCCTAACGAAAAACAGTATTATTATCAGTCGTAAAATTAAGAGTATTTTTTCTTCTGCATTAAAATCTTCATTTTTTCATCACTCAAAGTCGAAATAAACAACCATACAATAAATTATTCTAGCTCACAAAATTTGGTAGACTAATAGGATATGTCACAATTTGAAAGAAGGATACTCACAGATACAGACGTTGAGATGATCACCAACGAAACCCGTATAAAGTACAAATGGTCAGTAATGAGTTTTTCGGAACTTTTCGGTGAAATTTTGTTATAGTTTGTTTTTTTTTGGCATTAAAACTTTCATTTTCACCTTTCAAGTCTAATTAATGAAGAATCATACTATGAAAAAGACTAGTTTACCAATTTTAACGGACCGATTGAAGAAAAGCTTTTATTGTACAACACGAATCGTGTGAAAGAATCGAAAAATGCGTTCAAGACAAAAGAATAAATTGTAAGCTTCAAATTCCTTGTACTGAGAAAACAAAATGAAAGATTTTACTTCCGTACCTCTATGAGCAGCGATCATTAAACACGAATTATTGAATTTATTCGACTTTGATATATCGGCTCCGTGATCGACCAAATACTGAGCAATGTCTAAATGTCCATCGAAACAGGCAGCTCGTAAAGGCGTTGACAGCGAATGGGTACCATGGTTTATATCAGCACCAGCTCGCACAAGAGTCTTGACAATATTTAGATGGCCATAACCTGTTACACAAAAACGGATCTGATGTTAAAACGGAAAGATTTACAATCAATGGAAACAGCAATCATGTACAGAAATTGAAACGAACCTGCTGCACACCATAATGCTGTGGCTCCGTCAATCAGAAAATTATCCTTCTTAACCGAACCTTCCTGTTCCAAATTGACGGGAAATTTGTTCAAAAATACTTTCACCACCTTTTCGTGACCGTTTCTGGCGGCTATAATCAGCGGCGTACAACGCTGTCCATGGTCGTCGCATGTTTCCTGTAATAAGCGCAAGTGATAAAGAGAGCCACAATAAAGTAAATCATTCGATGTCGACGCAGTAACAAACTACAAACTGCATGACTCGACAAAACTTACGGTTTGCAATAGTTCTTTCAACTGCTCTTGGTTCATATGTTCCAGCAACGTGCATAAACTAATGGCCATTCCATCTCTAGCTGCAAAAAATACTTGCTCCGGAACGTATTCGATTTTGTGTAGAGCAGCTTCCTTCATATTCCGCAAGCACAACGAGAAAAAAAACAAAGATTTCGTTCCACACAGGTCAAATAATAATATATACGTTACACTTTGGGACGAGATTTCGAAAAACTAACTATAATGCAAATAGAAACGCGCGGCTATACAGCAAAAAAACTAGCTACGCACATTTTTTTTTCTTTTTAAACAATGAACGATATTTTTAGATTAATTTCATGGTGTCTAAAAACGACGACGCATAATGCGCCCAAGAGTTAAAATGTTCGAAATAGTTAACTATTGTTTTTTCTCGGTAAAATAAACAGCTCAGGACAATTTCCTTTCAAAATTGAGTACAAACCAAATTTAGTTGATTCTGAAAACACAATGAGTCAACCCTCCTCTAGAAACCTTCATAAAAACCACGCAAAACATAAATTAATTTTAACTGTTCTATGAGACTGGAGTCAATGGTTTGTACGAAAACTACTTTCAGATGAATCTGAACTCAGTTCGAAATCTGAATCAAACTAAACTTCAATCATTTACAGAGAGTTCGGGCTACCCTCGGGAGTCGAGGCCAAAACCATGCCAAAACACAATCACACGAAGTTGCACGAAGTGACCTGCGTAGTGACTAGTGAATGAAGAATGAAGATTGAGGAAGATTACAGAATAGATTTCTTGTAATTTATTATGGAATTAAAAAAAAAACATAGAACTACAACTATATCAAAACAATATTTAGAGATGAGAAAAAATTAGAGGTGAAGGTTAGAACCCTATAGATATGAGTACGGCAAAA
Organism: Ericerus pela; assembly: GCA_011428145.1. Taxonomy (NCBI): domain Eukaryota; kingdom Metazoa; phylum Arthropoda; class Insecta; order Hemiptera; family Coccidae; genus Ericerus; species Ericerus pela. The sequence goes on along the minus strand of WOFM01000161.1, from coordinate 324,222 downwards.
CGTCATTTTTTATACATAGTTTAATTCACATTAGTTGATACAAGTACGGCAATACGCCATTTTGTATTCACAATTTATTTCACATATCCTTCCACTATGTACTATATAGTCAAAGACATTAATCCTTTCAGAATTTCAGATATATCTGAAGAACCAGGTTTCCACAAGGAATGGTTCTCTTGCAATTGCATTTGATAATGTTAATTGTACAGTTTGTTACAATAAAATTGTGCATGATAAGGGGCTTGTTTCTTAGGCCTTTGAATCCATTGGGTGAAAGTAGATTTCAGAAAAACAATGAAAATAGTCTATAAAATTAGTAAAACAGTCTCAAACTATTGAAATTTCTTAAATTAAACATAAATTTCAATGTATTACTCATGAGTTTTGGATAATATAAAATAGCATATTGCCAGACTCATATCATCTATAAGGCGAACATAATTATCTCCTAGATTATTCACTTATGGCGTCATTTTTCAAAAACCATACTGTTTTAAGGTGGTTAACTATGCAAACGTGTATTTTTGCATTGTCTTGAATAGACAGTGACAGCCACATGGAATTCAGGAGGGTAATTATGCAAAAACATATTCTGAGAGAAAAGTAAATACTCTATAAATGAGTATCATTGTGGAGGAACTTATGGTAGAGTAAGTTTTAATAAAAAAATCCTGCAAAAATATTATTGCAATTGCAAATATAAATAATTATTGAAAAGCAATCGTGTCATTACTTGACCACTTATTCATTTTGAAAATTTTTTTAAATTCAGTTTTAAAATAATTTGTATTATAAATTTCAAAAACAGAATTACAGGAGTTGAAATTTAACATATAAATTGTGAATGATGTAATGAGATAAGCACTTTATCATTCCCTGCATTGGATATTCACTTGCCCCATGTGATCAGTCCTAGGATATTAAAAGGCGCAACAATGTTGGCATTTTTAGTTGCGCTACTTTACTAGCCTGAAACAAAGCTAGTGAAATGGCCTGGTGTGAACTAAGCTTTACAAATACAAGTACAGCAATACGCGATTTTGAATTGATAATTTTATTCCCGGGCCTGGATGCACCAATTTTTAACTGTGAATTAAACCATGTTTAACTGATAAGATGCATGGTAAAATAAAGTTAAACACTACTCATTGGTGGTTCAACTATTTTGTACAACCAGCTCTAAACTTTTTAGTATTTCAGGTTTATCTCAAGAACTGACAGTACAACTTATCGTTATCACAAACCTAAAACTTTTGAAGAATAATGAGGTAGAAAGTTAAAGAGGGTTTAAACTCACTTCTCAATTCTTTAATCTCTAATCTGGATTGAAGGGAGTTTTTAGGTATTTGGTTAGTACAGGTGTTCAAATCCCTTTGCTGCTTGAATACCTAAAATCCATATAACATTTTCTCCCACCATTCTCAGAAAATAAATTTAAACTCTTCTCTTTTCTTATGGAAAAATACATGAGAAAAATACACCATCCATTTTTCAGACTGTAATAATATGAGGCGAATTTAGTGCTCTTTGTGAAGCCTCCACTTCCTAATAGGTGCAGGTAGATGATTTTGGGTTCAAACAAACTTATATCGTTATCACAAACCTAAAACTTTTGAAGAATAATGAGGTAGAAAGTTAAAGAGGGTTTAAACTCACTTCTCAATTCTTTAATCTCTAATCTGGATTCTACAAAGTAGGGAAATTTTAATTTTTACAGAATTGATCAAGAGAAACAGTATACTTAAACCCAAATCAATGTTTCCCTTTTGTAAACTTTTTACATATTAGATCATAGAGAATAAATCAACGAGTATAAACTGTGCTCTAATTGTACTATTTAGAGCATCATAAGCTATCAGTATAACAAAAACTATATTTTCTCTGTGATCTTCAGCATTTAAACAATGTTCTTTCACTTTTCTTATTGTACAAATTAGATGGGCCAAATTGTTTGTTTGGATTCAGTTTCAATTTATAACAACCTGATGACATCAACCCATAGGTAACTGATCTGTATAGTTGAATAGATAAAATCTCGCAGCTAATATATGGAGCAACTGTACTCAGTATTTTGTCTGTTGTTTCTTGTTAGTTATCATAGGAGTTCATTTGATTTAGGATTAAAAAATGTTTCCATTAAAATATGAAAATACCAACAAAATAAGTGAAGATTTCTTAAATAATAGTTGATAAGCAGGAATTTTTACTATCATGTATGAAAATGTTTATCAGTGTTACTTAATGTGATTTTTTCTTATCAATTTTGTTTCTCATTCTTTCACATATTATAAAATTTGTTAATTAATTGCTAGTATTATCTTCTGAATTTGCCTATGTTTTTCTCAGGTGAATGTAGATGTATTAGTAATCAACATGCATGTAATTAATAACATACATTTTACATAGATTACCAATAAAATGTTAAAATTTGCTCATTTGTAGTCATTTTGTAAAATAAATTTAATTTAATTAGAGGTGTGCAAGAATGAAACAACCTGCGTTGCTAGATCCTCTACAAATTTTAATCATTAAGAAATCATTGCTTATCTCACCAGTAATTTTGTACTCAAGGGAACCATCTTTAAATCCTAAATTAAATAAAGTTATATGATAACTTATGAGAAACATTAGAAAAAATGCTAAGTTGAGTTGCTCCCCATTTCAATTGTGAAATTTATTCATTCATAAAAAGATGATCCACAAAGACAAAATACATACATCTTCTTCATTGGTGTGACTATAAGTAGAGAACTATAATTAAGACTCTTTAATAACAGGTATGCGCATGAGGGAGATAACAAATGAGCTGACATCTTGGGCTATTTGTTTTTTGTAAAATTGATTTTACATTGTTCATTATTGCTATATATTAAATATGATGGAGATGACACATGGGCAGTTTTGGTGTCCTACCTATAGAAAGCGCTTCCACAAACACGTGTACTCATAACTAAATATCTAATTGGAGGAAAATCTGGCAATGTGCATTTGTTTATAAACACTGGCGTCCAATTGATTCTGGTTGGTTGGGATGTTCAGTCTGGGATACTTTGTGTGCCAGCATGCGGTATTTATAGTCTGGACACTCAACCCCATGTTAAAACTGTTCTGTGTTGTCTCCATCTTATATATATCTTGGAAGGGATAAATTATTCAAATGTACCTTGAAAATCTCTCCCTGTGATAGTTACAAACTGACAGATATCAATTTTTAGTTCTATTTGCAGTTTAGAAAAAGAAAGAAAGTAGGAATGGCGATTGTAAATGTATTTTTACACAGATTTGCAATTTGAATTTTTTTATTGAAACAGCTGAAAATTATTGAAAAAATGTTCCTACTTAGGCATAAAGAAGTTAATAGTCAACATAATATAACTAACAGTTTTAGCAGGGATGGGAACAAATTTATTTCAGTATTTGGACTTCTATAATATTATTCTTTTCTCATATCAAGAATACAGTTTATCAATTAGAAACTTAATTTATAGATCAAGTGAAAATGAACCAGAAAATTTTTACTTTTATGTTTTTCAAAAACCTCAAATTGTGAAATACAATTGGCAAGTCCCCATTCCACCAGGAGCGGTAGTAGTGCTTGTTTTGATAATACCATTCTAGAATAATGGAAATTTATATACACAAATTTAGGTATTCCTCTACTGTACTTTTTTTTTTAAATCTTAATAAATTTAATTAAAATAAATAATTTATAATGTTAGCAACACCTATTTACATGCTACACATCACTGATTTCTTCAAAGGAGCAATTTGCCTCTTTCTTGAGGGTAAAGAAGTTTTAAATGCTGGCAATTTGAATGATGTGAAGAAAGTTATAGGCAGGTACCCAAAGCAGTGTATTGTATCAATTTTTTATATTGTACATGTTTCTACCAACTCATAAATAGAACTACCTAGGTACTTTGTTGTTATTTGTACTGCTACTCCTACTCTCTCCCATAGATGTAAATGGGAATATGGTAGCTATCACAGCTGTATGCACACAGTCCTCAAACATATTCCACAATACTAATAAAATTGAAATTGTATTGAATGTTTCTAGCATTAAAAAATACAAAATGTTCCTATATAAGGGTGGAATGAATGGAAGATTTAAGTACGTAGGTACTTGAATAATTTTCTTTCAGAGGTATCTATATCTTAAAGGATTATATTTTTTGTAACAACTTAGACAAAAATTTAGTTTGTATAATCCCACTTTGATTTCTCATTAGGTTGAAAAATATTGGTGAAGTTGCAACAGCTAGTAACACTGACATCAAATGTCAATGGAATGTACAGAAATTAAAAAGGCTGTACAAGCCTATTCTAATCAAAGAATCATAGCATTTTTTGTTACTTTTCCATTTGTAAAACACATACCCATTTCTTCCAATGGGGAGCATTCTCTTTGAAAGTAATTTATATAGCCCAAAATTTGATCTAGAACCATTCAGAGAAACAAAACAAGCTTTCAGCAAGAATAATCAATGAGACTGTATTAAACAATTTAAGTTTCAACTGACCTATTGTTACAGCCATTTATATAGCACTGAACATGATTTAAATTTTATTTTATAGGTATCTTAAATTAACTATTGCTTATTCTTCAAATCCTCAATTGCTTATAAAAAATTTTTCTGTCTTTATAATTTCTTATTTTAGTTATTTGAGCTTATCTATTTTAATTACAATTGTGAAGATGGTCACCCATAATTTCACAACTTCAATGAAATTTGAAATTAAGTTGAATTGCTTGAAATATTTATAATATCCTGATATATTTCAATCAAAACATCAGAATTTTATATGGACAAATAACAAACTACATTCAATTTCCATTATTGTTTACTTTTCAGCATCCTATAATGGTAAGGTAATTTATTTTGCCAGCAGAGTGCGTATCTTTGCTGGGGACTTTCCAATGGAGAGCCTTCATAAAGAAAAAAAAGGTAAAAAATATCGTAATTCGACGTCATTGAGGAATTAGAAGAAAGTCGTTATTAGGTTTTCTTGAGTGTTGAAGAACAATACTATAAAAAGCGAAAAACTTTCTATTGTACATCGTTCGGTTCACTTAAATAAACCCTTAGTAAATCCCCAAGGGAAAAATTTAGTGTACTTAACGGTTTTGGTATTCTTAAAGCATCAGTTTTGTCACTTAAGTATGAATTTTAGAGAGAAAATTCAAATCCGGTGAGAAGGTCACGCAAATGAATTCACTTTGCTAAATGCCCTTAAAGTTAAAGTAAATTTAAATGACGACTAATGTGACCCCATATATCAAGTACAACTCTAGAAAATAAAATTCTTAAATAATCAAGAAAAAACGAGGGCATTTTCAATTTATAGGTAGAAGAGAAAAATTAATACACACTTCTTTCTTGAAATTTGAGGAAAAAGAAACAAAAATTTAGTCATGATTAAAAAATTTCCACGAGCAAATTTCAAATAGTCAACCGCAAGCTGTAGATACCGAATGGGAATATATTTTATGTCTTGAATAGTTTCGAAAATAATTTCAATGTCTTTTTCATTTTTTCATTTTTTCATTAACTTTTGAACCGTTTAACGCCAAGATGCCGTCAAAACTCGATGAAAGTTGCTAGTTATAATTTAGGTTCTTTTTAAACTACTTAAGCTGTGTTCGTCAGCAGAGTTCAATATGGCCAAAAATTTTATTTAAGTACAGGTACCGTACTTCAAGTTTTAATAAATATATTTTTGGACCGGTTCTGTTGAAAGTTAGTTTAGTTCTCTGTTTTGATCTATTAGATTTAGTTTAGCATCAATTCTGTGAAAAGGAAACCATAAAACTGATTTCTCAAACAGAACATGTTTGAAAGACTTTTTTGATGGAAAAAAAAGTGAGACGTCACATCATAGCTGGCATGTCAGGCATGTGATTCAAACAGTCAAACACACATTTAGAGAAAACTTTTCATCAGAACTTAGATCCCCAGTCACCTAATCGAACTTTACTCTCTTCATTCTTGAAAGGACTAGTTCCACATTTTTTCAAATCGAACAAAACCTGTTTAGAAAGGCTGTTTAAATTTAAAAACAGAAAAAAACTGAACTGGAATTAAAAAGTTTGAGAGGATTCAATCTTTACTCTTAACAAATCTTCTTGGAGAACCTACAACTAAGGCACAAAACTTGTTGTAAGGACAAAAATTATATGGAGATTAGTAATTTACATAAGTGCATTGATTACTTTAAATTGTAGTCAGTTAATTATTGCGTAAGCCGAAATGTCGCAGCCCTCCATCGATGATCGCATTCAAAGAGATTCAAAATTTTTGGCTATATTTATTAAGCTTCAAGTAGCAGTAGGAATGTAAAAATTCGCCATTGAAATTGAATATGGAGATGAACGGTGAGTAAGTCAAAAATTAAAGTTTGACCCGCGATTTCTGAATTATTTCAAATTTTATTGTGTGTTGATTTATTCGATTATTTTGCATATTATACAATTTCTTTGCAATGAGTTGAACGTTCTACTTATTTACAGTCAGTAACGTGAAAAGTGAATTTTGGAATGGATCGTATAGATATATTATGTATATACATATACATGATTATATTATTATACTATCTATATCTACCTACATAAATAATGTTTAGTTCCATCGTAATTAATTTCTAGCTAGCCGTACTTAGTACCTACTACCTATGCAAAAATCGCAGAATGAAAAGGTAAAATTTTACAATTAATTTTTCGTAAATATTCTCATATTAATTATCATGTCAAAATTTGTATTTTGACGTGATGATCGATGGAACTTGCATAGATAGGTCCACCATAGTGGCGCCGCCAAATCACTAATAATGCCAGTGTCCAATGGATAAAATGTACGTATACACGGTATAAAGTACCCGTTAAGGCCATCATGACGAAGAATGCAGAAAATATGGACTTCTATTTTTCCTTCATATATAGTTTAAAAATAACGAACAGTTTGATCACGGGAAAAACCAAATTCTTCAACATGGTATGTACAAATAAAGATTAGTCCAGTCTTATTCGACTAAGTGTAAGCATTATAATGTATGGTCTATAGGTATAGAAACGATTCTTGTCAAATTTAAGCAAATCTTTCGATTCATTTCATCGCTGAAGCGTTGAACTTCTAAATATCATAATATGCGATGCCCCACCTCCGTATGGAATATGGAACTGGTTTGATCGTTCAAATATAAATAAGAAACTAAATTCGAAACACGAAGAATATTAGCAAAGTTGATATATTATCGAGAATTTCGCCCAAATTCGTGTAGTTATAAGTCTAAATACTTCATAACTATGTATGCATACTGATCCTTTGAAGTCATTTGTTACATCCTATCTCAACGAAGTACCTTTATCTAATTATAATACACATCCATCAATTGCTGTATATTTATACTTATCTTACCAAATATCAACGAAACATTATAGTTTTGGTTATGTCTCCTCGTGTTTATTTGCCGAACATATTAATTTACACAAAAGGGCGAACCATCTTTGCACGAACGTATTAAAGACATGTTCTTCGTATAGAGTCACAATATAATTTCGACTATAGATAAAGGCACTTATAGTTATACTGTCTTGAAAACGTCCAACTTAAATGTCTTAAAGCGTTTGAGATTATATTTAAGGTGAATGGACGACAAAATTAAGTGCGGTACATATTTGCTCGGAATAATTGTGTAAGTATTCCTTTTTGCCCCTGTATTTTAAGTTGGTATGTGAAAGTGAAAATTTTACTTACTCGCTCTGATAAACTGAGAATTCTATTAAACATTGTCGCGATTTTTATTTAACATTGCATTCGCGCCCCGAAAACTAAGCAACATTAGCCAGCGAATAAAGTGAAGGATTTCGTATGGTAAAAATTCAGTGCTTTCATTCATTCTTATCTGGTTTACAATTGAGATACGTGCAAATCAATTATTTTTATCAAAGTTTAAACATAAAATACATTCTAATGAATAGACTCATTGATTGCTGGTGATTTCCATGTTATATAGTACCTATATGACGCTGCTTGATACAGTCGTGGTGGTAGTTTGAAATCGGTATATCTCCTTATAAATGAGCAAAAAAAACAAATTTATATTTCGTTTCGGCATGGCAAAAAAAAATTACCTATCCGTTTATTTTCTCTAGTCTATGTACCTATACCTACTATTGTAAGATGGATGTATAGTAATTTTTTAATCTCGTATAAAGAAGTTCTTCGAGCTTGGATATGGAGAATCCACTTAAAGATTAACGCGAGCTTTTTTTTTCTTGTTTTCTTTCATCGCAATAACAGAGTGAAGTAAAATAATAAATTATTGTTTCAACATGGTGACTGCAGGCTGTACGCGAGCGTTGATGATTTTTTATTTTTCATTTCAAAAGTGAGTTATTTGTGTCTGGCGGTTAATGCAAAATACGAATAAGTGCGTTATTTGATGGAGTTGAACTGAACTGTACAAAATCAACACGTTAAATTAAAAATTAGCTCATAACTCACTCTCCTAAGAATTTCTAATACGTTTATAAAGGGACTAGGTCGCCCCAAATTTGAGTATTTTCGATCATGGCGCTACTTAACAATATGTGATTCATTCCTGCCGTACATTTAGTTGTAGTACTGCTAATTATACTACTAATTCACTGCTAACACCAATACATGCCTAATTGACTGTAAATTATGAGAATGTGTGTAGTTGATTTATCTATAAAATGTCTGTAAGAATGGTATTTTGCAGTTTTCTAAATGAGAGTGGCATTTCTTAAATGTTCCTTTGTTTTAATTGTCCTGATTTTGTCAGTGAGGAAGCTAACTTGCAGATGAAAAAAATTTTAGGGGTGAAAATGCAATCTTACACCCAGAAAAGATTTAATAGGCTATTAGGGGTAAATTGGCAGTTTTGAGACTAACATGTATCTATCTAATGCATGTCTGTATTATAGTTGTGGGGAAGCTAATTTACAGACTCCCCTCCATTGTCCATTACATTTTAAATTTTTGTTGGATTATTCGTGATTGGTCTCGACTTGTTGGTGCATTTTCTCCTTACAGTTAGTTGTATTCCTTTTTCAGATTTCATTCTGTGTTGTGAATGTGTTTCAGAATTTTAGTGAATTAATTAAGTTCAGTTATCTGATACACTTTTTCTACTGAAAATGTTTTTTGAAAGTTAAAGTACTTTTATTTATTTTTAGAAAGAGCTTATTATTTTATGAAGTTCATTGTGCCTGTTAAACAGTTATAGTCAATCTAATTTGACTCAGTTTACCCTAAATGTTTAATATTATCATTCGATAATTTTGTACTTCAATGGGTAAGCATATATTTTCATTAATTCTGAATTTTAAATTTCATAAATATCAAAGTTCCAAAATTTGCTCACAATAACCTAAAAATTAAGATGTACCTGTAACGACCAAAAGGTGGTTCAGTACTGGAAACTAACCTCTTTTGGGGCGATTACACTTCCTTCGATATACGATAATATTCACAGGAATATTATAGTATTCGAGAATTAATTTAAATAGTTGAATTTTACTATCCACAGCTATTGTGGACCTTAACTGAATGAAAGACTCTAATTAATTTGAAACACACAATAAACTTTATCATTTTAATTTTAAAACAATATTAGATTTACAATTATTCATTCGCAGTTTAAGACTGGAAGAATATCACAGGTACAGTATAAGACTGACCAGCTATTTACAATATAATATAATACACTAGTAAACAGTGTCAAAGATTACAATACAATACAAATATTTTAATGAAAACCAGAGTTTATACACCTGTCAAGGTATATGGTTTTCTATGGTGTTGTGTGTAAAGTAGGGATTTGCTGATTTAGGTATTTAATTATTTCGAGAATATTCGGGTACCAGAATGTTCAGGTACTCAAATATTCCGTTAAAAAACGTGTAGTAGTTGCTGGCAGGAAGTAACGGTACTTTTGCAAGTTGACTGTACATATTAGGGAAAGAATTTGCTTAGTAAGAAAAACATATTTTTCTGTGAACAAAATATGTGCGTCTATATTAAAATATGACGAACATATCCGTTACAGTACCTTGTTTGTAGTGATTATTCTAAGGATTTTTTGGAGCTGCACAAATGAAAATTTTTTAAGCTATGAAATACGTATATCTTCAACTTCTTCCCCCTCAAAAAAAATTTTGTTGAATAAAAATCATTGTTAAAAACTTGTCAACAGTAGCTTTTGACAATTTTTTTACAAATTGTTTGCCGGGCAGCTGCATGTTACAATAAACATTGAGGGTTTGTAATCTCTTCATGAATTTCTCAAACCAACAAACTGATATTCTTCAAAATTATAAAACACAATTATAAAAATTATGAGAAACACCTACTCACCTACTGGATAAGGAAATAAATCATGGTGATTTACTCTTCCTCTTAAATATAAGACCATTCTATTGGTTTTTAATAATTTTAACCAGTTCTTCAACTTTTATTACAGTTTGAAAATTATAAAAAATTTGCAGGCTACCAACTAATTGATCCTCAGTACCTATCTACCTCTAAAACATATTGCAATACCATGTGATTCACATCTGTAATTTTTGACAAACCTGTTTTTTTAAAATTTGAAAACTTTCATTTTCACACCAAAAAAGAACATTTCCAAGTTGACAATTAAGAAAATTATGTTAGTCTAAAAGTAACTTATGAGAAAGAAGAGCATTCAGTTATACTCAAAAGTTAATTTCTCATGCTTACCTGGCTATACCTATTCTTGATAGCACATAGCTATGAAAGTATCTCAAATTAATTTTAATTTTAGGCTAAATATGCGAAAATGTTTTTAATAAGTAGTTAAGTTTGGCATTATAATAATGAAAAGTAACTTATTTTCTCTTTTAAGAACCATTGTATTTTCCTATTTATGGGTTACAGTTTTGATCAGAGGACATCAAACCTACCTCCTCTAAAAAAAATTAACATGAGAAGGAGTAGTTGTGACTCCTTCAAATCCCCTTTTGCATGCCTCTTATCACAAACAATAACCAAACTTTTAAATTAAGTGAACAATATTAATATCGACTTGATTGGAAAAAAATGATATTTCTTTGAGATGATACAATATTGGTGTCTCCATTTCTAATTTTAGTGGTATTTCAAAATTTCAGCAGACCAAACCAATATTAAATTCAGTAGATATCTCTTTATTTGGGACCCTTCTCACTACTTGAACGCTGCTAATTTGCAGCTAACAATTTGTCATAAATATCCGTATTTTAGCAGAAAATTTAGCTGTAACATCCTCTTGAACCACAATCTACAGCTAAAATACAGCCAGTTCGCCCCTAATTACGTCTGTAATTTGTTAACTTTAGAATAGCAGTGCATTAGCCGTAAAACGTGTGCCAAATTAGGAGTTACTGCTAAATTAGCATTGGTTTTTAGCTGCGAAAATACTAAAGTACTGCTAAAATTAGCAGTGGAGACTCCTAATTTTTTTGCCAGTCAGCCGTGAATTGTTTGCCGGGTGAATACCTAAGTTGATTTTTCTATGATAGGTGATAGGATACGCACAGAATCTCTTTTCAAGTCCAAGTATAATTTTCCCGAGAATCAAAGAGGATGTAAAGCCTACAAGACAAATAATGATATTGCATTATGGTTTTCCATTTTTAAAATTTGAAGGGACTGAAATATTGCGCGTGCTTTATAAATTTCAACTACACTTGCAGTTGAAAAATTTTCATTTTCGGCATTCTATAGCTTGAATGCGACTGTACGTAGAGCGTTCATTTTTGGTATGCTAATTTCAAATTTCAATTCAACTTTCTGAAAGTATTTTCATTATTGGGGGTAGGAATGGGTTGCTTCAGAGCTCTCTGGTTCGTCAAACCATGTTTTTTAAAAGAGCTGGTTTCTGAAACTGCTCCGAGGTGATAAAGTCTGCTCCATGCTCCTTTCTACTCCTATAATTGGATTGAAACTATAGAGAGTTTGAATTGAAACTAGCCAAAAAATCAAACTTCAATATTATACACAACTGAACCGTCTAAAAAGTAAAAACTAAATCTTAATAATTTGTTATAAGTTTGTAACAACTCCGTCAACTTGACAGCAGAAACTTACTCTCAATGCGGACGGATCAATGAAAAGATAAACTGATGAAAGAAATAAAAGAAAATACTAAAAAGCGCTCACGATAAAGGTAAAGGGAAGGGTGTAAATTTATCCAACATAGTTCGACTCATTCTTGGTTCTCTATTTTACAATATTTCATTTTAAATATGATCGGAGCTGTTTCGGAGCAGGGAGCAGATTGAAAAACCAGGAGTAGGCGAACCAGGTTCGGCAAATGAACAATTTTGCCCATCACTAATTGGGGCGAGGCGACTTTTTAAAAAACAGTATGTTTCCTGATTGTTAAAATTGTAGGTAAAATTAATGAGTTAAATTCAACTTTTTGTTACCTCATATATATATCAAGGTGTATACACTAAATTCGTGAAGTTCGGTATGTAGGTACTTTTTTCAGATTAGTTGAAAATATTTACAATAACTCAAAAATTGACTTCACAATAATGATGTCATTACCCCTCTCCGATCGCAGTCTGCTTCAATCAATAATATCGTGAAATAAACTTTGTAGCCTCACGCTAAGAATGAATAATATTGATATATGTATCTATTAAACTTTTCATATGCAGAAGTAACAAGTCAATGATGAAATTAACTTGTGAAAAATCTGAAGGTAAAATACCGGTGATAGTAATTTATAGGGACTGTAAAGTACCATCAAAATTGAACATGATTTTGAAAATAACTACTTCGAGTACAAATTTTTCTGTTAATCGTAACCAATCAAATTTTTTAGTAAAAAAATTTTGAATAAATATGTTCTCCTTTTGAAAGACTTTGTAGAAACAAATTGTAGGTAGATGTAAAACCCTTACTATCCGCATACCAAAACACCATACTTTACGTCTACATTCATTCGGTATTGGATAAAAAATTAAAATTTTCGAAGGAGCTCTTTCAGATTTTCTGGTCGGCAAACCCCATGGTTAGTTTTGGTCTTGCTTTACATTCCTTCGGTTATTAGAACTATGTACTTATGAACCCTCGATAGCAAAAATTCAAACGAACTGCTCTCTTACTCCCCTCTCTATACATATTACGTCGTTTTACGTCTTATATGTATATCTGTTACTTTTTAAAGTGGGTTTTCTTTACCAACTGTGAACGGAGGAGGTTATACATTGGTATGTTTATCTTTGGAACTAATGGAATTTCGTTCCCTTAGAACATAAGTATCTTACTTTATACATTTTAATGAAAGTAGGCTCAAAATGTTCCTGACCATCCAGAAAGTGTCCTAGACTATTCGTATTTAAAATTGAAAAAATTAAAAGGTTGTAATTGAAAAAAATGAGAATTTAGAGATTGAAAAAATTATTGTCATAAATTTGGGCATATCCACCTATAAGTCGAGCCACCCATTCTAATTAACAGTCTTTTTTAATAAAATTTATTAGAAAATCTACTCATTACGCTTGGTGCAGTATTAGCCTCAGAGTTGGAGGTGGGTACATTTTTTGTTTCATGACTTCAAAAAAATTTTAACACCAATAACTCAAATTCATACCCAAAAATATGTATGTATGTATGTATGTATGTGTATGTGTGTATACATATATATGTATATGTGTGTGTGTGTTCGTGTGTTTTTGTGTGGATGTAGAAATTAGAAAAAATTTTGTTAATTTAATTCAAGCTGGGGAATTTCATAAACATATTTTTATGACATATCTCGATTATCAAGAATAAAATTAAAGATTGAAACTACCTACATAAACTCATTACTTTATTAGTCATAAAGCATAATGATGATACGTAACCTAGACCTACCAAAATTCGCTAATAAAACCATATACCTATCTGTTATTTTAGCCAGGCAAATTTTTCATATTTGTTTGTTATCACAAGCGCCTCGTGAAATTGATTAATGTTCTTTGTGATAATCTTTTTTATTGTAAAAAAATTTGAAGGAATTAAAAATTATTGAGAGGATTTATGAAAGAACAGTCATTCGTAGAAAGGTGAAATTTTACAGAAACATTGACATATGTCAGTTGAAGATTCTGTGAAAATTTGGCTGAAATTGTACATTTGGTTTTTGAAATATTACTGAAATGCTGTTCAGATTGGGTGATTCAGATGTTATAAGAACTCAATCTAGTTGAGGAATTACAGCAATATCTTGAGAACAAAACGTACAATTTCACCCAAATCTTCACAGAATCTTTAACTAACATACTTCAATGTCTCTCAAAAATTTCAGGTTTCCACAACGAATGGTTCTCTCAAAATTCCTCTCAATAATCTTGAATTTCCCCAATTTTTATTTTCGTTTTCAATGATAATCATCAGGAACACTAATTAAGTTCATATTTCACAACAGTTGGTGATATAAAATTTAATTACTGGAAAAGTAGCAATTTATTCAAGAAACTAAAACATTAAATTTAATGAATTAATCAATTAATTAACTAAAGAAACTGATACTTACTGATAAGGACTTGTAAAATTTTTGAAATCTAACTAAACCTCAATCAAGATGTTGTAATATGTAACCCTGCTGAAAAATATTAACTTTCGCGAGTCGTTTGTTATCGGTTACTGTGCTGATGGATAAATTGTGATGCTCATATTTCCGTTCAACGAATTTCTCAAACTTGGGGCCTATCTTCATCGTTTTTTTGGAAACCAAAAACCCCTTTCCCGTAAATTTCAAAAACATTGTTGGTCTAGATCTTCAGAACGCCGTTACATACATACGTACGTACATACATACATACATACACACATAAACATACATACACATACACACACATACACACATACATACAGGTACATACATACATACAGGTACATACATACATACAGGTACATACATACATACATACATACATACATATAATTATAACTCGTATTATAGTTTAAAATATGTATAGTTATATATAAGTCAATTTCTTGTTCTCATGGTACAGGCCGCAATTTCTGTTCGATAATCATAAAATTTGGTTTGAACATTTTTACTTAGCCAAGGACCAGATCTATTGATTTTAGTGCGAATCAGCCTGACGGTACTTCCAGTATCACCATTTTTGTTTTTATTTTGGTTATAAAATTCTCTATTTTGAACCAATAGCAGCGAACTTCGGAATATATATTTATTTTAATTTATTTTACTAATTTTGGCGTGGATCGGCCGAGCGGTACTTCCGGTACTTCTATTTTAGTTTTTATATTGGTAATAAAATGCGGAATTTTAGAACCATATGTACGAAATTTGAAACGAATATTTATTATAATTTATTGTAGGCCGCTACCAATTTTGGTGCGAATCAACCAGATGGTGCTTTCGGTAAACCTTTTTTTTCTCTTATCTTTCTAATTTCCATGAACTTTTCTTTTTACAAAACTTACATGTTCGTGTTTTCTTTTTTTTTAATGTCATAACTTTATTATATTTTTTTGGTTTTATTTAAAATTATATGATTATTTACTATACTTTATCATCATAATTAATTTTTCATTTCAAGAAATAATGCTTTTAAATTTCACATCGTCTAATATTTTGTCAGCAGCTAACAAATTTCGTACAATCATAACATACAATTAAGGCATATAAACTTACAGACAATTAATGCGACCATCAAAATTCATAATTGTTTTTCTCAAAAACTTACATTTTCTAGCGAGGCTTGCTGCTCTCGAGTTTTTTTTTTTTACATCGTTGAATCCTCTAGTAAGGCCCCTAGATGTGAAAATAAGTGTTTGGTATGAGGATGAGAAATACGAAATGGTTTTTAATCATCTGAAAATTTTATAAACAATATAAGTCGCTTCGTAAAAAATTCTATGTAAGCATCATAATAATATACGGTAAATTTACTAAATTAATACGTTGCCATTTCATATTGAAACAGTTTTAACTGCAGAAGAAAAATGGAAAAACGATGTGCCAACTTGATTCAGATGAGTCGAGGTATGAGTATCACTCATGAAGTACTTGCCTTAAAAATTAATGAGGAAAAAAAAGGTTGGAATCAAAGTTTGCACTTACCACGAGTACGTTGAAGAAGAAACGTGTTAGTCGAAGAAAATAAGAAAAAAATTATTATCTACACAATAATGATTAAATAACGACACGTTCGACCGGTGTGATGCGAAAGAGTGTGAAAATGATTATACTGAATTGGAACTTTCCAAGCGCGGAGTGCGTCAGCATCGTTTGGGCTGATAGGTAACGAATTCGAGTGTTCGATCTTTTTTTTCTATAAAAACTCATGTATTTTTTGACTATTATCAAAAATTCACCGAAAATTCAATTTTTGGTATTTTTAAACATAATTTGAACCAAATGAGACCTTTCTATTTGAATAACTGAATGAAAAAAACTCTACAGAGTCAAATACATCTATACAGACTTAATAAAAGACACCTTATTTTTTATAAAATTACCGTGTTGAATTACATAAAAAAAGACTACCTTTTTCAATACCTGTATAGGCGTTTATAATTATACACAATTTTTCTTCTTACATCTCATTGAAGAAAATTAGTTAATCTTTTGTTGAGCTCCGATTACACCTAAAAATGTCAAAAATTCAATTTTTAGTGAATTTTTTAAAATGGTCAAAAGTACATTGGTTCTTATGGGAGAAAAAAAATTGATCACTAATTGATTACAAGTTTCGTCACCAAATGGAAACACTTGTTGGAAAGTACCAATGCCTATAGTGAAATTATATTGATTAATAATTATTCACAATAATGGTGCAATGTATATTTTATTCATCTCTAGTCTATAATAGTAGGTTTTCTGCCCTCATTTTGGGACTGGAAAATCATGTTTTTAGATCAGAGACCTAATTTTTGATAGTAGGACCAGACAATTTAAAAAAAAATGATCATATTAAATTATTTTCCGGTCCAAAGATCAAAAAGTTAAATTTACAGCTAACATAAAACCGAAAAATCGGTGTTGCCAATGAAACATCGTGAAAATCTACCTTGAAATAACAACATTTTTATTTTTAGAAAAACCTATTGCCTCTCACTCGATAATTTCTCAGTTTGTTGTTATTGAAGTTAGGAAGCTGAGGTTAGTGTTGCTAGAAAGAGGTGAAAATTTAATCGAATTTACCACCAATAATTGTTTTTTTGACTTCTTCATAATTAAGGAATAAAAAATAGCTAATTAACGGATAATATACCATTTTTTGAATTATTATTTATTTCAAAAACTAATAATTGTAGAAAAACAGTTTTACTGATAACCCCTCTTATTTTTTAACAACAAATTAACTTTTATCATCGGATTTCCATAAAAATGAAGTTATTTGAGTTAATGATGTATGAAACTATCAGAAGAAAACTCGAGACCGTTTTTTGGCAATAACTTTTTCTCTTTCAATTTTACAATACAAATAAATCTTCACAAAAATATAGCTATAAATTTACTAATAAAAAAGCTTCCTTACAACTTTTTTATAGGGCCTACAATAACGTCGTCGTTGCATAAAGTACGATTGTGTATCAGGGAGGGAATGTACTATTAACATCAAACCTAAATCCCCAAGACGTGCTGCGGTTTAAGTTTTGGAATCCAAAAGATGGTGGATGCTGCTGCTGGTTTGATGGTTCTGTCTTCGACTATACATGGATACATACGTAAACCTACTGCATTTCGTTTTATTTCGTTCGATGGGTAGTTATTGCAGCTAGTTTTTTTCATGCATGGGTTAAATTTTAAAAATCTTTGTTGAGCATTATAAACGTTTTTCTCTAAAAAATATTTTATAGCCCTTGTGTGAAAATTTCTGCATTAATTATGTCAGATACTAAAAAAATTACCCAAACTTTCCCGTACAGCTTCATTTTTTTCAGTTTGAGTTCTCATCAATTTTTTATTCGGACTGCATTTGAAGGAATTATGCAGAAAAATTCTAAAAAAAGTGAATTTTCTATAAGATAAAATTGCATACGTATGTAAACGGTAGAGGGGAGGGATGGTACTTGATACATTTCATTACCTGAATAGAGCAACTCAATGACCTCCCATTTTCATCAGAGTTTGATGGGTCTAACCCTTATAGTTGATCTTATAATTACGAATTTTTGCAGTATTTAAAATATCATTTTATCTTGATCGAACAGGAGTAAAACTTACGAATAAATGTTCCTTTAAGAATGAAAACCATAGAGATAAGTCAAATTGGAATTTCAATTAGTAAATTTGAGTCGAGTATATCTGAATCTGCTTGAAAAGATTGGAGATAAATAATAGGTAATCGAAAATTTAAGAATTAAAAATTTTTATTTCAAAATCAGCTCAATCAATTCAAATAGTTTATTTTGAATTTTATTATAACATATGTGCTGTTTAAAGATGTTTTCTAAAATAGTTTAATGAAGTTTCTTGTTGACTATGAGAAGAAAAATATCACACTGAAAGAAATTAATTAATAAAAAGACATTTCATATCTTGGTAAAAAATTTGCATAATAAATGAAAAAGAATAATATTCCAAATATTACATTATTTGACTTAATTCACAGAACCAAAACTTCGAATATTTTTTTCGCAACTTCTTCACCAGCGAATGGAATATAGCAAACTTTGTGAGAAGGCTGTACCTGAAAAGATATGATAAAATTATGTTATTTATAGAATTGTTGACAATTTTTGCAATTTTTTCAATGAGGGAATCAACTAAATTAAGTAATACTATACCTACTTAATATCTGATAAAAAAACTTCTGGGAAGAATTTAAACAGTTTTAACACAACTTGGCAACTTGACGATATGAAGTAGATGCTCAATACCACATTATTGCTATCGGATCCACTCCCACTAACATAAGTCAATGTATTGAAATTGACAGAAACTTTTTTTTTGTTTTGTTTTCTATAGTTTAACCCACTCTTCAATTTTAATTAATTTCCCTCTTCAAAAATTCTGGTTACACTTGCTGACTAAAAAGCATATTTATTATTTAAGAATACTTCAAGGAGAAAAGAACGCTATAGTGTGGCGCCAATCTATCAACATCTACTGAGAATTTAAATATTTCTTTTACCTACTGTTCGAGTTCAATTTAAGAGAAAAAGCAGTTGCAAGATAGATTAATAAATTTTGGTCCAGGAAAATTTTGTAAAAATGTTTTTAAAATCTTGCAAATCATTTTGAGAAAATATTCAAAATCAGAAAAAAAAAGAGGAGCCAATTTAGTCCAGTCAGCCTAATCACATATAAAAATTATCTAAAAATAATTCTTTATTTCGTAATTTCAGCAATCCACCAGAGGCAAATTCAAAATTGTTGGCTACCATAATGAGAAGAGAGGCGCAACGCCACTGAAAATTCAAAATAATGAACCATTTTGGACCGAATGGTGACAAAAAAAATTCCATGGTTTCTCCTTATGTTTTTTAATGGAATTTTTTAGATTATTGCTAGCATAATAATCCTGACCGAAAAAGTTTGTGAAGTTACAATCCACATTCTATTCCTTTTTGAGACAGTTAAGACGCACCTCATGAAAAATGGTGAATTTACAAGGTAGCAATAACCTCGTCACCAGGTCTATTCAACTCTCTGATGGAATTATTAATATAATAAATTAGTAACACTGAATTTGAAAGCATTTTTTCAATGAGAATTTAATTTTTTATCGCTAAAATAAGATAGGCGAACGTTCTTTTCATTATTGATTATGATGTTACTTTTCCCTTAAAACAGTTGAACGCATATCTGAATCTAAAATTAGCTAACCTTTCCTGGAGTCACCGATCCTCGGTGATCAGCTTTGCCAATGTAAAACGTTTCTCCATTTTCACTTTGGCCACCGGGGAACGCTCCGGGAGGCATCATGCACCCCACAGTAGCCATCCATCGTGGTGAACAATCGCACAGAACCTACAAAGACAAAAGAAATTTGATGAAAATTGTTAGTTGACCTATCAAAGTGCTTTCATGCATACCCCTCCCATGACTATCTCTATATCTCACTTCATACTGATGTTTGGAGTTCTCTCGACCTCCCCAGGCCACATATGTTACTTTATGCGACGGAACCAGCTTTCCTGGAATCAAAGCTCCTTCATGCCAAGCCCTCGCTACGTAAATTATTTCGCCAGAACAGTCTCTATCCCCTGGAACAGCATTCAGAGGAATTGATCCGTTGGAGGCGGCAATCCATTTCGGTGCATACGTTATTGCGGCAAACCCAACATCTTGGTATATAGGTGAGGATTGTTGCTGAAATAAGTAAGAATTGTATCCGCCGGTAGGAGTATGCACCATTCTAGGAATGTACTGTGACTGCGTCTGATATGAGGAACACGTTGCAACGGGCGCCTCTGCAAATAAAAATTGAAATTATAAAAAAATAGGTAATTTTTACTAAGAACTTTGGACCAGCAGCTCTACTCAAAAGTTTTTCGTATTTTCTTATTTTTACGTTTCCAATAGATATTACATTAAAGCTGTGTTCATGAGCTTCTTATGGGTCCATGTAGCGAACATAAAAGTTCTGTACTTTTTTGCCATGTCGAACACAGTTAATGATTAAATTATGAAAAAATGATTTCTCATTTCGTTAACTGTATTATACTACAATGAGTGGAATGAAGTTGATCATAAAAGCTTTTAAAACATGAAACTGAGATATATGTTAGGTAGTGGACTTTTATTAAATGGTTGATCGTTACAAACATCCTAATACAAACAGGGAAAATCTGAACATAAGAATAAAAGTAGCAGTGTTTAAATGCTTAAACGATGATTAACGAATGAATGAATGACTTTTATTTTATTATCTCACGAGACAATTTTTCTATTTAGAGCAATCAAAACATTACTGCATCAAGTAAAATCTGTAAGTTACTTAATTAAAAATTTTAATTTTTACGTTATTTTCTAGAGTTACATGGTACAAATCGTGCCAATAAGCTGTATCAACATTAGAAAGATTTTCAGGTAGGTATAAATTTGAATCAAATTAGTGTTGCATGGTTTACGTAGCCTACTTCCCTTGTTAGTGAAAGATTCTAAAACCAACCTCAGACCTCTACCAATTGATATCAGGCAAGTAGATAAATTTTTTATAATATTCACAGGTGACCTATTCACAAACTTCAATGACTACGAACCCTAGTTTAAAAAAAATAACTGTCCTCTTTTTCCGCGAAGTTTTTATAGGTGTACAACTATTTTTTAACTGGAAATTCACATCTTATCATTATCATACGCGGTGTGCGTTCCTCTGTAATAAAGTAAAACTACGCTGAAGACATTTTTGTCCATAATATAACCATGTGTGAATCCAAAAATTAGAAGTTCTTTCCATTTTTTTGAGGAAAACAAAAACAAACGATTGTATTATCGCAAAATACAGTTGTCATTAAAGGCGGATTTATAAGTTTAGTGTCTGTCTATGAGCCCAATAATTTTTGTGCATTAATTTAGTGTTGCCAGTTTAAAGCAAATAAAATATCAGTAAAAACTTTTAATATAATCATCAATTTACCGGCCTTTCGCCTTTGCACTTGTAAGTCGCGGTTAAAACGGCCTGGGCCTGATGGGAAAATGGGAAATCGGCTCTACGTGCCAATGTGCCATATGCTTTTAATTCCAATTGAGATTTAAAAAAATAAAATTTACCCCTCCACTGCAGTGTGGTGATTACAGTGATCGAGTAGATTACAAAGTTTTTCCAGTTGAAACGCCTACAGTTATGAAAAATACTCAGAAACATCGAGAGCAAAGAAAAAACCCTTGAGCAGCATAAAATGCGAAAGAAAAGTACGTCTGCTTTATTTCAGGTTATTAAAATTATTGAAGAGTTTATTTCATAAGTTCATTCACTATCTATAATTTTTTTTTATTTTATCAAGTACCTATTTACCTAGTGATCATTTGATTTCAGAAAAAAAAAATATACCAACCATCACGTTAAGTTTGCTTATTCATGGTATCCAACAAACCTGATTTCGGAATTCCTATTTAAGCACATGAAAAAATTGAAAAAACCAGTTGATAGTTATCGATACTTTCGACAAATATAGGTATCAATCTATCGTCATTTTATTGTCTGAATTCGAATAGATACCTACTTGAAAAATTGACATAACTGATAATATGATCGATAGTTATTGTGATAACTTTGACAAATATAAATCAATCTATCAATGTTTTATTGTTCAAGTTTTATTGTGGTTTTTTATAGTTATTTTGAGAACTACTAAAGCCATCATCGCAAAATTATTACCAAACCTGCTGTTATATACGAAAATCTCCCCAAAAATTTCATCCCTATTCCTTTATTAATTTTTTCGTGATATTGAAACAAACGGCAACACCGATATTTTATTGACATAGGATTTACAGTTTTTCTTCATCATCCCCAACCCTACCCAACCACTCCTTAAGGTTAATTTTAATTACCTGTTTGTGAGCAAACAGGGTAAAAAGATGTAAAGATATAAATAAAAGGATATATATATACATTTTTAAATTTTCAAAAATAGTGCCTAAATTTTTCCGAGGTCATAAAACGAAGAAGGTACCCGGCCCCACCCCTGGATCTGAATACCGGAACGATTTTAATTAATGGATTTTCTTTAAAAACCTACTTAAAAGTTGCAATAAGTTGCAGAGAGCGTGAAAGAAAAGAGTGATATGCTACACCTGGACATAAAGGGATGAAAAAAAAAGAAGCAGAAAAAGATGAATATCAAATGAAACGGATAATTTTTGTTAAAAACTGCATGTTATAATTTACTTGGGAATGTTTAACTTATTTGTGTTTCTAGCTAAATTCTTTTAAAACTGCGTAGGTAACTTTTTAACTGCCAGCAAAGACGTTTCACTTTGGGCGTGCATACTGGAGTCTGGGATACACAAACCTTTTTTTTTCCTTCAAGTATTATTTTGGCATCAACTTTGTAACACAGAAAAATGCGCTGAGGCTGGGTGTTCATCTGATTTAATAGTACATTAATATTATTATAGCTACCATGACACATGTGATACTTACTCTACTTTTGTATTCTCGTTCGTTAATATCATTTCTGCAATTTTATTTTCATTTTTCCTTTAATAAAAGGTTGTTTAGATAACCTTCCACTCCAAGGAAATTCTTTACTAATGGTGAAGTAACCTTTACACTTGCCTTAGATTATCCAATGTCCTGTAGCACCCCATCCGGTGCATACGCCCAAGTATTTAACAGGAAATAGTTGAGGATCGTGATATTTCAAGATGGGGCTAGCATCGCCTTGAACACCAGCTAATATACTGCCATATTCCCATCCTATCCAAAATCCTTTGTGCTCGTTCTCGTTGAGAATATTTGGTGTAGCCACCTCGCATACATCCGGCCTTTGCAAATTTTTACGAATTACAGATTTCGTGTTTTCCCAACATCCGAAGAAAATCTGAGAGTATTATTTAAAATGAGATGTAGTCTTGATCACCATTTAATTTTTTTCAAATTTGATTAAATTAGATTAAATAAGTTAATTAATTTTTTTTGCCTGCGCTCTTTTATGGTTGATATACTTTTGGCGAGATAATAAAATTGATCTTTAGGTTTGTCAATAACTTTTTGCCCAATAGATATCAAACTATACGCATACCTACTGTTAAAAAGCAAGCTGAGACTAATAGCACTGATTTTTACTTTTGGTTTGTTCAAAAATGTATTTCCCAATGATAATGTCGGTTTTTTTCCCACAATCCACCTTATAGCGATATGTTTGGCTTTGGGCGTTGAATAGTCTTTTCCAAAATTGAAAGTTTCAGAATAAACTTATAACTGACATAATTTTGTAACACTATTCCAAGTATTATGTTGAAAAGAATAAGTATTGTTGAAGGCTTGAAGTGATTTACGAAGACTGCTTGAATTCAGAACCATTTTGTTCTTTTCAAAATGAGTCCCGTAAGTTGCTATGAGGGGAAAAAAAGTAAAATAGTAATATATCAAATGCAGCAGCTTCCTATGATACATACCTACTTACTTCAAATTACTAAATTCATCTTGTTGATAGAGAAAAATAACGTCGTCTCTTTTTCTGTATGTAAAAGGAATAATTCTTTAAACGAACTGGCATCATCGATTTTATTAAACTAGATGAAAACAGAAACTGATATTATAACAAAGATAGGCTAATCACAAAACATAAAAACGAATTTGACAGTGCAGCCAGCAGCACATTCGAAAAAACAACAATTAATACATTTTATGGTTAACATAAGTTCCCCCCGCGAGGTTTGTCCACAGGCAGGGGAACGACGGAAGAAACAGCTCGAATTTTTATGGAGTTACGATGTCGAACCTCGACAGTACGAACGATTCCTTTGGTGTCGGGCAACACTTTTACGATTAAGGCCAACTCCCAATGAGCTGGTTTGGCTAGGTCATCTCGCAGAATCACGATTTGACCCGGGTTTGGTGATGCTTTCTGCCATTTGACTCGAGTTTTGAGTTGTGAAAGGTAATCTCTAGACCATGTGAGCCAGAACGACTTGATTTGGCGCTGCATGAATTCGAACCTCTTGGATAATGAAATGGAAGTCTGCTCCAGCTCGGGTAGGGATGTTAATCGATCTCCAATCAGAAAGTGTCCGGAAGTCAGGACCACAAAGGCAGGCTCTCCAGACTTATAACAGAGTGGCCGTGAATTTAGGATCCCTTCGATGCGACCAAGAAGGGTGGCATACTGCTCATAAGTCATCACTTGGTCCTTGGTAACTTGGATTAAGTGTTGCTTGATGCGACCAATCTTTCAAAAAGAATTGAGTATTGAAGATATGACTTTGTTGAACGGCAGTGTAATTAGTGATGTTATATCGAAGCATTTTTGAATATCGATACGTATCGATATTTTGACCGCATATATCGATACAGTATCATATCAAAAATCCATAATTTTTTTCTTGATAAAATAGAAATATCTCTCTTCCCTGTTCCACCGTTCCACATTTCAAGACATCAGCCGTGGTAATTATTAAATATTACGAAGAATATACTTTCATAATCTGTTCTATCTGCTGGTGGCCTAGTGAACTTTTATTTATTTATTTATTTATGTTTTTTATTTTGAATGTATAAAATATATCAATACGTATCGTGAGTATCGAGCAATGTATCAATACTTTGATACAGCTGTGTGTATCAATACTTATTGATACATATCGAAATTTTTAACATCACGAAATGTAATTCATTGCGGTTGCATTCTGCGAAAGGTTGTCGCATCAGCAAATTATCCTTAATATAAGAGGCGGAAGATATCATGTTTAATTCGAACGTATATAAAATTGATATAGTCTGTTGGTACACGTATATGTTTTCGTATTTTTTGAAATATGCTCCCATAGAGGCTGTAATGTTATTCTTTCTAATATTTTTTGTAAAATGTTTTGCTGAATCGTTCATTACTGGGAAAAGAATCATCCATAGAACTATGATTTTCATTCTGTAACAGAAGAAAATAAAGCCTAAGTTAGTTTTGGGTTACATCTGGGAGAAAGTTTTGTAGAAAAATTTAAAAAAATACCTTCTGAAGCGTGGGAAACTGATCTTGGATTTAGATTATGACTTTAATTTTGCCTATATCCTAAAAGAAAAATTAAGAGAACTATTAGTTTTGGTTTATTTGTTGATTGATGTTCGTATCTTGTTGTGTTAATTTTGTGGTGTCTTATACAATTCCATATCCATACATAATGTACGGCCGATAGTTACGAAAGGTTAAGAACTATATAAAACTAATTTTGAAGTTGTTTGATTTTGACTATATTAATTTTTTGAAAATATAAAAACTGATATCAAAGAGAATGTGGAATACCTTGTTGTGAGGAAGATATTCTCATCTGAAGGTAATTCAACAGAATTATGCATGCTCAGCCACTTCATATTAAACATATGGGTAAGCAAAACCTGGGAAAACACTTGCAATTCTAGAGCCAGTCCGGATGGTTTATATACTAGCTTATTTAAACACACACATACACACATGTGTACATATACATACATTTGTGAGAGTGGCCCAGTTGTGTCATCTCTTATAGTGATAAGAGATGATGGGCTGGTTCGTGTACAAATTGTGACATCGTATTTTTGTGATTAGTCACAATTTGGTACTCATACATTACCTGCAAGTACATACGGGTAATTACAATCGAATGTAATTTTGTGTGTTTTGTTTAATGTCACAAGGATGAAAATTAGCCTGCCTTTCAGCGGTGATTATTGTCAGGGGCCAAGCCTCAGAACCTCATACCAGAGAGTCCCCATAGAGAACATAAATCAAGTAAGTTAGGTTAAAAACGAGTTTTTAAAAAGTACGCTTTTATAATTTGAAGAAGAAAATAACGACAAAATAGAAAATAAAATTTCTCACTTTTTTCTTCGTGACCAAACCAAACAAAAATTGAAAAAACAACTGATAAAACGGATATAAGTTTATGTGTGCGTTAGCCGCAATACTTGGAAGCAGCGCTGAAGTTGGTCATCTTATGTACTTCAGCAAATTGAGTTAAATAAAAACGTATAAAATAGAATTTGGAATCTGCCATTTTTTCAATAAAAAATAGAAAGTTATCCGTCGAATTATTTTTCAAGTGTGAATTTGCGTCGAGTACCTGCGGATCAGAATTGTATTATGATTTATCCACACAGTCCTTTTGTGAATCTTGCTAATCCTCAAATTTGTTTGAACAGACCATTTTTAAATCACCAAAACTGAAATGTCGCATTGGGAAGGAAAGCTGATGGAGTACAACAGCAATCTGCCAATACTAATGGTGATATTTTTATGATTTTGAAAGGCCTAATTGTTTTCTGTCAGTGGAAGATCAATGGTCTCAATTAGCAATAGAGAACACCTTAAGTATGCACATCGAAGTGAGATTGAATCCTCAAGATGGGGTTTCTAAGATAAATGAGATTAAAATTAAGATCATTGGATCTAGGATCCATTTTGTTTCTGACCAATTGCAGTTGGATCACGTTTCGAATATTTCAGGGCTCATAAGATCAATTATAACCATTATGGGTTATACTAATGAGCGTTGTAAGTGCAAATTTGTTTTTGTAAATCCAGAAAAACTTCAATTATTAATGTCCAAAAGTTATTTATCTCACCTTTGGGATTATTTTTATGATGGATGGGGAAATGTTTCAACTTTTGTCCATTGTAATAGTTGTCTGGTGATTTTGTGGAATCTCTCACTCTACAAAAGGAAATTCTAGCGGATTTCCGATTGAATATTCAGACCCGACCTCATCGCAAATTGTATGGCCCATTTGTCTTTACCAATACAACACATTTAGTGTTTGAACTTCGGGCTATTGGTAATCGATGTTCCAACTATGGACCTTTATGGCCTGTTATGCAGGGAGGTTCTGTTATGAGGAGAGAAGCTTGGGAGGCCTCTATTGTGACAGAACCTGTTCTGTCTAATGCAACCAAAGAGCTTACTCCTCAAATGACACTGCAACAAGAAGAGTTGGAACCTGAGGTCAAAATTAAATTGGAAAAAGAGGAGGCAAAACCCAAAGAGTTGATGGATGATTCTAAACTTTATGATCCTGAAGATCCGATTTCACCAAAAGAGGATCCAAATGATATTCATAATATGAATACTCCTGATATTAATTCATCATGTCTGTTGCCATCAAGTGTTAGAGTGAAAGGGAACCTGTAGGTGGTCATTTTTGACAATGATGTCCAGGCGAAGATTTGGAGCATTATTTGGATGCAATATCTCCGTCCATTAGACAAGGACATTGTCATCCAAATGCCAGTCCTCCTGAATTAATTCGTCCATCCTGGGAAACTCATACCTAGGGAGATTTTTCAAGATGCTAAGGAGGCACTTGGTCGTCTTTAAAAGGTATTTTAAATTTAATTATATTACATATTTTATATTTTCATTAGAAAATAAAATTTAAAAATTATGGGAGATATATAAAAAGATTAAAATTAAAAAATGGCAAAAATATTTAAAAATAAAAAATATACTGGAAAACAATAAAATTAAATATATATTTACAATATTTATATGAGAGAAGTCATGAGTTAGCTTATAAAAATATTTAAAATTTTTTGGGTCTACCTCTGTTCCTTTTGAAAGCATCACCTATATCAGATTTCTCATCGTCTTCATTTTCACTTTCTGTAGCATCGTCAATTGTTACAGGGATGTTTTTATTAATATCCTCGATATCTGTAATTTTATCGGGGATGACGTCTGTAAAATTGTCTCTGGGAATATATGGTAAAAGACGTCAAACGTGAATATTTTCATTTATTACGTTATTGTCTTTTATTATTTGAATTGTGTAGTTGAGGTCGTTCTGTTTCCTCACTACATGAAACAGTCCTGAGAATTTTTGCAGACGTCGTGCAACATTCTTACTTTGTTGTAAAATATGCTTTTTTTGATGCCGATCTGGTAACTATATTAACATTTTTTTTCTAAATTTGAAACTGACCATTTCCAAAACTTCATTTCTTATCTTCATCTTCATCTGTAGGTGGTCTACATAAATATGGTAGGTAAGCACCTCCAAGAGCGCCACCTGGTGGCAAAAGTTATAAGAAATGGGATGGTTGGAAACGTAATATAATATTCATGACAAATGCGTGTTTGGTTTTTGTTATTATTTTCATTTATCACTCGAGTTTTAATGTCGATAAAATAAAATATTATTTGAATAAAATAAATAATTTAACTTTTAGAAGTAAACATGGTTGGAGCCAAATGCTATTGTTGTGTTGTTGGCTGTTCAAACAATAAACAAAAAAATTGAGAGCTGCAGTTCTATCGCTTTCCTGGCAAATCATATGAGGTTGAGAGCTTATAGTTTTTGAACTAATAGGCGTATATGCTAGTTCAGAGTGTAAAAAATTTTCATTTCAAAACCTAGGAAAATATTGGAGAATTCTAAGCCTAATATTACTGAAAAATTAAAAACCAATAATACTTCATAATTAAAAAATTTATTTTTTCCTTAATTGAAAATCACTTTTAAAATAGCTTACAGTGGTAGGTACCTGCCACTTTTTTTTTTCAATACCTACAATTTCTTTGGACATACAATTTTTGAAAAATTGAACTATTTTTAGTATAATATGTGTGGGTTTATCAGTTTTTTTTTTAACTGATTAAAAACAGTGGAGGTAAATATTTCACCATCTTTATTTTTAATCTGATAAATTCAGTTTTATGTCGATCTGGTTGGCGTAAACATTAAATTAAAATTGCAAACATCATCAAACAAATCACTGCTTATCAACAAGGGAGGCTTAGGAAGGTGACTCACCCTTTTGCTCTTCTTTTATTTTTATTATTGTTTTATCGGCTGTAAAAACGAAATAAAATTGAATCCAACTACCACGCACTGTGGATATTTAGAGTTCCAACTATAATTTAAGTAATGTTTGTTGGGGAAATTTTCTTCTCTGATCACTTTGAAAATCAAATTCAAATTGACTACCATTGGAACATCTTTGTACCAATAGCCTTTGTTTAATAGCAGGAGTATCTTTGTGAGAACAGAATGAAAACAAGAATATTATTTTAAGATGAAAATTAACAAATTATGTTTCAACAGGTGTAAGATACCATCGTATTTTAGAAATAGAGAAGAAAAAAACTTTATTTTGGAATTTATATCTTTTTTCTTTTTTTCCCAAAGAAAAATGAAAGTCTGAGAATATATTCCTTTTTTTTACTTTTTTCAAATATTCAATGAAATTCTATTACTATACGTGCTGTTCTTTTTTTTTCTATTTTTTATTGTTATAATATTTGCTTTTTCAACAGGTTTTTTACAAGTTTTTCAAGTTCTTTCTCTTGCTAAATGTAGTGATACACGCGAAAGGAAGAAAAAAGTTGACATTTTTCTCATTTACATTGCCTTTCACAAAACAAATACTATCAAAAAATACGTCGATAGAATTATATAAAATCACAACTTTACGAGTAATGATAAGGCATCCCATTTCTTAAACAAAAATCTGGTAGATGGTGTGCGCACTGCACAGTGGAGATACTTACCTAGCGTATAGTCAGCGACAATATTATTTTTACTAGAGATGTGCTTGATTGTGAATGTAAACTCGTTGAGTTTAGAAACCAGTCTCGCTAGATAAGGGGGTGGCGTTTTAAAATGGCGTTGAAAAGTTAATGGCTGATGATCTGTGAAAATTTTAAAATCAACTCCTATCAAATAATTTCGGAAATTTTGGCAGGCTCTTGTGACTGCAAGCATTTCCAGATCAAATGAACAAAGGTGTTGTAGATTTTCCTTCAATTCTTTGAAAAATAACCAATAGGGTGCTTTTGGTTTGTATTTCTGTCAATTTGACAACATATAGCCCCTAATGCATGTTTGGATGCATCTACTTCAATCGATGTAGGTGCATCTGGATTGTAAATAGTTAAAACAGGTTTTAAAAGTAAAAGTTGTTTTATTTCATCGAAACATTTTTGCATTTCTTCAGTCCATTGTATTTTTTCATTAGACCTACTATCTTTACCTTCCAGTATATTTGATAGAGGTAAAATTTGTTTTGAAAAATTTTGTATCATGTACTGTGACAACCAATAGGGTACCGGAAATGATTTTCAGTAAACATATTTTCAAATTCTTTAATAAAAAATATCAGTGAAAACCGCATTAAAATTGGTTGGATAGAATGGGAGAAAATGAATGGTAAAGTTGAGTTGTCAAAAAATGTTGTGATATTTTTTAAGCAGTGGGTGTGATGTCATAGAATTGACACATCAGCAAACTTTTCACCTCTCACAGGTTTCTCATTTATTCATTTCTCACTCTCTTGTGTTTGAACATTGGTTTAGTTAAGCTCATCAATTTAGAAAGTTCATGGTGACTGTGAGGGATAGGATGAAAGGATGTGAACTTCCATTTCCCACCCTCTTATTTATAGACAAATTCAAAACATTGAAAATCAATAAAAACTAAGAAAATCAAAAATCAATTATTCCTTACTTGTTTTTATATTAGAGCACAGCCTTGGAAAAAATTTTTGGTGGTGCCTGGGGAGTTATTTACATTGAGGGCTGAATTCATATTTGCAACCCATTTTTAGATTTAACTCTTCATTTAGCCCCCTGTAGCCTAAGAAATGGAATTAAAATAATATTCTTGGATATTATTGAGTGATACATCAATAATATTGTTTTTTGAGGCTCTGAGTTTACATTTATAATCAATTTTTAGATTGAACCCCTCTTTGGCCCCATGTGACCTCAAACAGGGGGTTAAGAAAATATTCTTTGATATTATTGAGTAATATATCATTAATAATGTTTTTTGAGGCGCTGGGTTTAGATTTGCAATCCATTTTTTGATCAAACCCCTCATTGAGCCCCCTATGACCCCAAACAGGCAGTTGAGATAATATTCTTAGATATTATTGAGTGATATATTATTAATAAATTTTCTTGAGGCGCTGAGTTTAGATTTGCAATCCATTTTTTATCAAACCCCTTATTGAGCCCCCTGTCACCCAAACAGATGGTTGAGGTACTATGCTTAGATATTATTGAGTGATACATCATTAATAATATTTTTTGAGGCGCTGAGTTTAGATTTGCAATCTATTTTTAAATCAAACACCTCATTGATCCCCTGTGACCCTAAACAGGGGGTTCAAATAAAATTCTGAGATATTATTGAGTGATACACCATAAATAATGTTTTTTGAGGCACAGATTATATTTACAATCCGTTTTTAGATTGAACCACTTTTTTTCTTCCTGTGGCCCCAAAAAAGGGATTGCAATTATATCTTCATTTATTATTGAGTGATTTATTAGGTATTGGACGCCCATGTTTTTTGAGACCAACAAAAAACAACAAAATTCAGTAAAACCACTTGCCCAGCTTACTTGAAAGAAAAATAAGATTTTTGTATTTGTGCTCAGAAACTTGTAAAACATTATAAACAATATATCACCCAATAAAATTTGAAAAGTTAAAATTAGCTAGTTATATCTGAACCACTTCGGATCACATTATAAGGAGTTGAATGAAGAAATACATGTCAAAATAAAACTTCAAGTGTAAAAAAATTATCAACAATGTATCACACAATATAATAGGGAAATTTAAAATTATCCCCCTTCAGAGCCCCTGTGGGATAACATAATAGGTAAAATTAAGAAATTACGTCATTCAAAATTAGCAGATAAAAACTATTACCAATGATATATTACACTACAAAATATGAAAAGTCAAAATTTCCCCTCATTTTGAGCCTTGGGGTTAAAAATGAGTCAAATGAATAAAATAATGTCAAATTTAAACTTGGTGTCTCATGAAAAATTACAAATGATGTATTACATAATAATATGTAAAAAAACAATATGGGCCCTTTTATGAGTCCCTTGGGGTCAGAAAATTGATTAAATTAAAAACTTATAGACAAATTTGAACTCAGCACCTCAAGAAACATTACAAATGATGTATTACATAATAATATAAAAAAAAAACAAAGTTGAGCCTATAACGTATATTTTCGTCTATTTTAAGAAATGACGAACATATTCGTTCACTCATTTTCGAATACCAAAAATATAGATATTTGTCAACAATTACCATCCTATAACTCTTCGTAAACAACCACCAAACTATTCGTATTTAATTTTACATATACAGATATACCTTCTGTATATTTTTGACCTAGTTGTACCTGTCCCTCGAGTACTCGACGAGTCAGCACAACCCTATAATAACAACACCCTACCTCACTTTACCTATCCGACACGTACATTTTCATACCCTGAACGAGTATATAATCCCTCGATTCAGTTGTATAATTGTTCAGTTTAGTTCAGTTCTCCAACAGCTACTTCTAAGTACCTGGAACCTCTCTCGTAGAAGTCTCTGGTGAACAGATAGTCTTGCTTGTTGAATTGTGATTGAATATGTATTAATATTAACGTAGAAATATGTACTGTATGTACAAATTATTACATTATTAAATGTGTTAATTCACTCATGTGTTTCAAATATTATTGAGTCTCAAACAAATGTTAAGGTCCACTATAGCTTGTGGATGACTAATCTGAATTTATCTTAGAAACATTACTAAGCCTTTTTTGAGTCTCTTTGGGTCAAAATATTGATCAAATTAAAAAACTTAAGGTCCAATTTGAACTCAGTACCTCAAAAAATATTTTTTTTAAGGCATAAACAAACAATATTATATCACCTTTGTGTTGAGTTGGATAATTTCAGTGTATATATGTTGAAAGTTCCAAGAAAATGAATTTTTGGCTCATATCTGCTGCCCCTTTCTTATTTTTGGGATTTCAAAAAAAAAAATTAGATGTGATACTCAAGCACCCTCATACCAATTTTCAACCTTCTACCTCAGTGGGAAGTACAAAAAATAAATACAGACAGAAACCCAAACTTATTGAATCTTATTTACTTAGGTGATAATTTAGGCTTTGAGCTTTCCGTGCCAAAAGTTTTCTTGGGTCCTGAAATGAAATGTGCGCCCACCCTTGTTTCAAAGTCATTATTTAAAGTCAATTTTGTTCAGTAAATTTTCACCAAAAACCTACTTAAAAATGAAGTATTAATGAGTTGTATTGAAACCAGCAACCTCAGATAATGCAAAATACAAAAACGTCAATTCTATGACATCATAACAACAGGGTGCGCATCGAGGTACTGTTTTTGTTGCAGCACAACTTTGACATCTTATATCTTCCTTTCTATTTAATATTTTTCAAAAAAAATTTTAGAACCTTCATTCATAGGCCTTAGACTATCTCTCCCATTAATTTCAAGTAATTCTGAGTCATGTATGGTACCCTATTAGATCAATAAATTGTCGAATTTCTTTAAGAGTTCTCGGTGGTTTTATATTTCAGACAGTGTCAAGACTTTTTTCAATGGGTTTGAGTTTGTTAAAGCTCACTTTATGTCTCAATAATTCAACTGATTTTTCAAAAAGTAAACTTTTCTTGGTTTTTGTTTTCAAACCATATTAGATAAGTCTTCTTGCGATTTCGACTGTATTTTCCAGACACTCTTCATACGTCTCTCCAAAAATACATAAATTGTCAAGATAGACTATCATTTTGGTCCAAAGCATGTCACTAAAAATACCAGTCATTATGGTTTGAAATATGGATGGACTTACACTTAATCCTATGGGGATTGAGTTAAATACGTAGCCTACACCTTCCATAGTAAATCCTCTTATTGGTTTTGATTCTTCATTGAGGGGTATTTGGAAATATCCCCAATTAAGATTAATAATTGCAAGGAAATTTTTATTACGAAAATAAGGCCATATTCCATCAATTCTTAGTACTCTAGCTGTATCTTTGATTATTTTTTTGTTCACTGCACAAAAATCAGCTAAAGGTCTAAAAGAACCATCTGGTTTTCTTTTAAGAAATAATGGCGATTCATACGTGGAATTTTATTTTTTTATTATACCTTGCGATTCTAATTCTACAATTCTTTTTAAACATTCATTTCTTTCTCTAAATGTCATTTTGTAATTTCTTTTTACAACAGATTCTTTATCCTTTAGGTTGATGTGTGCAGGAGGCACTTTTGCTTCCGTTGTAGTTTTTGGGTTGTGATTAAAACCTTGAATTACAGTTTTCAGTCTTTCGATTGCATGTTTTCTTTGTTTCTGGATCAAAGAGCTTTAAATTTTCATTTTGTACTCTAGTTTTCTAAGTTACATTTATATTCTGTGTATAATGGAATGTACCTAATATCTGATTTTTTCTAAGTCTCTTTCGTCTCAGTATAGGATTGGATATATTAACATTTTCTTTTTGTACGATAGAAAGATTTGTTTTTATTTCCAATTTTTTATTAAGAGATAATTGAGTTGTAGATAGAAGAATCTGAAGTGGAATTATTTCGCATGGTTGTACAATTATTGTATCTTGCACACGAACATAATTTACTTGATCATTCATTTCACCTATACTTGATTTATTTCTTGGTATTGGAATAGATATAGTGGTGTTGTCACAAGATAATGAAAATTTTCCAGCAGAAAAATCGATTATGGCCTTATATTTATCAAGAAAGTCGTAACCAATAATTACATTTTCTATTAAATTTCTTACAACATATGCTTTTACAGGGAATGTATGTCCTTTGAAAACAATTGGAATTAAAACTGTTCCAATTATTTGTAAGGGCATTTCATTCACTGTGAATAAAGCATCTGTTGTGGGTTTTATTAATAGAGATTTTGCAAATTTTTTATGTATTAGGGTGGATTCTGCTCCACAATCAATTAAACCAAATGAATTACAACCAGAAATTTGACATGGTAAATATAACCGACATTGTATTTCTCCTCCACCAAAAGGAGCTACAACTTTAAAATTGGGAATTTTTTTGACAGGTAATTTTATTCCTGTCTCCCCTGCAGCAATATTGTTCACTGCAGGGGCATCTATCTGTCTTTTGTATTGTTGTTGTGACCTGGGTATGTTAATGCAGGAAAGTTTGTTGGTTTTTGGTTTTTTTTTGTTGCTGGTTATTGTATTGTCCTTGTAGGAAGAATGGCATCATTTGTGAAAATATTGCCATGGGATTAAAATTTTGAGGATAATTTTGATAATTTTGGTATCCTCTTCTAGGATAACTAAAATTTCCTCTATTTCTAAAATTATTATTATTTTGGTAACTTTAGTTATAATAATTTTGTGGTAGAGTGGGATTGTTGTTGTGGGTGTGTGTATAAGTAAGTACACGACACCACACAAACACCAATACAGGTCAGTTGCGTGTATACAAAGTAGTATGTGCGGGCCAAGCCCAGTAAACAAGTTTAGCTGCACAGACAAAATGTACAGCCGTGAGCGCAAAAACAGAGTTTGTGGGTTTTACCCCACTGGCCCGCTAGGGGGTTGTCGTGTGTGTAGTACACACTCGTTTGTCAACGACCACCCGTCGCCACACCACTCTCCTCCTAGTAAGTTTCCTGAGAAACTTACAGTGACCTGTGATGCCAGTCAAGTGTGGCGCAGTGTTCACTACTACGCTCACAGATGTCGTTTACAAAGTAGGATTGCCAGGTCTCTTCGGTTTGGGCTTACCGAAGTTTTCAGGGAGTGTAGGACAGGAAGGGCGTGTGTGGGGCGGTTGAGGCTGGGGAGTGGGATGCACTTGAGTTTGTGGTCTCATGAGCAGAGTCTGGGGTTGAGACGTGGGAATGCTCATGAGGGGTGGTGGGTAGGTTATAGGCAGCGTCATTAGAGGCGGCATAACCAGGGCCTGAGGGTATACTGGTGCCGAGAGTTGTAGATGTGGGGGAATGGGAATTCTGGGGGAAGGCATCACAACTTGGGGAAGTGGCATCGGTGTTGTTGCTAGGGCAAGCGACAGGGAGTTATGTGCTGCGAGCACGGCGGCAGTAAATTGCTCCCACGGCTGCAGTGTTTGATTCTGCGACACAGGCGGAACCACCGGTTTCAGTATAGGGGGCTGTTCCACAGATGGGGCAGGCTCCTGTGTGGAAGCCTGAGATGGAGCAGGAGTTTGGGTTTGGGGTTTGCCACGTCTTTTGTCCCATTTAAGCTCCATATAGGAGAGGCCACGAGCGCAAGCTTCACACCAGGCGCGGCCACCTGCCTTATGGTTTAACTGGGGATGCTTTGCCAGTTTGCCATCAGCCGGGGGACTCTTAGCACAAGAGGTGGACAGCTGAGGCTCGAGGACATTTTAGCCCAAATTATCGTGGTTTTATCGCGATTTTTATTGGAGTGGATAAGCGCAGAGTTTACTCTGAATGTGAGCGCAATGTTTAATTGTACGCTGGTAAAAATTCACCGTTCCGAGAAAGAGCCTAAGATCATGAACAGTTTTGGGAAGTGGGAAATGGAGTACAGCTAGGACACGTTCGGGAGTAGGTTTGATACCTGCACTGTTGACTCGATGGCCAAGGAAGGTGAGCTCTTCACGTTCATGTTTGGACTTGTTACCATTGACAGTGAGGCCAGCGTTGTAAATACGCCAAATGACCTCGGTAACACACTCTTCGAGCTCATCGGGGTTGGAGGCGGTAATGAGGATGTCATCAATATACGCGTAAGCATAGTCGATGTCTCGCAACAATCCATCAATGTACTGTTGGAAGGTTTGGGCGGCGTTTCAAAGTCCAAAGGGCATATAGGGTAATTAGTAGATACCAAAGGGGGTTATTACGGCTGTTTTGGGGATGTGTTCTTCGGTCATTGGGAATTGGTTAAATGCCCCCATGAGATCTAATTTTGTGAATAGTTTGGCACCAGCTAGTCTGGCGTGGAAATCCATAATATTTGGGACAGGGTATTTGTCGGGGATAGTTCGTTCTTTGAGTGCTCTGTAGTCACCAAGCATGCGCCATGTTTTGTCAGGCTTCATGTGCATATGCAAGGGGGATGACCAGGCACTTTTGGAGGGTTGGCAGTCACCACATTTGAGCATGGTTTGGAAGGAAAGGCGGGCTGCCTTTAACTTCTCGAGATGTAGATGACGGGTACGGCAAAACACCAGTCGACCTACAGTTTCGATATCGTGGGTGACTTTGGTAGGGGAAATCCTCGGGTGTAAGCCTTCTTTACCAGATACACCGGGAAATTTATCGAGGATTTTTTGGAATCGACTATTTGAGTGGGCGATGGTTGGGCAAATTTCTGGGGGATAGTCGATGGGGCGAGGTTTACCTACTACAGCTAGTCCAGTGGTCTTATCACGGAGGTGCCCTTCGCTGACATCGGGAAGCAGTTGGTAGTGGCTGAGGAAGTCTGCTCTGATGATGGGATCAGCGATATCGGCGATGATAAAGGCCCACTTGAATTTGCGTTGAAGGCCGAAAACTACCTGCACCAGCTTAACTCTGTAAGTACTAATTGGAGTTTGGTTCGCAGCGTAGATTTGGAGCATAGCGTTGCATTTCCGGTCTTCAGTGGTTGGAGGTATAGCTGATATCTCCGCGCCAGTGTCGACCAGGAAGTGATGCTCGCTGAGCAGATCTTCTACAAATAGACAGACTGAGGTGAAAACGAGTGGGAGTGCCATCTTGACTGACTCGTTTACTCATTTCCCAAATGAGTAGGGGATTTGGAATTGCAGCGGTCGCGTTTTTGGGGTTTATCCCACCACACACATGGGGGGTCAGAGCAGTTGCGCGATTTCCTCCCAAACTGTTGGTGATACCAACAGTAGCCGTTGCGTGAACAGGAGGGAGAGCGGGTGTTTACCAGTCTCTTTCCATCGATGACTCGTAGCGTCGTCCATGGTTTCAGACAACCGGAGCTAGAGTCACGAGAGCGCAATCTGTCTTTGGACCTAGCATCGCGTGAACGCGAACGCCTATGTTCGGTGAACAGGGTAGGATCTTTAGGGGGGTTGACAGAACTCACCTGTTTTCCAGCCAAGAGCTGTTGACGCAGCTGGGTAATGGTAGCTAACTCCGAGAAATTAGCCGTTGGTGCTGTTGACGGGGATGCCACGGGAGTTGCGATAGCGGAGATGGTGCTGGTTGCAGGGGATGTTGACAGAAAGGTTTGCTCCAGAGCTATTGCCTCGTCAGCTTCAAGCGCTGCCTGTTGAGAGGTTGCGGGCTTGGTCATGGCCAATGTCTTACAGATATTGACCGGGAAGGATTGGAAGAGGAGGTTGTGGAGGACATCGTCATTGACTCTTCCTTCGTTTAACGTGACGAGGCTGCGATGGTACGCTGAAGGCCTCTCAGAAGATGGGTATTCTCCAGCAGGGTTCTAATTTGTGTGTATGAGAAAGGGGAAAATTCCTGCTGGATTTGGTTGCGAAGGTTGGACTAAGTGTGCAACGAGTCGTCGGAACTGTATAGTAATTCCAACTCAGCATTGGCTACCTGGGTCGGCAAGTGGCCAGAGATTGCCAGGTAGAGCTGAGACTTGCTGGTATTGCCGCTGGCGTGAGCCAGATTCTCGATCTGCTGCAGCTAGAGACGCACATTCTCGGCGTTAAAGGGTGGAAGCCTGTGAGTAACTGGGGTGGATGGGCTTGTAAGGGAGGCGTGGTGGTACAGCCAATTGCTGAGGAATTTGTTTCATGCTGGTGCGATTGCTGATTGAGGATGGGTGACTGTAATGATAATTTCGTATTATTTCCTATTCTACTATATATTTCGTATTCCACTAACAATTATTCTTCTATCTCCATTTTGTATATAACTTCATTCTTACATCCTGTCTAAAATGACGTCAGTAAGACTTGTCAAGACTTGCATCATGACATCACCTTTTCCAGCTAATACAGTATTCTCTTACTAAACATAATGATGTCATCTATTCCATGAACACAAAATACAACTCTACAATATTCCTAATTCCTCTTAAAATTATAACGACACCCATTTTATGTCATAAGCATGTTATTCTATTGGTTCACTCTAAATTACGTAGATTATATCAACCAATCACATTGTATATCTCCCACGACACCAATGTATATTTCATTCGAATCCATACCCTTAGATCTAAGCCTAATCACTTAATAACTTACTAATATTCTACCAACATCTTTTCTTGTACATTACAATATACCATATATATTCATGTACACATTTTAAAATATACACTATAAGAAAATAATATATGTGTCGTGTACTTTTTGTAACAATTATACCGTTACAGTGACAACCTCAGCGTGGAGCTGTCAACCGGCTGGTGCTGGTTGACCGGAAGCTCCTTGCCTGGGAGTTAACTGTCGAAGAATGGGCCAAAGTTTACAAGTGTGGAGGACTGCGGGATTGCCAAGTTTGTTGGTACATTCGACGAACGCATACTGGTATGAGGCATTGAGTGGACGGCAGTTGTGGGGTTAGGCTGGTTCTCCATCCTCCTGGAAGGATTGCTGACTGTGGCCTTTGCAGGCATCAGAGGGAGAACCAGGTCGTTGAGGGATGACGGGGTTAGTTTGGAGGCCATGGTGGTAATTAGAAGGAGAAGCTAAGTTTTCACTTTCCTCGTTGGCAGCTGATTGCCGACTGTTTGAATCTCTATGGGATGGCTGGTCAGTATTTGCGTACCGATGTCGAGCCTGGGAAGAGGAGAGGGAAAAATGAAAAAATAGGGAAATGGAAAGGGAAGGAGAAGGAGAACCTTCTCCATCTACTGTCAAGTGCCGACTGATTTTCATGGACATTGGTCGGTACTTAAGTACCGACAAGCAACGAGGGAAGGGGGAGGAGAAGGAGAACCTTCTCCATCAGCTGACGAGAGCCGACTGAGTTACTTCTTCGGTTGTTAGCGGGTATGCCAACGTTTGAAGAATGGGCGTGGTTTTGAGAAATCAACTGATGAAAGCCGATTGGTTGTTTCCAAGCTAGTTGGAAGCAGTGGGGAAGGAGGTGATGGTTCCTTCCCCTGTTGACGGTGAAACTTCAACAACAAAAATAAAATACTTACGTCGGAGGTCACCACTTGTGGGTGTGTGTATAAGTAAGTACACGACACCACACAAATACCAATACAGGTTGGTTGAGTGTATACAAAGTAGTATGTGCGGGCCGAGCCCAGTAAACAAGTTTAGCTGCACAGACAAAATGTACAGCCGTGAGCGCAAAAACAGAGTTTGTGGATTTTACCTCACTGGCCCGCTAGGTGGTCGACGAGTGTGTAGTACACACTCGTTCGTCAACGACCACCCGTTGCCACAGTTGTAATAGTTATTTTTATAAAATCCTCTTCTGCCACTGATCAACCAGGGTAAGTATGTATTTTCCAAAAAAATCCAATTTTGTAATGGCTGCCATTTGAAAACCAGTGGACAGATTTCATTCAAATTCAGTACCAAACCAGTCTGTAATAGTCTCCAACTGCCATAAAAATTTTAAGCAAAAATTGTTTAATTTACAGGAGTTATCGGGATGACAACATGGTGGGTTTGCAACATTTTGAGAACCCCTTCCTCTGAAACTAACAAATGAATTTCTAAAATGAATGCTTCTAACACCGTTTCATTGACATATATCAAACAGTGGAGGCTCCAAAGACTCCCAAAAAGTGCCCAAATGAGCAAAAAGTGGAAATATATGACGTGTATGTGTGTGTATATATATATACAGTGTACAAAAGAATTTGCATGACCTATATATTTGTGATCTACAACTCATAATTCGCCCCTTTCTTTTCCACAGGTCCCTCAGGCAGATCCCATCATTGCACTGAATGCAATTTATATTTTCCTTTAGAAAATACCTAGGTACACTAATAATGTAGAACAAAAAATGTTGATGTGTAAAATGACATGTAAGAAAAGATGTGAAAAGATGTGTGTGGGGACTCACTAGTATGAGGTTTAGGGGCTTGGACCCTTGACAACAGTTGCCGCCACAAGGTAGGCCAATATTTGTCTCTATGACGTTAAACAAACAATTGCACGATATACGTTTGATTGTAATTACTTGTACATACATGCAAGTAATGTATAAGTACCAAATTGTGACTAATCTCAACAATGAGATGATATCACAATTTGTATATGAACTGGCCCATCATCTCTTATCACTATAAGAAATGACGCAACCAGGCTGCTCACACAAATATACATATTTGCTACATATGTGTGTTAATGTGTATGTAATTAAGCCCGTATATAAACCATCCGAACCAGCTTTTAAATTGCCAGTGTTCACCCAGGTTTTGGCTTACCCATATGTTAAATATGAAGTGGCAGAACACGCAGAATCTGTTGATTACCTTCTGGTGAGAATATCTTTCCACAACAAGGTATTCCACAATGTGTAACAAGCTACATTGCTAGACAATGTGATAACAAGGTTTTTGCTTTATTTTTATATGATTTTTTTCTTTCTTTTTTTCAAAGTTTGTTTTATTTGTGATGAAAAGTGACCTTAGGGTGACACCATTAACATCAACTATAAATAGAAACTGAAAATAAAAAAATACAAATAATTGAGAAATTTCAGAAGTATTTTCAAAAAGAAGACAACTGTTGAAAAGAAGCAACATATGGTATAGCTATATATTACTGTGGGGATACCCTTAAAAGTCCT
Source organism: Ericerus pela (assembly GCA_011428145.1). Lineage (NCBI taxonomy): Eukaryota > Metazoa > Arthropoda > Insecta > Hemiptera > Coccidae > Ericerus > Ericerus pela. Next base: position 282,085 of record WOFM01000161.1, on the reverse strand, counting down.
GTGTGCCTGGTGTGTGAAAGGACACTTGTCTGTTGAAGAAATGTAGACAGACAAGTGACCAGGCTGAGACAGTTGCCAGAATCCTTTGTCACACAGTGAAAGTGAGCTTCCATAGAAATAGCACTATTATGATGTAGTCAAGTTACAGTGAGATATTGAAAATGCACCCAAAAATTTTCCTTTTAAACGTATACATGATAAATCGATGGAACATAATTCTTGTTGCAATGGATAAAAATGTTGCGCTGATTAAAAGATCCACTGTAACGTTTTTGAAACATTTGTATAACATTGAAAATTCATGTTACAGTGGGACAAGAAATTTGCCTTGGTAAAAGCTCTGTTGTATCATCTTTGTAACATTTGGAAGATCACTGAAACACTGCAAATTCATGTGGCAATAGGACAAAAAAATTACATTGATAACTCTCTCAAACGTAACATTTCTGAAACATTTGTGTAACATCGCAAATTTTTTGGTAACATTTCAGTAATCTTTTCGTGAAAGTTTTCAATAATGTGACAAAACTTTTCACTAGTAAAATTACTGATTTTACTTGCTATCTGTGTTCAGATCAGAAAAATTTTTTTGAATCACTGAAAAAATTTTTGAGCACTATTTGTATGAATTGTTTCATTCAAATTTGGGAAGCCTTTCGCCAATCAGGTTAACAACCTATCTAATTGAAAAAATACGGCGTAATAAATGTTATAACATCCCAAAAAAATTATTTTTTCCTTTTTAGTGTTTTTTTTGTCCATATTTTCATTTAACTATATGAGGTTTTCTTTCATTAATTGTTCGATGTATCTGGACACTTTATTTTATTTCATTTTTCGGTAAAGAACCCAACTTTACCTACTTACCATAAATATTTTCTAATCCTAAATCCATTTTTCACAGTATACTTTATCTACTCTTTAATCAAATGTTTCTATTTGGTGTTGAGACTCCGCTGTTCATGATAACTGAATAAACAGAAAACATTAGATGGTTGAATTTTTAATAATTTTTGCAGTCTTTCCCTGTTTTTAAGTAGTGATTGAAACAAAACTGAAACGTTTTTTGTAGGCTAAGAGCTTACCTTTTTCTCAAATTTCAACAAGAATCTAAAAATTTATATACATCATGACAACTATTTTTAGGTAGGTTTTCTTTAGAGATAGATTAATATATAAGTCCATTTTTTGTTCCCACGGTACAGGTCGCAATTTTTATCAGGTAATCATGAAATTTGCTACGAACATTTATACTAAAACAACGACCAGACCTATTGATTTTGGTGTGGATCGGCCGGACGGTTCTTCCAGTACCATTATTTTGTTTTTATTTTGGCTATAAAATGCTCAATTTTATATCAATAGCCACGAAATTGGGAAAAATTATTCATCATAATTTATTGTAGTACACTACCAATTTTGGCGTGGGTCGGCCGGACGGACAATACTTCCGGTACCGCTACTTTTTTTTTGGTCACAAAATGCTCAATCAATATGTACGAAATTTGAAACAAATATTTATTACATTTTATTGTAGAATACTGCTAATTTTGGTATGGATCGACCGGACGGTATTTCCGGTAAATATATTTCTTTTGTTTTTAGTCTGGCTATAAAATGCTCGATATTGAACAAATATTTATTATAATTGATTGTAATATATTGTAATATTTTACCAGTTTTCGTGTAGATCGACAGGAAGATATTTCCTTCAAGTCAATTTTTGTTTTTATCACTTCAAATTGTGTAATTTAGAAATTCAGAACAAATATTTTTAAGTACTCAAATTCATATATATATATATATAAATCAATTTCTTGTTTCAACGGTACAGGTCGCAATTTTTGTCCTATAATCACGAAATTTGGTATAAATATTTTTACTGAACCAAGAACCAAACTTATTGATTTTTGCGCTCATTGGCCGAACGGTACTTCTGTTACCATAATTTGTTTCTTATTTTGGCTATAAAATGTTCAATTTTTCACTAATTGCCAAGAAATTCGGAGTAATTATTTTGATTCGTTGTAGTAAGCTTTCAATTTTGGCGCGAATCGGCCGAGGAGTACTTCCTGTACCTCTATTTTTGTTTTTATATAGGTCATAAAATGCGGAATTTAGGAACCAAATGTACTAAATTTGAAGTGAATATTCATTAAAACTTATTGTAGCATGCTACCAATTTTGGTGCGGATCGACGGGACGGTACTTCCGGTAAAACTTCTTTTCCCTCTTTTTTCTAATTTGCATGAACTCTTATTTTTATAAAAAGTAACCAAATACTACGTTTTCTTTTTTTTACTTCATAACTTTATTAAATTTCATTGGTTTTATTTTAAATTATATGATGATATACCATACTACTGTATCATCTTAGTTTACTTTTCATTTTTTCGGCAGCTAACACATTTCATACAATTATAACATACCATTAACGCATATAAACTTACAGACAATTAATGTGACCATCAAAATTCATAATTCTTTCTCTCGAAAACCTACTTTTTCTAGCGAGGCTTGCTGCGGTAGAGTTTTTATGTTTCAATTGACCTCCGATAAAAATTGTTATTTCCAATGTCAACCGATTTTTCAATAAAAAGTTGAAAAATAAAATTTGAATGTACATTTTCGTTAATTACAGTTCCTACTTACTATCAGTTTTCATAAACGTGATTTGTAAATGAACATTGATTAGACATGACAGGGAGAAGAAAAAAAAAAACATCACGTGGTGAATAACCAATAGAAAAAAATTTCATATTATATTAACTTAATAAAAATCTACATAACAAATAAAAAGGAATAATTATTAAATAGGGCTTAATTAGCTTTAGAAGATGTTTCATAGTCGTTTCTGCAATTTTAAAATTTAAAACATATGAAAGCAAATAATCCACTCTTCAAATATTAGTACGCACTTATATCAGAAAAATTACACCATTTTTTCATGTTGTAGCGCATGCAACTAAAAAGAACTTCTTAATTATTTTTTTATGTAAATTCATTGACTCGCATTAGTAGCGAAGTAAGAATACGTAGTTTAACGTTTAGGTATTAATGATACACTCTCCTGACACGATTCACAGAACCAAAACTTCGAATGTTTGTTTTGAAACTTCTTCGCCACCGTACGGAATATAGCAAACACCATGAGATGGTTGCACCTAAAAAAAAAAAAAAAAAAAATTAATTTAATTTTCTGAATTTAATATGAACTTTGCTTAGCAAACAACATTAGCAATTCATTAATTAAGGGTTAATCGACTGAATTGATGCTGTAATATTCAAACATAAATTAAATTTGTAGAGAATAATACATAGCCTATTAATAGGCTACACCGTTTCCACAATTATTCCTAATGTAAATTGATGTCGATTCTTCAAAAAAAATTATGGTTTGTACCACCTGTGGGAAAAAGTGAAATATGGACATTCCCAAATCTTCTGTTAGTATATTAGTGCCATCAAATCCTCTCTTGCTAAATGTAAATCAATTTTCACAATTTTCATCCCAATTTTTATTAACGGTTCGACTTACTTTTCTCGTTTCATTTTCCCGTTAAAAAAGTCCAAAACATGTACGGATTAATATGTAAATTATAATTTAAAACTAAGCTAAGAGCACATTGGCTCTATGTGTGTGATGCAAATCTATTCAATTATTGTGAGTCTTAATATTTTTGTTTAACTTCTAAATCCTAAACGGAGAGCAAAAGCGACTGCAATTATTGGTGTCTAAGAGAATTTTGTAATGTTGATTTTAAAAGACTGCAAATACAGTAAAATACCGTTAATACTTTTTTCAAGGGACCGCAGTGAAAAAGCGAATTACCTATGCAGGAATACGTAATATACGGAAAATAGAAAAACTCAGAATTTAATTTATTTAAAAAACAGAATACTCTTGATTTAAATGTCTGATGAGGAAAAATGTGAAGAGGGCAAAAATTGTCATGTAATTAATAATTAAGTCCAATCGTCAAAAGTACGCACGTTCCAAAATTTTTTATAAACTGGGCTATAAATGTGGAAAGTAGGGCAATAATTCTCTGAAGAGGCCATTTAATTTCCTGAGACAGAACTGAAAAAAATTTTTTTCCTCATGTTTCAAATTTCCAATAATAAACCTGACTAGTCTTTCTTTAAAAAACTTAATATGCGGGAAAACGTCTTAACCAGCAACGTCGTACCATAGAAATATCACATAGGTTTAGTCACGGAGTATTGAATACAATAAAGGATACACGCTCATCTAAACGCTGCTACAAAAAACGGCATCACTTTAGAAATTGCTGTCCCTATCCGTACAGTATCAAATTTATATATTTTTTCACGCATATTCGGGCTCATCAACAATGATGATAATTGTTTTTCTTCAAACAATTGAATTAAATGAACGAATAAATATAGGTAATTAATAATTTAGAAACCACAACAAACACGAATTTCGTAGATAATGGTTCCTTAGGATAGGGGATACTTCGTCTCAAAATTGGTGCCATTTTTCGTTACACATGCGTCCTCTATTTTATTTAATACTCCATGGGTTTAGTATGGCAAATCAAAATACCTCAATAAAACAGCGTATTATGCGAGAACATTATGAAAGGGCATTACTGTAGTTCTGAACAAACGTTCAAATTCACACCTAAAATATACCGATCGTTTATAGAACGATTACGAAATCTACTGGTTACATTGTTGAAATGAACTGACAAAGAATGAGTTAAGGATAAAAAAAAGATACAAAAAAAAAAAAAACAGAAGGAGATGAAGTCAATCGCGTGCAGTAATTGCGCACAAGTTTTGAAACAATAATATTCACGTTTACGCAACTGAAACATTCTAAATGGAGAATAATACAAAAATATTTGCAAGAAGACAAATGTGCGACTGAAAATTGAAAAATAATACAAAATATTAGGTGGTAAAAAACATTTGATGACACGTTTCTTCTTACTTCTGAACTTTCGTGATGTGTGCCAAAAATATTGGCTGTAAGAAAAATATTACCTACGGGTTTCGATCAGCCTTCCATTCATGCCTGACATGCTTTTTCATCAAGACACCTCTCCAACGAATACAGTAGAGCATTCACGCAATAAAGTCTGAAAATTCTACGCTATAAGCCTACATATCTGATTTCCATCATGATAGAAAGTTTTGAAAATATTCAGCAATAACCCTACTGCCACTGCCAATTTCATTCTACTATACGATGGAAAACAAAAAATAAAAATATCGAATTTAAAGGAAATTTTTTTCAGAAAATTTGAAAATTTAATGATATTTTTCGAGAAATTTGATTCTCTTGCGTTCCTGTTCTTTGCTCAAATTCACTTAACCACTAATTTGAATCCCAATTGTAACTAACCTTTCCTGGGGTGACCGAACCATTGTGATCAGCTTTGCCAATGTATAACGTTTCTCCATTTTCACTCTGGCCGCCTGGGAACGCTCCTGGAGGCACCTGTCCTCCCGCAGTGGGCACCCATCGAGGGGAACAATCACACAATACCTGCAAAAGTGAAACGAATTCGATTGTTATAGTCGGTACGTCCATGACAGCGCTTACTTTCACCATACACATCCTTTACGCATGGCTATCATCATAATATCTTACCTCGTACTGATCTTTGGGGTTCTCTCGACTTCCCCAAGGCACATACGCTACTTGATGCGAGGGCACCAGTTTTCCCGGTATCATGGCTCCTTCGTGGGAAGCTCTCGCCACGTAAATCGTCTCGCCGTTGCTGTCCCTGCCCCCTACAACTGCATTCGGAGGCACTAATCCGTTGGAGGCGGGAAGCCATCTCGGTGCGCACGTCGGTGCAGCAAATCCCACGTCCGGGTACAGAGAGGTTGCGGGTGGTTGCGGCGGGAAGCCTGAATTAAATCCGGCCATTGGAGGTGGCATAGATCCAGGAACGTATGGCGGTTGCGGCTGGTAGGGGGGACAAACAGCTATAGGTGCATCTGCAATTGAATGAAGTACGAGATTACACAATCAAAATTTTTGAACAACGGGTATGGCCGGAATTCTGGTTTGAAACTGCGTGTCCGCCTTGAGGCGAGCCACAAAACATTTCTTTCGGAATTCGTCAATCTAATGACTGAATGCAACAATAAATAACCTTAATTAACAATAAGTTTGCATTGTTTCGGATATCGAGCACAAGCACACACGTGTACAGGCAATCAACCTACGGAGTTGGTTACCTAAATGGTATTATAAAGAAAATACGCGAAATGGCGCCGACCTCCGTGTATGTGCGTCGCCGACATTGTTGACAAGGTAAAAACAATCTTTTGGTACTTTTCATTTTTGTGTTTGAGAAGTCTTACCATTTTTCTGTTCGTTTATTTTTATGAAAAGACAAAATTTAGTTAAAATGTTATTGCAATTTCAAAATACTAGTTCATTTGGACTTTGCGTATTCGCCCACTAGGGATCACCACTTGTTGTACAGAGAGGAATCACACCACTATTTTCATAATCGGAGGAGAGGACCCAGTCTTGAAATCAGTCTGTGATAACGAGAAATTATTTGTGGTCAATTACTTTCTAACTCAAGTGACGATAACGGGAGTAGTCGACTTTTTAATTGCTCAGAGTGCACTCAGAACTAAATTCTTTGTTAAGATCAAGACAAGTAACGTCACTCATATCGAAAGTGTATTAAATGTGAAATTTGAATTTTTAAAGTTCTTAAAAACCTACGGAAATTTATTTTCGTAGCCCATTATTGAAACGAGCGAGGCAATTATGTACCAACTCGCAGAACAACTTTTGCGATGACGCCATTTCTCATAGATAGCCAAATCAAAAATTACCAAAATTCTCAAATAACTATTTTCGAGTTGAGTCCGATGTCGAGACGAAGCTCGATTTTTTAAATTCGATTTATGGAACAAAAAATTCTGTTCCTCCAACGAGATTTGAACCGCCATCGTACGATCGTTTTAGATATTCCGGAATTTCAATTTTTTCTGTTCAAAGTCCGAATTTCGATAGGTAAGGGGTTAGGATACTCTCTTCTTAAAAACTGAATGAAACACCATCCGTTACATTTCTTGAGGCGCTGAATTAAAATTTTTAGTTTATTTTTGGACTGAACCACTCGTGGGTCCCTGTGATCCCCAAAAAAGGTTGGGATAGTCAAATAATACATCGTTGATTACAGTTATTGAGGCGCTGAGTTCCAATTTTTAGTTCTATTTTGGATGGAACTACTCATTAGTAATTTTTTCTTAAAAAAATGAGCGTTACATCACCGTTTACAATTTCTGAGGCACTGAGTTGAAATTTACAATTAATTTTTAGATTAAACCCTTCATTTTCCTCCTATAACTCAAAAAGAGTTAATCAGAAAAATTTTTTACTAATTCATTGGGTGCTACATCTTCGAAATCATTCATTGAAAAGCAAAGTTGAGTGATGTGAGGTACACTACTTTTTGGGGCAGGTTCGTTGAGGGTAACCAAGTTCACTTCAGATATAGATCTAAGGTTTGCACGCATTCCGCAAATCTTACTTAGCAAACTGAACCAACACAAAGTTCAGACCTGGAGTAGTGCAGGTTTAAAACAAAATTCCAATGCTGCAACCCAAAAAAAAGGTTTCATCAATTCTAATTATATTAAGACTGGAAACATTAGTAATTTGATCGACTATTTAAAGAAAAAAAAAATGATTGCATAAAAATTCTTGAAAATTTAACGCTAAAAATACCGATTCCTTTCATACTATTTGTGGAATACCTTGTCGTGAGAGATATTCTCACCAGTAGGAAATTCTACAGAATTTAAGTGTGTTCAGCCACTTCGTACATAAGTACAGGTAAGCCAAAACCAAGGTGAACACTGGCGATTTTAGAGCCGGTTCTGAGAGTTTATATATTGGTTTTGGCACACGCACACAGACACACTTATGTACATATACATATGTAGGTGTGTAGTAAAATTCACGTCATTTCTTATTCATTGCTGAAGCAACTGATAAGAAATGACATAATGCGTTCGTGTACCGGTCCGAGACATTACCGAGATCTTTATCTATTGTTTTGTCATTGGCCGAACTTTGCATCTTACTTGCCTGTGTGTGCAAGTAAGAGCATACGAACAAACAATGTATTTTATATATTGTTGAATATAATACGCCGATAAGGAATGGCGTGTGTACGAGATCTATAGTCCCCACACTATTCATCGTAATTCCGATGTTTGTCGGCATTAAAGTATAAACGCCGACCATCAATAGTGAAACTAACTCATCTCTTTAAAAATAACAGCCTCATAGAAAAATACACGCGAATTTTGTTTCTGTAACTTGCAAAGATTTTTGAAACCAACGCAAGTAGCTTTACCCCATTAAAATTTAATGAAACATCGAAATGTGAAAGTTTTAAATTCATACAAACAATATTCACGGAGATTGGGATAAAACTTTAACATGAAATAGAAGGCCTCGGAAATTTCTCCGTAAAATTATTTTGAGTATGTCTCAAAATGAAGTGGCGAACGAATATTGGAAATTATAACAACTGACTGTCCCAGTAGGATATCATATTCCTCTCTAGAATATCTGAAATGTTTTCTGTGTATTATTTTTTATTTATCGACTTAATCCCCCACAAGGAGGTGAATCAACGCATACCTTTGTTCCTGTTTAACTTTAACCAAACATTTCCCTAGGTTCCAATCAGATTCCAGGGGCACAAATTCAAAATTTTTTTGTCTGACAAGCAAAAAAACCTGTTACTACTGAAAAATACTTTTGAGCTTATTTCAAAACGTGAACATACTCGTCAGAAATTTTGCTAACATTTTCTTCAATATTGATGATACGACCTTCAAATTTTCACAATACGATTTCTCGTTAAATTTTGATAACGGGAATTTTCTACGTTACAAAAATAAAATTGTAAGCAATTCGATTCGGGGGTAGATATAAAGTGAATACTTTTTCTTGCTGAATATATTTACCAATATATTTCTGTCCCATAATACGCATTAATTTTCATCATTCAGTTTGGTGAGATTTATATCTAGTTCTTTTCTGAGGGTCAAGTTCAGTATCTTGCTATGTTACTGAAAATGCGTAGCATCAGACAAAACCTTATTCAAGCCCATGCCTCGATAACTACGATACTTTTTTTCTTCTTTCGATGATAATTCGCCTTAACAGTACTAGTTTCATATAACTCGATACCAAAATTGATAGTTTAAATTTTCCAAATTACTCACCCTCGATTATCCAGTGTCCTGTAGCACCCCACCCGGTACATACACCAAAGAACTGAATGGGGAACATCTGAGGATCTTGATACCTTAATATGGGATTAGAATCTCCTTGAACACCAGCTAATATACTGCCATATTCCCATCGAATCCAGAAGCCTCGGTAATCGTTATCACTGAGGATATTTGGAGTGGCCACCTCGCACACATCTGGCTGCTGACGATTTTTACGTATTACGGATTTCGTGTTTTCCCAACCTCCGAAGAAAATCTGAAAATATCATTTATAGTACGGAAATTATGAAAAAATCCTAATTATGGCAGCAGAAAACAATTTTTATTTTTTTAATTTCCTTTGATGAATGGACTCCTGAATGTCATCATTTTTTCCTACCTCCTTGAAACTCACGAAATTTCACATCAACTGCACTGTAAGTACGAGTACATTTGGATTCTAACATCTAACGACAAGGTTAAAAAAATAATCAGCTCTCCTGCACTGTTTTACGTTTATTCTTATCAAAAGCATGCTGTTTTTCCACACTTTTTGCTAGATTTTGACTAATACCTAACTCTAAAAAATGATCGTATGTTTTTCTAAAAACGTTAACAAATCAAAATTTTTTTTATACTTCGTTAATTAATTTCTGTGCAATCAAAATTTGAATTACCTCGACTTCTTGGTTGTAGGTGGATACTTTTACAGTAAACGATGTCTGTGGCTAAGAATACCACAGTACTCAATGCCATTGAAAAATGAAAATTTTACGATCAAGAAAATTTGAAATCATTGCAAATATTAATTAAGTTAGGTTATTGGTGAAAAGATGACTAAAGCGATAATTCCACAACCGAATGAATTAATTTTATGGTAAAATGTAAAAACATGGTTGTAATAAATAGGTACTCACTCTAAAAATGGTCATTAAAGATCATCTAACATCTTTTAAAGTTTTCAGGGCCATGGGTGGTATAATTGAATTAGTGAAAAAAAAATGTAAACGACCTACTTACACTTGAACCCTAATTCACACTTGGCGAGTTTTCTAGCAACTATCCGGCTACTTGAGGTATTATTCTATTAACAGTTGCAGTCGGTACGCTATATAAGTCATTTAAAGTCAACTTTAACTTGGTGGAGAGCCTTGTAAGAATCTCGTTAGAATCCCATATAGCAAACTGCCAAGTTTAAGTAGCCAAGTGTGAACCAGGCTTTACTCTAACAAAACTAAGAATTTTCAACTAAACCTATTTTGATTTTATCGGTTTATACTTCACAAAAAAAAGGAGTCGAGGGCTAAGTAGAAGAAGACAGCTAAAATCCTCTGAGCATGTATGTAATGGAGGGCTGATTCTCCTAGTTCCATTCTTCAACGATAGTGTTTTGAGGAATGAAATCACTGTAAGGTATATTCTATATACTGATATATATAACATGCAAAACGGAGTAGTTTCATTCCCTGAAAGTACTATCTGTGTCTGGTAGTAACTACCTATAGATATATTATAAAAATCAGCCCTCTATAACATATATACTCAAAGATGAAATAAAAATCATTTCTAAACAATTGGAGGTTCTTTAGACTAAAAATTGGCAACGAACTGAATTTTTGCTATTGTTGTTCTATTCTATAGGTTCTATTGATTTTTGTGGGGCGTTTAATGTGAAAAGGGTTACTGGTACGTGAAAAATGTATACGATCTTTTTTATTGAAAATTGTTGATCCTACACTTTTTGTAATAATTATAATTTTCATTTGACTGAAAGAAAGAAAGATATTTGTGAACATATTTTCATAACTGTGGCGACGACTCCCAATCAACGGTGATGGGCAAACATGGTGAATGATTGATGTAGAATTGAATTCTACATCTACACGCATATTCAATGCGTAGTAAAATACCAAATTTCACATAGAATATGTAGAAAATAATACTGATAAGGTGACAAAGTACTAATAACATTGATAAGAGTTATCAATTTGTTTATATTCTACTCGTTTTCTACTTATTCTACATCATAAACTTAGAATATCGAATTCTACGCTTACAATACCATCCCTGGTGATGGGTGTACTTGTACTTTCTGATCTGTTGTGAGGCCAGTTCCTACTACAGTGACATAAACTCTCTTTTTGATGCATAGGTTGTACCTCATCACAACAATCTACTTTTAAAACAGCCTGAGTGGCATAGACACAAGGTCATAGTTTGTAGCTGTACACCCTTGCATCCTACAGTAACTTTCGATCTTGAATAACTTTTAAAGCTAACATTTTCAATACGGATTTCTTGTGTTCTACTTCTAAGAACTATATTATGGTGAATACAATAGTCATTGTGTTACAAGAGTGGGAAATTAGCAGTTCCACTATAAGTGTGCAGTTTGTTGTAACAGAAATACCACCTTCTCTCTTTCTTCATCATCATCACGAACACACAATATATATATATATATGTCATATGTACACTCTCATCATGAAGTGCTTCCCCTACCATTCTCGATCTGATAACGCTGTTGCTTCGCCATTTCATATTTCAGTTGTAATTTATATTTCAGTCGCTAATAAAATGTCGTCAAAGTAAAAAGTCTCAAGTTCTTTCGATCCTCGTTCTGTACGCCTCACATCACAGTTTACCTAAGCCACAAGTAAATGGTGTTAAATTCACACAAGTAGGAACTACCTTTACCACCTATTACAGACTGTAATTTTGTGATGAGTATGCATGAGTGATGAAGTTATTTCCTCATAATACTCCGAAATTGGCCTCTTTGTATTCATTATATGTAATTCAAAAATTGTACTGGAAAGAAATTCTGCTACTTGGGAATTTATCTAAAGACTTTTTTTTTTGCCAAATATTATATGGGCTTAGATGAAAAATATACTTACTTCGTAACAAGGCACACTGTCATATTGAGTTGCCGAAAGTATAATGTGGGCATCCTTTCGAGCCTTGACTCTGAAAGTTAGACAGTTGGATGTGACTGGATAATAGTTGTATTGCAATCGATCTTCTGTGTATAGTTCTATAAAAAAAAAAATGATTCATCATGTTAAGAGAGTTTCTTTTCACATAAAAGCTGTGAAAGGAGAAAATAATTGAGATAAATTTGAAGTTTCAACACAAATTATGTACAGCATAATAGTAAATTTTGTTGAGAGACGATCCCACACTACCTCTTAACCATACATTATATGTTCACACTTTACTTAACCTGTATACAAGCCTGTAATAGATTTTTGTGCTACTCTACTGGTAGCACTGACTTCGTATGTCAAATATATTTTCAACTCCGACAAACATTCAGTTTGCCACCTTTGGTGTTGTAGCATTTTGAAATATAAACGAGTTGGTTCTTAAGAAGCGTTTCTTCTCATGTCCAATCCTCGATCTTTCCCAATATGCTAGCACAGTGCAGGAAATAAAAAGTGCTTTTTTTAAATAAAAAATGTATTAATTTGTTAATTTTTCAACCTTTTTTTCTGTATATGAAGGCTGTGTGCCATTATATTGGATCAACCCCAAAAAATCATTTTTAATTCTTTGTTAATCTTTGTTGAAAATGTAAGTTGTTTGTTAATTTGTGTGAACTGTGTGTCATTTTCAATTTAAAGTCCTTAATTAAAATTGTGCCAGTTCAACATAAAATCTCATTAAATTCATCTCATTTCGTCATTCAATATTAATGAAAATGGAAATCAATTCCTGGGCACCAAGTCAAATATCAAAACAGAAAATCTGGAAAATATAGATCATACATGAAAGTAAGCTGTGGTATGGAAAACCATAGAATTTAATTAAAAACCATTGGATAATCTTTATCTTCAATTGAATACTCAATTTACACGTCAAATAATAAAATAATTATAATATATTTTGTGTTTTAATCTCTCTTTTTCTGTAATTTTGTTGCAAATTTTTTTTTTTTTTTTTTGGGTAATTTTAGCATAAATATTGATCCAGATCATACTTGCCTAAGATCAATATTTGATGCAGTAGAAACTTGCACAAAATAGGAAAATTTTTCATTGTCATCATTGTTATGCTATAGAATGCCTACATCGAAAGTAGCCATTTTGCTGAAACATCTTTGTCCAGCACTTGACTACAATCGAAACATAGTCATACAATTTATTGTTCAAACTTTTTTTATTTAACTTAAATATTTTTTTCTTAATAATTTTTTTTGAATAATTTAATTTGATTTTTATTTATTTATCATTCAATCAAATCGATATTGGACCGAGTTTTACATAATTAAAATCAATATTGAAGAATCCAGAATAAATTTTGATCAATCTGATCATACAGTACACAGTTGACAGTGAATTCTTAATAATCGACTTGTCAAACAAAATTCACAGTGATATGATAAAGAAAGAGTTCATCATTGGTAATATTAATTATTAATTGACTTTATTAATTCTTTTATTGAATTTTATTTTTTTATTTTATGACTTGTATTCCCTCATCAAGTGTTGAGCCCGTGTTACCCTTAATTATAAGTTGTCTAATGTTTCTGAGGTAGGGTAATCCTTTAAAATTTTCATCCTCATTTAATAATGTTTCATTTTGATATGAAAAAAGTCTTTGATGGCCATAATTATGATTCCTGGAGAACCACTATGGTATCCACACTATATGCAGAGAGTTTATACCCTATTACACACGATGTTGAGACAGAAGTACTATTTTTAAGTCTCAAATAACCCCTTTTTTTAAATTACAAAACTGCATCTAATACAGCTAGTTGTAAGACATACTTCAGGAACCAAGAGAAAGGAAAAGCACTCATTTACAAAGGACTTAATAATGAGTTGATAGAAAAAGTTAAAGATCTCCACACAGTCAACCAAATTTTAAAAACATTAGATGAGCGGTATTAAAGCTGCACTCAGGTTATATACATAAATGCAAAACAATTCTTTCAATAATTAAAATATAATAATAATGGAAACTTGAGAAAATTTTTAGATATATTTTTAAGATCTGCTCAAAGAATAAGAGATTGTGGAAAACCTTTGGAGAAACAAGAGGAGATCGAACAGTTATTAATAGCAATGAACATGGATTATGACATAACACGTCTCAATTTTAATACTCTACAAGGGACTAGAAAATTATAGAAATGCTTCGTGTGATGCTAATAGAAAGGTCTGATAAGTTAGATGATGAAAAAATATAAAATAATAATAAAAATCATAATTACTCACACTATAATAACAGAAATTTTAGAAATCAAACCAGTGGTAATTAAAATATAAATAATAACAATTATAGAAACCACAATCAAAACATAGAACAGGGGAAAATAAATAATAATCAAAATACAGATCAGTTTCCCTCAAATAATAATAACTATAATAGAAACCAAAATAAACAATATGAAAATTTTAAATTTTTACCAACTTTGGAAAATATAAAAATATGTTTTAAATTTCGAGGTAAAGGACATTCAGCAAATGTATGTCCATCAAAGAAAGAGGATCTACAATCCCAAAATAATAGTGTTGATGGTCAGGCACAAAGTACTAGATATGGACGAAATAATAATAGTAAACCAAAAAAAGAAACAGAAGTCCAATGGTTTATGTTGTTGCGCTATAAGGACTCTGGTTCAAAGTTAACAAAACATGATAATATTCTCTTAAATCTACTCACATTAAGAAGTCATGGAATGAAGATAGCTCCTGACTATACTCATTTAACAAAATGTATCATGTTAGATGATGGTGCAGTTGCACACATCATATTGGACTTGTCCAAATTACGTGATCCTGTAATGTTGGAAAGGCCATTAGAATTGGAATGTGCCATACAGGATATATTGTTAGTAGCCACTCATGTGAGCACCATGTTTATTTAAGTAGAGAACTTTGAAAAGAAACAGAGAGTCATTCAACTTCAGAATGTAGATTACATCCCCTCTCGGAATTTTGACTTATTATCAGGAATTCAAATAATCTGGAGGAAGGGTGCTCCATTTCTGGGTACATGGTCTTGGTTTACAGTGACTTACTCAATTAGGCTGTTCATTGGCAAAGAACAGTTGCATATTTGTCGACTGCAGCTGAATTAATTGCACTTAATGATGCATTAGACGATATCATTGTAGTCTGGAGATTAGTGGAGAGCATATTTTCTGTAACTGAACCAGTGTAAGTGTTTGAGGACAATATTTCTGCATCTTGCATTGCATCTGGGAGCAATCAGAAGTGATCCAAGTCTCTAGTGATCGAATGCTATGCCTTGTTAGAGGCCATCCCAAACAAAATCATTAAATTTGATGATATACCCTCTTTGGATCAACTGGCCAACATTCTTACAAAAGCCCTTGACCAAAAAATGTTTGAACTTTTAGTTCCAAGAATCCTCCATGTAAGTCAACTTTTTGACTAATTTTTAACCCTTCAAATTTCTAATGTTTTGGTTTTGGACTGCGGATGGGCATCGGTCTTTTAGTGCCTATCAAAAACCATAGTCCATAATTTGTTTCACTTTCACTTCATCATAATTTCATTAGGTTCCTCGTAGCTTCTCTACCTCTCTTATTGGTATCAGCATTCCCTTCAATATTCCATTGATTCCAACAGTAGTCTATTCCTAAATATATATGTTTCCTCTATAACCTAAGTTTTTTTTTATGTGATAAACAGATGTTAAGTCTCTCCAACCATATCACAAATTTTTAATCTAAAAAATCGACAAAATAAATTTTTATTGATATATATGTACTAATACAATTACCACACATTTAACACAATTCTAATCACTAACTCCTACATTAAATATTTTCATTTTTATATTGTCTGTAAACCATTTTATGCAACAATCATCTTTTATGTAACCACTGCTAGTTATAATGCTTTCTGTAGTAACCAACTCTTTATATGTAAATCATTTTATGTTTCCATTATTTTATTTTTTATGTAACTCATTCGGTAATATGGAATCACAGGGAGGTGTTGGGAGATGATCCCACACTACATCATAACTGTAAATTATATGTTCTTGGTTTACTTAACCTGTATAAACATCAGTAACAGATTTTTGTGCTTCCCTATTAGTAGCACTGACTTCGTGTGTTAAATATATTTTTGACTCTGACAAACATTCAGTTTGCCACCTGTATAAACAAGTAGGTTCTGAAAAAGTGTTTCTTCTCATATCCGATTCTCGATCTTTCCCAATAAATTTTTACTCTGAAAAACTGGTCACAAACATTTTCTTAATTTTTTGGACAATATCTGGAAATCATAATGAATTAATTTCCAATATTTTCTCTATAGTCTATCTCAAATAAGGAAGATGTGATATCATATGAGTAGATGGATTAGGGGAAAAGAAAAAGATAAAGATTCACATACATATCTCCACTTATAACCTAGGTACCTAACTTGCTGCTTTGATTATGTTGAGCATTCACCCTAATGGAGTGTTGAGATATTGTGTCCATCCTCTGGCCTGTTAGCAAAAAAATCATAGACAATACATTCTTATGCAGAAAAGGATATTTTTAAATAAGTCCAGTATGTTTATTAATGCGTGTTCTGATGTCATATTTAGGGTGGATGTTCTATATCTTCAAGATTGAAACCAGGATATCAAAAATTATTGTTACAGCACAAAAAAAATAAATTTTCTTGTAGTTTTTAATGAGGTATTTTTTATTTAAACATTAGATAGAGTGTGTATAAGTGTGATATAAATGGGTACACTTGTGTGTATAAAGTGCCTACAGCTTTTGTTTACTTTGGTGTGGTAAGAGAAAGAAAAGGTGGCTGAAAACAGGCAAGTTAGTATCTAGGTTACATAAATAATGTAGATATCTGTGTTCACACCACTCAATAAAGGCTACATCCACAAAATAATGTTGTTTACAAATATGTTTTTGCGCTTTATATGTCACTTTGAATTATGAAAGTCTCTATGATGTCACATCATTCTTATTTGGGATAGACTATAGTAAAACCCTACAGATATGAGTCCAGCAATATGCCATTTTGTATCCTACAAATCATAAGTAAATTTAATGATATTACGTTAAATTTCAAAAATTTTCAAATTTTTAGATTGTTTTATCAATTTTATAAAGCTTTGTCACGGTTTCACTTAAAATTTATCTACACCAAACAGATTAAAGGGCCAAAAAAACAAGCCTCTTTTATACACGATTTTATGGGAACAAAATATCCAATCAAATTTATCAAATGCAATTGCACGAAAACCATTGCTTGAAGAAAGCTGTAATTTTGGTGAAACATTAGCATATGTTTGATAAATATTCTGTGTGAGTATTTTGCTGGAATCGTACCACTGTTTCTTGAGATATAGCTAAAATTCTGAAAGGGTTATGTGAATTGAACTGTAGATACAAAATGGCGTATTGCCGTACTTGTATCTAAACGGCTTCAACTATAGTCTTCTCTTTAGGACTATTGGCATAGTCGTTGGACAAAATTGTAAAAATACTCTAAAGAAAAATTTTTTCTCGAGAATGTACCACTAGAATGACGTGTTTTTGCTCCATGAATTGGTTTCGTCACCATAAATAATAAAACTGTACGCTCAAGTTTAAAGTGTCGTTTTTCCAATCAAAAATATAGGTACATGTCAACGAGACAAAGAATGTGGTTTGAAATATTTTTACAGTTAATTTTTCGCAGTTAATGATGTAATATTAAAGCTAGTTGTTATATCCAGTGGAAAATCCAGAAGTTTCTATAAGTAATGGCCAGATTCTTAAAATTTTTAGCCTCTTATCATCCATCTATACGAATACCATCCCTCTTGTACGAAAATCTACTATGATAATATGGACGCGATGACCACCAAGTATAATTTAGACCAAAGGGGACTGTCCTTAGAGGTACCACCGATTACATCGTAATGAAATTACACAGACAGAAACAAAAATATCGTTAAAATTTTTGGTTGATCGATTTTGATAATGAGCTATTTGGTTGGTATTGAAAATTCTTATCTCATACGAGCAGGTGAACAAACAACACGAAAGCCACGTATGAATTATATCATGAGGAGAACAAATGTCAATTTCTCGCGGATTGTTTAAGAAAATTTATAAACGATATATTGATTTCCTATATAATAAATTTCTCACATTACTGACCTCCGCGGAATTAGGTAATTCGCAGTCATTTTACGCGCTGAAAAAAATTTCGAAAAACTGAAACATGGCGTGTGAACTTTTTCCAAATGCGAGTGATGAACAAGGGCGTAGCTAGAGCTATTTTGTTATGTGGGATTGGGAATAAATAACAGGTATTGAGCGACTTAATTTTTTTTTTGAGAAGGATGGGGACTTGCTGTCCAAAAGTACCAATATGCGCAGAAACTATTCATTACTTACAAACAGCGAGCTCAAAAAATTTAAACTGCTCAATTTAGTACACAAAAGAAAAAAAAATTATATAAAAGGATAAGGGCAAAGAATTTTTTGGGTGATCCACCTATAATTGCGTCACTTGCGGGCTCAAGGTTTCATTCATTCCTTCGTCCTTTTCATTAAAGTGACAGGGATAAAAAGAATTAGCTACGTGAAGAACTACTAAAATTATTAACAAAAAAAAAATCAGACTTACCAAAATGGCGTCGTGGAAAATACATGATATTAGATGAAAAAATCCAAAATTTAATAGCTAAACTTGTAAAGAATAATATAACGACAATTTGGACTGGTTCGATGCGAAAAAGTGTGCGAGTATTTTAATGACACAGCTATTTACTGTAGACTTGAGAGGAAACTGCAGCGTTATCTTCAAATTTTGAATGAAAAAAATGGGATAGTCTCATTGTATGGTGTCATAATGTTGATAACGAAACACTCGATAATTAACACAGAAATATATTTTTTCAACGTGTTCGTTGTTATTTCGCGCAACTATTTAAAAATGATGACGATTACTGATGAGTAATATGATTAAGGGCACCATTGAAGAATGACGTGTAGTAAAATAGGTAGTACACTACAAAAAAGCACGCAAGAGCGGGAAAAAAGAAAGGATCTTTGCAAAAAAAAAAAAAAAAAAAAAAATCATTAGAATTTGGCTATTTTCTAATGGAAAATTTTCTCTTTGCATTTTGCAACACCAAACCAAATAAATTAAGTTAAAAACGAATTTTTAAAAGATACACTTTTTTTTATTTTTTGGCTTTAGCTTCATGCGAAATAAACATTATTTTGTTGCGGAAGGTTGGCTGCAGTATTGGTATATTTTAAAATCGTAGTAGTGAGTAGTATGTGTGCGTGTGTCGCATCACATGAAAGCAGCGCTGAAGTTGGTCATCCTGTGTACTTCAACAAATTGAGTGAGTATAATAAGAAGGTATAAAAATAGGGTTTTTAATATTCCTTAGGCCTTGATTGAACAAAAAGTAGGGAACTGCAATATGACGCGAAAAATATTCTTGGGCGCATGCCCACTTACAAGGTGAATATCTCTCATGGTTTGATAATTTTCATGCACGACTCGATCAATTTCTTGCACGACTTGACTACTTTCTCAGTTTTTTCTTTTTTCTAAAGTAAAATTATTAAATTAATTAGATATTTTGAAAACAATTTTTTGAATAATTTTTCTGGAACTGGGGATGAGGAGTGGGAAGATAAAAAGCAAAATTATTCATTCTTATTTTCTATATAAACTCATAAGAATGGCTATAAAATTGCCTGTGTTTGCCCAGGTTTTGACTTTCCTTTACAAAAATAGCTGCTGGCTACCTTCTTGTTGAGAAGACTTTTTCATAAGGTATACAACAGTGGTGACAACACAATTTTTTTGCTACATTGTGGGTGTCTAGAAGAGCGTTGCATTTATACAAAAATTTAGTGTAGTAAGCTGGCGAGTTACGCTTGTGAGACAAATATTTTTACAGATCTAGACACTTAGGGTGCCAAAGAAGAAGTCTTCCAAAAAAGTGGGAATTCTATATCCCACCTTTCTAAATAAATTTGCCAGAAGGTAGTAAGGGGTAGACCAGGACAAAACAAGTTGACCTCATCCACAAACACCTTCATCTTTGATGAGAGACTCTTAAGTCACTTTTGAATCAGCTGTTTGGCTGATAGCCATTATTCTTTTTCTGGCTATTTTTGTTAGTATTCTGCACTTGAGTTATTGGCTGAGCTATTTAGGCTCTAAGCTGTGCTAATTTTCCATTCTCTATTGATATTGCACTAATAGAATGTGAGTTCTTCGAATAGGATAGTTCATTATCAGTACTTTTGGCTAGGTGATCTAAATCAGCTGTCATATTTATTATTGTTGAACATACAGCTGCCAGTACCTGCACAACATGTTGGGGAAATTGTTTGCAGAATTGGTTGGCTATTATCGACTTTCTTCCATAGTTTAGTCATGAAGGTGGGGGGTTTGTCATCTCCTATCTTCATTCTATCCATTATTTTATTTTTGATTTTGTTTTATTAAAGATAATTTGTACTTATTGGTAGAACCAAGCGTATTTATTTTCTTCTTCTGGCCATGATATTTAGAATTCCTCTAATGATTTGTGGAGGCATTCCTCCTCAAATACGTGAATAAGGTTTGTCGGATTGCATATTTTTGGTTTAGAATCAACCATCGAGGAGACTTAACCAGATATCAAATTCATTTGGTAAGAATTCTGGTATATTGATCCTTCATCTATAGAATGCCAGATTTTGCTCAGTTCTTGTATTTAACAATTGTACTAATTATGTTATGAGCTCGGGGGTCAATGTTGGTGTTTTATCACTGCCTCCAGCTGAAGTACTTGGGTGCAGATTTTCTGAGTCAATTAGGTTTGGTGGTGCCATTTGATTGGAAAGGCATTGTTGGATTTCAGCAGAATTTGGAAAACAGACCCTGTATTTGATGTGCCCATTGGAGGAGTTACCATGTCTCTACTTCTTAGGGATTTGATAGACAATTTGTTTGGGTGAACTGCTGTACCTAGATGTTCCATTTCTAGATATCTGATTTTCTTCTTATTTTCTGAGAGTTTGAGGCCTTCAAAGTACCTTGAGTATGTTCTCCAATGTCTACTTTTGTTCCTCCTGGCAACTATATTTTGGAAGGGGAATCTAAATTATCACTTAGTAGACAAAACTTTGGCAACAAGGTGTATTTAGTCAAAAAGTAAAAATAAAATTGTAAAAATTGAAATAAAATTGTGAAAATTTTACTTTTACTTTTTGATTAATAACTGAGTTTTTTGCCAGCACATCATGACACTTTAGTACAAGCACACAGTGCCAAATGACACCACAACATATGTCACAGTCAACTCAGTGAAATATATTACATGGTGGATGATATTTCAACAACGGAGGGTGTTGTGTAGTTTTGCATGTTTACCACAAATCATACACAATTTATAAGGAGCCAAGATTTTGGCAAACATTAGCGATTTTGTAGCCAATTTTGGGCCTTATATACTGGCTCCTTACAAGCATACATAGACACATATGTACGGAATACATACATGTGTGTGATGACTAATTACAATGTTATCTTATCGTTATCATAGCAGTGGAGAAAATACTGCACATCCACTGATAAGCCAGATTGTGACATCATCTGAGACATGAATTATCAATTAGTCAGTCTGGATGTTGCATCATACTTGTGTAAGTTTTCAAGTAAGTACAAACAAACATACAATGTGTTTAACATGCAGTGTACAAAATTAGTCATCTTGGGATGACAACTGTTGTTGAGAGGCTGGGCTGCTAACCTCTTACGAGTAATCTAATCCTCACAAAATGCTTACAAATCACATTTAGGCTCCTAACACTCGCTCATTAAGGTTCAACATTTTCTCTTTCAACATTTTCTCTTTCCACTAACTTGCAAACCTCAGCTTATTCAACCAAGAAAATAAATATATTCTTTGATTCTAAGCCTCATGTCCATCCTGCAGTATTCCAAAAATCGAACTGCTTTCATTATGAAGATCAAATAATACACCTACTTTACATTTCTCACTTTTCACCACTCAACCACACTCAAAAAATCACCTCATGCATCGTAACCATTAACTGAGTTCCTATTCTCATACATTATATTCATCCTCTCGCATCTTTCGTTGTTCTCACATGTTTTTGTAAACTTTGGTTGTAGGTAGATAATAAAGTCTACTTCACATCTACACATATAGACCATCTAACGTTAAGGTGTTAAATAGTTTAGCACACAGACTTGTAAACTTTAATCATAAAACAAAACCTGTCATTCAAATGTAACGAGTTTGTAAATTCCATAATCACTCATGACGTTTACTAAACTTAGCGATGAATAAGTTCGGTTTTAACAGGAATTTGAACGATGAATCAGCTGGATTTAACTTTGTTTCAATACCATCTGACTTATACATACATTAAACATTTGACGGAATCAGGCCTAAATCTTATTACAATAACCACTGATAATAATGTCTCCTGGGACTCGTTATTAAAAATCTTAACCAATTTTTAAATACTCTGCTTTTGAGTAATTCCTTCCTTGTGAATAAGTTTAACGATGTGTTTTGATTAGGCAATGATTTTCAACCTAATTTTTGATAAAGATTCTTCTTGTTCACGACATGTATTCGCAATGGCAAATTAGAGGAGGAAAGCGGTGAAAACTGTCCACCCAGGGCCCCTCTGAAGGGGGCCCTTTATTGGTTTCAATGAAATATAATCAGAGAAAAATTATGAATTATGAACAGTGTGTCTACCAGACTATGGGTATGACGATGATGGTATATCAAGAACTCCTCCAACAAAGAGGAGAGTTCCGTTTTCGTTTCGTTATTTATTCAGAAAATCGAAGCTGTGGCCTCAAAATGAAAACCCACCCTTGTTACCCTTCGCGCCTCTACGTATTCGATATTTGAATGACGGAAAGTTCTTTGCTGGGAAAAAAAAAAGATTTCTTAAATTATTTTTCCAATATTCTATCGAAGCACGTTATTTCAGAACTTTCTTTAGCATTCGTTTTAACTAGGACTTACGAAAAGAATAAACACGAAAAAAAAACAACGCTAATAATGAGAAAATTTTTAAAATTTTTCGACTTTGTAAACTCAACTTCAAAAATATATTGGCTCACGTCTTCAATTTTCAGTAACTTAGAATTTTTCACTAAATTACTCCTTATTAATTCACAAAGATAACTTTTCTTTTACAAGCTTATCGTAATTCTTATGCACTAAGCTTGTTTAAAACTACGCATTTAACAGGGTCAGATTTTCCTTGAATGCATGTTTTATGCTTCTCTAAATCACAACAATCACACAATTCGGAATTGTTTAACAAAATAACCTAAAGGATTTTCACTGCGTTGACTGAAAAATTCATTTTCAATACCCTCCATAAAATCATCACCGGCTTGATTCGTTTCAGAAACACACTGAGAGTGTTCTTACCGACTGCGTACGGAGGAGGTTATATGTTTGGTATGTCCTATCTCTGGAACTAACCTAATTTCGTTCGCTCAAAACAAATGTCTTAGGTACTTACTAGATTTTAATGAAAGTAGGCTCAAAGTATTGCTGACCATCCGGAGAATGTCCTAGACTATTTATATTTGAAAATTATAAAATTAGAAGGGTCTAACTAAAGAGAATGAGAACTTGAACTTTGAAAAAATTATTGTCATAAATTTGGGCATATCTACCAATAAGAGCTACTCATTTAGATTAACGCAGTTCGTTTTTTTTTGTTTTTTTTAAATAAAATTGATTGCTATCTGTAACGAGAATATTGGTTACAAAATAATTAAATACTCATAAATGTTAAAAGGTTGTATTAAACAAGATATAAAACAGTGAAATACTAAATAGTAATTTTAACAGATAAGGTAATTTAAGGTAAAGGAGAGAGATAAAATGTACATAGTTACATGAGTTTTTATAGTTAGAAGTTTTGGGAGGAGAATATGGCGATTTCTTGGAGAGTGGAAATGGTGGTGATATGATTGGAGAGTTATGACAATACAAGTTTAGATATTGTCCAATAGGAGTTTAAGGAAATGACATAAATGGTGATTTTGGGTATTTGCAATATCTGCAGAATGGTTTCATAGAAAAGAGTTGTTATGAAAAGGCAAGTAAAGACTTGTTTACATGACGTCAATATAATGAGAATTGTTTTAGGTGATTGATATATATGTGAAATATATATATATAAGAGAGAAATATTATGAATGATACGAAATTATCATTACACTATCTCATATTAACCAATATTTTTGGGAGGAAAGTCCCACACCCCCACTAAACAGTTTTTGGTGGAGGGGGTCCCCACCTCCTTATTAAAAAACAGAACTTATCAAACCCATTTTCCGGATAATTTGGTGTCACAAGGTTTTCGTTACATTCTATGGTTATCGTACAATTATCAAAGTTTGGCCAGCCTTTTGAACTTAGAACTGCAGTCAATCATTCAACTTAGCTTATTTTTCGTCTCATACTTCGTTAGAATAAGTACGATTTTTCCCATCCTTGGAGCCTCAATACTCTAAAGCTCACTTTGTCGAGTACGCCTATAGTGTGACCTAGTTTTTGGTTAATTTAAATATTTTATTGTTAAAAAATTCGTAGAGGACCGAGAAGAACGTGCCGAAAAATTCAAGTATTGTTTTCTCTCCGAAGCCATTCAGAAGTCATTTAAATTCATTTTTAAGCAGTATGACGCCTTTCGCGTAACCTTGAAAAAGGAAGTGTTGCCTACAGTTGAAAAATACTGCGTAAGATTGCGTTTTATTTCACTCCACGGAATAATGATGATGACAATAACATATTTTTGGTGAAGGAGAATGAGATTAAACCCTACAGACGAGGAAAAGTCTGTTACATCCTAAAAAAAAAATCAATAGGCGTCAAACTACTCCCCATAAACCAGGAAAATGCGTTCGTCACTGAAAAACACTTTCTAACTTCGAATCTAGAGATGTGGCCGTCTGCAGCTAAATTTTATGTCTAATTTTTTTTTCTATGTCAACTGTCGGCCAAACGTTGCAAAATTTTGTCTCTTCGAAGATGACGCCTATTTTATAAAAATTTCACTACGACCAAATTTATGATGTCGGAATAATTTTTAATATAAATTAAAATTTTTTCCTGTCATTTCCGATGTTTAATTTGGGTGGCGATTAAAAAGGAAGAAGGAAGATGATTTATTATTTAAAAATGGATGCTACTATGTAGTCAACTATGGGTTAACGTTAACCGATCCTCCTCCTAGCACACAGTATAGATGTACAAGCTGCAAGGGTACCTCCGCAATGGTAGTAACTACAAGCTTTTTCTGAAAAATTCTACTAACAGTTTGCCTATTTCCATGTAACGTTCTTGACCCAGGCATATGCAATATTGGCTTGTGTTACTTCTGGCCGCAATAATACTGTGGGGGAGTATGTGGCCAGTCTCCGAACCATTTATCTCAACAATAATAAATTATCACATAGCGCAATTTATCACCAGGAGTGAGATTAGCTATCTAATGTGGTCTGTCACTGATTTTGTTTCTTATTTTTTTGTCGATTGTTGCTACTTGAGTTAACAATTCAAATCCTAGTCTGTGTGCTTCAGAACTCAATCAATCTGCTATATCATTTTTGAAACATAAACCCAATTCGTAGAGCCAGTGTTCAGTAACTGGGATATTGATATCATGGATTAAAAGAGCAAGGATGTTTTGCCTCGTTGCTCAGTTGTAAAAAAAATTCCTGTTCCAAAATACTGGAACTATAGGAACAAAAATTTTTCTTTTAGTTTGCAAATATCTCAATAGTCTTGTATATTGCTATTTGGAAACATAATGCATGACAAGAGCGTTTTAGTGATGGTTGATTAATCAGTAAGTATCGATTTTATCGTAACTCTGAATATCGAAAAATATCTACCTAATTCCATTATCAATAATATACCTAATATCGAATATACTGATTTCTGTCTCAAGTTGTAATTCTAAAACTCCAGATCAAAAAAAAAAATTGTAAATTGAAAATGAAATTGAAACACTGATAACAACACTCAAAACTCAAATTAAAGTTAAAAAAACTCAACTCACTAAAAGTATCGATAATTATTGATATTATCAATACTTCACATCAAATTATTATAGAGGATGAGGATCAGAGATGAAACAAGAAAGAAAGATTTAAGCGAAGTTCCGTCCAAGAAGCTAGTGTATTTCAGAGAAGATACATAATTTAAGTAAAGTACATTTAAGTGTGATAAACGAATGTTAACGGAAATGAACGAATGAGCGGCGGAACTGGTAAATCAGTGTAGCTGTGAATAGATATAAATAAATTATGTATTTGTGTAGTCGTGTGTTCGCAGGAGTGAGAGGGGAGAAGGATTGATGGTCTCAACACCCCCCTACAATCTTTTGAACCAATCACGACTGCGGGTATTACAAAAGTGTTTTAAAATTTAAGGAGTTGTTACATTTAAATAATTTATTATGTGAAAAAAAATAATCTAACATGAATTAAAAAGGTATAAAAAATGGTAAAAAGTTTTTATATAAAAAAATGGTAACTAAATTGGACGTGTATGATAAGTAAGTATTTTGAATATTTAACATATATATATATATATATATATATATATATATATATATAAAAGGTAGATTAATTATAGTAACATGCATTTTTTTTTTTTGTTTTTTACAGGTATGAAGTTAAATAGCATGCAATAAATAAGTTAAGTATAGGTAAGGTATGTTTATTTAAGTTCGAAATTTAATTTATTAATTATTAATGTGAAATGTTTTGTTTGGTGGTGTTGCAGGTATGGATCTGATATTGGAGTTGACATTTTATGGATCAAGATTTGGGGATTCAAGAATTTTATGGGTTAATGAAATTTGCTGCTTACTGGATAGAGCTTTTGTAAGTAAGTCAGCTAATTGGTCTTCAGTAGCTATTTGTTTGAATATGAAGATTTTATCGTTATAGGCCTGGGCAAGACCATAACAGTTAATCATTAGAGCTCGAAGACGTTTTTGACCTCCTCCAGAAATAACATGTATGACAGAAATATTGTCTTCGTAGACTGTTACAGGAGTGTCAACTGAGAATTCACGGTTGAGGAGCCAAGCAATCTCGATATCCTCAAAAGAATCGTGAAGAGCGATCAATTCAGCTGCTGTGGATGAAGAAGCATGAATATTTTGGCGATGAATGCCCCAATTTACAAGGTCACCGTACATAGTAATTAGGTAACCAGTTATAGATTTTCCTTTTTCTAATTCTGTTAAATCAATAGGTTGATCATCGATGTTGGGGGCATAGGATGCATCGACATAGGCGGATATGCCTTCGGAGTTTGATCTGTAAACGAGTGCAAGATCAATAGTGGATTTCAAGTATTGGATGATTCGACGTACGTGATTCTTTTTGGTGTCGTCAGAACAATTTTGGAATCTTGAAAGGTATCCACTCGGTGTGGTTGGTTGCTAAAAGGATGTCATCCACGTAAATTATCATAAAGGTAATGCCATCTGATTCATCTTTACAAATGTAGACACATCTGTCGATTTTGGATTTAGTAAAATTGGAGGTAGAAAGATGAGTATCCAGTAAGTCTATCCAATTTTTACTTAATGTTTTTAGACCATAGATGGATTTTTCAAGTTTTAATAATTTAGTCTTATCGACATTGCAACCTAGTGGGATATTCAGATAGATGTCATTTATAATATTAGAATTAAGATAGGCTGTTTTGACATCGTATTGAACCAGTTGTAGGTTCATCATGTTGGTTACGGATAAGATCCACCTAATTAACCAAAGTTGAACAACAGGTGCATAGGTTTCTGTCATAGAATATTCGGATTGATCCATGAATCCTTTTACTACGAGTCTAGCTTTGGGGCACATTATTCCTCTTTCATTGGCTTTGGCCGTGAATATCCAACGTGTATCAATGGGTTTTACGTTGGGTGGATGATCTACAATTTTCCACACATGAAGGTCTGACATTGATTACAGCTCATCATTGATAGCCTTTAGCCACTCATTCTTAAATGGGTTTTGATAAATGTCACTAAATCTTACAGGCATACAGTCTTCTATAAATTGTGAGTTTTCTAATGAGGCTTGTTTTAGCACATTGACCCTGTAGATTGCCTCTGTTTCTTCTTCTAAAGGTTTCACTTGCAATTCCTCAGGTCTACAGGTAAAATCGGCTAATGTTTTCGTCTCATCAAATTTTATATCACAGGATATGTAGGATTTCATTTTTATGGGGTCTAACACTTGATAACCTACATTCAAAAATCCGATTAGAATAGTTTTCATTGCACGGGGTAAGAATTTTGGGTCGAGATGCTCCTCTTCATTCTTCTTGGCTTTGACTGCTGATTGCTGTCTCTGTTCAATCAGAACACGTTTATAAGCTATAGCACCAAAAACTCAAAGGTGGGATATGTCGGGTTTAGTCCCATATAATTTTTCATAGGGGTAATATTTCCTAAATTGACGCGAGTTGGACTTCTGTTGATTATGTAGGCAGCAGCTAATACTATTGTTGACCATAATTTAAAGTCAATTTTGGCGTCGTATAATATGACTCTAACTTGTTCGAGTAGGGTTCTATTTTGCCTTTTGGCTATTGCGTTTAATTCGGGGGTATATGCCACACCATCATCTAAAGTGATTCCCTTTTTGAAGCAAAATTATGTCATTTTTGTATCGGAGTATTCTTTTGCTTGATCTGTTCTTAATACAGAGATGGGATTATTAGGAAATTTAGTGTTGAATGACAGATAATACTCTTTAAATTTATCAAAGGCTTGTGATTTTTTGTGAATTGGGAAGGCAAGAGTATATTTCGAATAATGGTCGATAAATGTTATAATGAATTTTTCTCCGTTGAATGCCTCTTGAAAGGGTCCCATGATATCTGATGAGATTACTTCTATTCTCCTATTTGGTCGAGTTCTCACACCATTATGACCAAGTCGGGTGGATTTGGCTTTTATGCAGATTTCACATGTGGCAAAGTCATCATCCCTAAAAACCAAATTTTGGGGCTTCCTACAACTACTTTAGATAAGGCTTTAAGGCTTTTGCCACTTAGATGACCTAATCTTCTGTGCCAAAGTGTTTTAGTTTTATTAATATTTTTCTTGTGCTTTCTATTTATTCCGACACTTGTCCTCAGATTTGGAATAAATCTCCTGAGGGGCTGCTTCCACTGCAGCATCTTGTAAATTTTGGGTTTGGTCAATGCTTTCCTGTTCTTTATGTGGAATGCTAGTTTCTGCCTCAATTAGTTATTCAAAATTTTGATTTTGATCATCTATATGATCTTCCTGATCTATGTTAGTATTAGGTACAGGCATACACACGAGCTCCCAATAGACTTTCTGTTCTTCTTCATCTTCCACTATTTCATAATCTATCTAATACATGGAACCTCTCTTTGGAGCGGTTATGGTGATTTCACCAGTTTGTTTATTTATGATGTCTGCATGATCAGTGTCAGTTATGATCTTGAAAATTCCTGATTCCATGATTTTAGCACCTGACCAAATATCAAGGCTTAAATCAGGATTGTAATAGACTTCTTTTAAGTGAAAAGTAGAAAATTCTGCTTTAGAATTGCAGAAATTGACGTACATAGATCCGACATGAGTGGGATTTACAAATATTCCTTTTTTTTAGCACAAAGTGCCCTAAGGGTATTGTCAACCTTACATATGTTTCTTAATTTCGAAAGATCGTTGACCATGTAGTCATCTGCTCCATTGTCTAGTAACATCGTGTGGAGTTGGTTTTTTGAGGGGACAGATTTCACTATCGATGTCATCAAAGCTTAAATGGTTAAGATTTGAATGTAACATCATTGAATATTTAACACAAAAATTGGATTTATCATTTGTTTTATTTTGGGGGTTCGTGTTTGTTGAATTTTGGGATTTCAAACTACTATTTTGATTAGTGGGTTGAGGAGTGTTACTAGTAGTAGATTTTTCATTAGGGCATGTTCTTGACATGTGTCCTTTTTTATTACATCTAAAACATGTAACCTCAATTTGGGAAATGTTATCTTTTGAAGGATAACTATTTAATTTTTCTTGATTATTTTTGTGATCATTCAGATAACTAGTAGTTTTGTAATTGAAATTTTGGTTATTAAAATTATTATTGTTTCAAAAATTTCAAAAATTTCTTTTTTGGTTCATGGGTTGATATGATGATTTTGGCTGATCAAACTCGGGAAAAGTTTTATTAGAATATTCAATACGATCACATTTTTCTAGTATCATTTTTGTGAGCCTGACAGTAGTTCGTTTTTCTATTTCTAATTGACAGAATTCGGAGAAGACAGTATCAAATTTTTTGGGTAAAGACATCATCAATTAATCAATTTCATCTGCTTCAGACAAGGGATAGTTAGCATCACGTAGTTCTTCCACAATATTTGAAAAATATTCTAAGAATCTACGGATGGTACCTCTCCTTGGATCGAAACGAAGGGACTGAAATTTAGATTTTAAAACCATGATGTTAGTAGGTGTCTGATTTCTATATCGAGCATCCAAAATTTCAAAAATTTGAGAAACAACATCGCAGGTTTTGACATGATGAATGATTCTTTTGTCAAGTCTTTCAAAAATGTGGGCTTTGGCCCGTTCCTGAGTTTGGAAGAATTTAAGCCATTTAGAAGTAAGGCGTTCTTCAGATGAGGTATAAATATAGCTTGTTTCTCGAGCCGTAGGAAAAATTGTGGAGTGGCAGCCTTTACCAATCAGGGTGCTTATGACAGTTGCACGCCATCCCTCATAGCCATTTCCACGGAAAATATTCGAAACTCTATCATTATTTTCAGTGTTCATAATGAATGAATTGACTGAATAGAAAATATATTAAAAAAAATTAAAAAAAATAAAATAAGGATATCAATCCCCAGCAAATGCTGCAAGAAAAGGATTGCCGTTCCTGTGTTAACCAAACAATGTAAATTAAGACAATAGTATATTGGTTTGTCCGGGTGTGTTTCTCGAGTAGGTCCACACAGGGCACGAGAGAACACACGTTAAAGATGCAATTGGACACTTCCCTTTTTAAAATAAATAAATAAAATAACAAGACTTTTACAACCCAAGATGATTTGTAATTGAATTCAATATTCGAAGTAATTAAAATGATGATGAAATTAATAAAATATGAGGGTGAAGTGAAATTAGCTACTTTCAGACCAGGGAATGGGCAAAGGAAAACTAAAAAAAGTATTTGGATAACAGGGGAAAGAATTTGATCTAATTCTGTATTCCAACAAAACAAAATAATTAAAGACTAAAGAAAAATAAATTAATATGATCAATGGTGATTTGAAATAATGATGCACCAAATGTATTATATGAATGAGATAAAATATTTCAATTGGTTACGAGAAAAAAATCACAACACACAGTAAAAAAAAATTCGTATATGAAAAAAAAAATTGAAATTTAAAATTTAAAAGACGGAAAAATATTTTCATATTGCAGTAATAATTGATCATAATTGAGAGTAGTGTGTGATAGAGAGAAATAAAAAATTCAAGGTTGAAGAAAAAGAATATTAAATATTAAATTTGAAAAAAATTATCGTTAAAATATTGGCGACACAATTATGCAACGGCAAAATTTTGCAAGTTGCTACAAAATGGTGGTTTAAAAATAAAAAACCACGCCAACGTATTTATTCAATGAACGTAGATAAGAGTTTGTAGGTTCGTTGCACTTAACAAAGGTTGAATGTACAGGTTTGAACAAAAGAACAAAACGAGCCGTGCTTGCGTCACAAATTGTACACTCTAAGACAAAAGTGGCTGCAAAAGTTTGCAATGAACTTGACGAAATTTGTACTTAGTTAAATTTTGAAAAAGGTCAAAATTATTTGAAAATAACGGTATTTTCAAATATACAAGATAAATTTTGATGTCGAAAGATTAAATAGTGCAAAAATACAAAATAAAATACGAAAAAAAATACGAAAAAATTACGAATAATATGTTTTTTTATTACCTGTTTTAAGCGGAAAATTTTCGTTTGATATCTTTTTACTGATGATTTTTTTTGATTTTCAGGTTCAAATTTATGGAGATGATGTTCTGTACGATGAAGGTTGAACTGCGCTTCGGTTGTGGAGGACGTACTTCGGTGAGTATTTAAGTTGAATTTTGATGTTTTTGTTGATGCCAAATGATGAACTTTGATTGAGATGATGAATACCAATTTTGATGATGATGATTTTGAAGCTTTTACATTGTTTTCTGATCAGTTTCTGATGGCTCAAGACGATTTATTATCAATTTGATGACTACGACAAATTAGTTCATACACAAGCAGGGCAGACATTAATGACTTTACCAACTTTTGAGCAATACAAGCAGGGTTCTAAACAGTTGAGTAATCGACGAATCTTGGAAAAATTTTGAAAACTTGGCCGGATTGTACACAAGCAGGGCAAATCCAATTCAGCAAACGACGAAACTCATTAAACGTTTACAGCACTCAAATATTTTTTGATGATAAAAAAGATTATGACTCGAAAAAAAATTAATTAAGTTGGAACTATGTTACCCAACAAACAAGAAAAAAAATTACAAAAATGACTAAAAAACAGAATTATTCACGAAATAGCTTAAAAGATTTGACTAAAAAAATTCATAGTATTAAAAGATTTTAAATTTTTTTTTAAATTTTTGTTTCAGGTACAAGGACTGTTACCGAGCAATGCTACCATATAGAGGATGAGGATCGGAGATGAAACAAGAAAGAAAGATTTAAGTGAAGTTCCGTCCAAGAAGCGAGTGTATTTCAGAGAAGATACATAATTTAAGCAAAGTACATTAAGTGTGATAAACGAATGTTAACGGAAATGAACAAATGAGCGGCGGAAGTGGTAAATCAGTGTAGCCGTGAATAGATATAAATAAATTACGTATTTGTGTAGTTGTGTGTTTGCAGGAGTAAGAGGGGAGAAGGATTGGTGGTCTCAACAATTATCAATACTTATCAATACTATTTTTTATCGATATTTAACATCACTAGAGCATTTAAATTCTAAAACAATGAAGTATAGGAATATGGAACAAGCACCTTGTCATAAAAGTTGCAGGTACATATTTGAGAGACAGATAGTGAGAGAAAGAGAGAGCTATGAAGAGGTATTGCTATATCTCTCATTCTATGAAAATTTATCTGAATTAGATTAAATCCAGAAAAAAATAATTTAAGTGGTTTTTGAAACTTCCTTTTATACGATTTATTAAGTAAGTTTGACAAACATAATTATGAACAAATTAAGAATGATCTCTAACATTTACAAGCATTACAAAGTAATAAATCACTATATTTATGCAAAGAAAGACAGTATAGGAGTCTGTTGACAGAAAAGTTCCTCTCAGATCCATGCCTAACTTATCTCATGTATTCACCTCACTCACATTTTACCTTATCAGTTATCACTCTTGTTCACCTCTCAGCATTTATTTCCATTTGAATCTTCGATTAATATATGCACTTGAGATAAAATAAAATGATTAAATTATGACCAACTAATTCAATTCCAATTAGTTACTCAATTATACACCAGAAAATGTGAAATATTCATACAATCTCATATAAATAAAATGAATTTCCACTAAGCCTAAGGTATTACATCGAACAGTTATTGGTACATTGGAGGTTGGACTAATGACGAGGAGGAGTAAACTTTATCTTCAATGTCTTCATTTCTGCATCATATCTTTCACATAATTCATTAAGATGATGATGAGAAGAAAAATTAATATTTTCTTCCTTATATTAAAACTTTTAATTAATATACTCCCTTAAGATGAAATGAAATGATTAAATTATGACCAAATAATTCAACTGCAATTAATTTAATTAAACACCAGAAAACGTCAAATATTCATACAATCTAATAATAAAATTTCAAAACAATTAATCTAATCAGCTTTGATTTTGTTCTTACATTGTTTTTGTAATTATCCCCAAACATGTTTTCCACAATATAATCAGAACTTAGTTCTTTCTAATAAGACCCAAATCATTTGTGTGTGTTTTAATGCTCATTAAAGCTTTTTAAAAATGTGTGTAGTTCAAAATGAATTAAAAGTAAGTTTCACATTTGTGATGAATAATTTTTATACTGTGAAAGTTGTTAAATATTTACTTCTGTTATAATTTTTGATGTTTCTCAAATGTTTCAATTATATAATGCCACACTATTGCTCGGCTTTTAATTGCACATCTTCTGGCAATCAGAATTTTGATATTTTGTTTCATGGGTAAATTATTCAGTGTTCATTATACAGTGATTTTAATTGTCTTTGTTTTACTGCATTTTGAGCAATAATCCTTCAAATATAGTAATTCATTCAACATAAACTTACAGATTTTCATCAAAAGAGAAGGATAAAGATAGCAAATGGCTTCATGCAGTTGAACGTAAAGATTTTACAAAGAGGAACGCATTAAAAGTATTTTGTGGAAATGATCAATGAATCACACAATCAAGAAATATTAAAGTCAGAAATTTTACAACTTACTTACCTTTCTGGTAACGTTGTATCCATTTCTACTGCATAAAGATGACGAATCTCTTTATTTTAAACCAATTACAGGTACCAGAATTTAATTTAAAACACTTGAAATATAAAATCTGCCCTTTTAACTAACTTTCATGAGCATTAAAGCTCATTATCACAGTGTATTCCTCTGATTTATCATCTGTTTATCATACACACAATGAGAGAAAGAGAGATAGCAGTACCTTTTTATCATTCTTTCTCTTTTTAATGTATTCCTGCCAGCCAGTTTACATTTGGCTTACGGGAAGTACTCCTTCCATTATGTTATATATTTCGATGAATTCCGCTCGCAAAATTATTTCGTCAGTTTATGAATTATCCTGTTCTTCGAATCGAATCTTACTAATACTTATAGCCGTAGCTCAAAAGATAAAGATCGACATTTTTTAATTCAAATTTTTTGGTCCACTCCAGTGGTTGACCAAATTTCATCTATGATCCTTCTCCCCTAAAACAAGTTCTTAAAATTCATCGCTGGGGGTGAGGGGAAAGGAGAGAAATTTTTTCTTCTGAAGTCCACCCCTTAAGATAATCCAGGCTACGCTACTGATCGGAAAAACCTTTTCGTGTATGAATAACTGAAAAGAGATAACCTGAAGTACGAAAGTAACTGCTCGCGATATTTGGTTTAAATAAAAAACTATGTTCACGTTTGTCTGAAGACAGGTTTACGCAAAATTAATCAGCATCGCCATAACTGTAGTGTAGAGTGAGTCGAACGAAGAAACTTCCAATCTGACCACACGATACAGCGACTCGATACACTGAAGAATTAATGTTCGTACACTTTTACACATGTAGTGTATAATCTCGTTTAACTTTTGATCTGGTGATAAAAGTACGTTTCGTTTTCCGCTCTCTCTCTCTGCCTCTATCAGTAAGACACAATTTTCAAAAATTCTATTGCAAATCAATATTAAGAATCCAGAATATACCCAAAAGAACAAGAAACTACAAATTTTTGGAATATACATATAGGCTCGATTTTTGATTATTTTTTTTTTAAATGTAAACTAACGAATGATGCTTGATCAATGATCACAAAATGAAATTTTTCGAAATTTTTTGGTCAAAATGTAGGTAGATATGAATTATTAAGGAAACTACGCTCTCACTTGTTCGTGGCAAAGAAATTCGCCGAATGTGAGAAAAAATAATGGCAGTCTATCAAAAAATGCATTTTCAACGAACTTTCTAACTTTTAATGATTTTTCGGCTCTGTTCATTTTTTCCTCCTTTGATGTCGTTTCAATGCAAGAACAAACATAAGAATTCTTAAGATTCTTGGAAAAAATATACTGTTAATATGCACGTCGCCATCTCATGCTTTAGGTTTTGTTTTATAAGTCCAATTTAAAATGATAAATTACTGCAACTGAATGCACATTCAAGTATCTAGTCGTATATTTTACACCGTTGGCAACATCAAGGCCATCGAATGAGGTCTCGTGAATACCTAATTGAAATTATATCATCTGCTTCTCGCATTTTTTTCTCCATTTCATTATTTCTCCCACCTCTAATTATGTCTGTTCACCAACTTCAATAGGTAGGTACTCGAAAATTGAAACTGTAAGTAATTCGTATGGACAGGACGATTTTTAAATGGCACTATTAACATTTGTGCATCACTTTTTTATTTTTCATTTTTTCCTTCGAAATTCGAAGTAAAATATACGTATTCGTCCGAATATTTCAAACTTTTTTTCTGCATTCAAAATATTTTCGTTTTTTGTTCTGCCTACTGACTTATGTATAAATTAATAGTAGATTTTTCTTCAGTATAAATATAAATTGTTGGTAAATGCAAGAATAACCAAGCAGGAAGATTAGTTCAGCTTCTGGCCCAAAGGAATTTGTCACATATGCATTTTTATTCTACGTAAATTGTAATAAAAAGTTCCAGCGTTTAACATTTTAGCCAATTTAAGAAAAGACAGACTGGATCTAAAAGAGAAATAGGCGTCGTGCCAACTTCAACTCCTAGATAGGGTTTGAAATTAGAGGAATCATAGTTCTTACCTAGAAAATTTCATGCATAATTTTTTTCTTTTCATTTCCTTTTTCTTTTTCTTCTTGTGGTTGTCAGTTTTCAATTATGCATTTAACCCACCTGGTCCCCCTATTTGCGTCTATCTCAGGCAGTCTTTCTGTCTCTCTTTGCACCTTTAAATTACAATTTATACATATCAACTTATTTTCGTGCTAATACTATCTTAGTATGAGTCAGATTTTTGGGTTGAAATAATAATATTTTTTCTGGTCTTTGAAAAAATTTCTGGTTTTCATACCGATCTTAAATTTTTTTTTTCTCAAAAGAA
Organism: Ericerus pela; assembly: GCA_011428145.1. Lineage (NCBI taxonomy): Eukaryota > Metazoa > Arthropoda > Insecta > Hemiptera > Coccidae > Ericerus > Ericerus pela. The sequence goes on along the minus strand of WOFM01000161.1, from coordinate 244,928 downwards.
ATTATTATAATTAAATTAAAGTGGGGATCGACTGGACACCAACTTGTCTCACAAAACTCACGATCAAAATGGTGGGAAGAATGAGTGAACTGCCGGTAAACTTTAACCAACAGCTGATCGAATTGACTAATTGTCAATCAAGCAGCGTAAACAACGTGAACTATCAGTGTGGCAAATTAAAAGAAATTAAAAATTTAACCTTGAATTTCATTGGCACACAACTTGATTCAAAATATTCTTATCCGACTTGGAAAATGTGAACTTCGATAAAACAGAAACTTCAAATTTTCGTCCTTGAAAAATCAAACTCGTTTTTCTTTCAAAATTTCCAGTTTTAAAAAACTGCATACAAAACAAGGCAGAATTATGAATCCCATTCAATTCATTAACTATCTCGTAGATATATTTTTTGAAGAGAATGCAATCAATATTCGATCTTCTTTCAAGAATTTCAATATATTCATACACTCAAAAATTGTTGATTGTTGACTTTCAAAATTTTCATTTAAAATATATCTGCCGCGCATCAACCTGTGTAAGTGTGTATTTCAAGCCAAAACATTCTAATTTACAGGAGTTATCATGATGACAAAATGGTGGGTTTGCAACACTTTTGAGAACCCCTTCCTCCGAAACTAGCAGATGAATTTTAAAAATTTTAACACGAATGTGTAGCCCATGAATGTTTCTAACACTAATCAAAGTTTCATTGCCATAGGTGAAACAGCGGAGGCTCCACAGACTCTTTAAGTGCTAAAATAAAAAAAAGCTGTATATATATATATATATAAATATATATAAATATTATATAGTGTACAGAATTTCAGTGACCTATATATTTATGATCTACGACTCAGGATCGGCGCTTTTCCACAGATCCTACCCCCAAGTTCCATCACTTCACTGAATGCAATAGTTGTATTTTCCAAAATACACTAAAAGGTACCAACTTCGTCACTTTTGAGTAGGTTTTCATAAAAAAATACCTGCTATTAAACTTCCTCGTATTCTAGTTGCATTTAAGAAAAAACAGTTTGTTTCGTAAGCCCCATCATTTTATTTTTCCAATCATTTTTTCTTAATTGAAAAAAAAAATTTTCCCTTTTAAGAACTTGCGTGAACTTCAACTGCCGCTAAAAAATTGAATTCATTTTTTAATCCGGTTGTCATATTTTACCGCATGAGCATTTTGTTTCTTCTAATGAGTAGCTAGCTACGCTCATACGTTAAACCAAACGATTTTTGTAGAAAATTTGGGAGTGTGGGCTAAGGGGTCCCCTTAGAAAAGTGATGAAAACTTTTCCCACAGTATTCCCCATTTTTGAAAAATTTATAAGGGAGCTGAGTAACTAGCCCGGAGCTAAGCTTCCCTCCAATTCCACCAGCACCTACATTAGTTCATCATCATTTGTGTACTCCTATCTTTTTATGTGAGTGCCGATTTCTTTTCGGCGGGTTCTCTTATCTCGAATGAATGTATCCTGGCTATAAATTTATTCGTATTGGAGTATCATTGACTATACTTTCGTCTGAAGAATATTCTTAAACTTTGATAAATTGTATTGTACCTCTGCCGCGCATCAACCGGTAAGTGTGTATTATCTAAAAGTGTCAAATTTTGTAATAGCTGCCATTTTAAAACCAGCAATACCAAACCAGTCCCTAATAATCTCTAACAGCTATAAAAATTTCAAGCCAAAATCTTCAATTTTACGGGAGTTATCGTGATGACAACATGATGGGTTTGCAACACTTTGAGTACCCCTCCCTCCGAAATTAACGGATGAATTTCAAAACTTTTAACACGAATGTGTGGCCCATGAATGTTTCTAACACTATCCGAAGTTTCATTGTCATTGGTCAAACAGCGGAGGCTCTACAGACTCTCAAAAAGTGCCCAAATGAAAAAAAAGTGGAAATATATATATCGTGTACAGAAGAATTTGAGTGACCTATATATATTCGTGATCTACGACGCAAAATCGGCGCTTTTCCATAGGTCCCGCCCCCAGGTCTCGCTATTGCACCGAATGCAATAGTTAAGAAAAATACACTAACGAACGTCTGGACCGACGGAACTGGGGGACAATATCAGTACAGACAATTATAGTGAGGAAAAAAATATAGATTGTTAAGAGTATGCCTATCCGTCAGAAAATCAAAAACTCACCGTTAACGCTATACAACATTAAATTGGTCGGACAAATAACAAATTGAGAAATAAAATCGTCCACTTACCAATAGGCATTGTTGAATATATTTCGAATAACGGTTCTCAAACGATACGCAAGCTTCGTATTAAATTTATCTATACTTTGTAAGGAGCACTTGCGCCAACACCAACACTGTAAAAAATTGAATTCACCAAATAACACAAACAACCAGAATTATCAGAATCAGGCGAACATATATATGCGACGGTTATGAACTTATATGACGATGGTCTACGATAGTTAAATAACTGAAACTGACGAATGTAATGGTGACCTCACAAGCTTCTGCTTCCAATGGCATGGCATGGCATGGCGATGGCAATGAAAATAAAATCCGCCGTACCGCCTCCCTTCCTGCCACCCTTTTTTTCACGAGACCATCATTTCATGCGCTGGTGACGTTGGTCGACGAAATACCGAAAGAAACCGTAGCAATATGAGTGCGAGGAAAGAGAGATGATTCACAAAGTTGTAAACTTATCCGCGGAAATTGATGGAACTATTCTTACAAACACGTTTTTACTTGGCATTGGTGCTAAACAGCTGTCTCGAAAGATGCCAGTGTAAGAGCGTCGACTAGTTTCGCAGAGTGAATGTATCTCAAAATAAAAGCTCGTAAGAAGGCAGCACTGAATTCGCAGATCCACGTCAGTATTTTACATTAGGCCTCCTTAGGCGCACGCTTTAGGCCGCGCCTCGTTGTAATAGCGGTCTCTATCATTAATGCAAGAGAATATAAAAATATTATTTCGCTAATTGGGAATAAAATTTGAAATTTATTTATTTAATTTGCTGCGTTCGTCATTTTATTATAAGCTTTTCATCTGTTCACTACTGCGATTTGAAAATGTACGACTGCTGCCGCTAACCTTCGGTAACGAAATGAATGCACGAAGCTAACGCTAAAAACAAAATAAATAAAAACTTATCTTTTAAAAACCCGTTTTTAACGTAAAACATTTTAATGTTTTTGAGCACTTAAAGTGTTTTAAGGCTGGCTAATCCGTGAAAATGTTGTCGAAAACCAGGTCCCACCCCACCAGAACCATAAGATATTTTCTATATACGTATTAATGCCATATCAAAGCTTTATTTTATTGGGCTATTTTGTCTCGTTTTGTAAACAACTATCATTTTTCTTTACTTCATTAAACTCACATGCAGCTAGTCCGTTTTTTGTTGGACACAAACTTCCTCAATTTTATGATTGGTATTTCTATGCTCATCCACGTTACTCCCTCCCGGTTTGCAATTTTATTTGGTGAAATAAGTTTAGGTTAAAATCGAATTTAAAAAAAATAAGCTTTCATTTACATATACTAGCTTTGGAGGAGGAGGGATCTACGTCCCCTCTCCAACCATTCCTGTTACCAATCCCAGATGACCAAAATCATATACATGTTGGTGTACACTCAACCTTCAATAGGTGGCGAAATATTACACAGAAAACCTTTATATATAATATGTACATATATATATATATATATATATGTAAGATTCCTATCATATCGCTCCTCTCCACACGTCTTTCACATCCACTTTTGTTATCTCATTTCTACGCTCACTCAACTTTTCCATTCTCGACCTGCTCTCATACACGATTCCCTCTGTCATTGTCTCTTCTTTTCTCTTCTCTCGTTTCATTCACTTTTTCACTTTTGTACGTATTGTACACGTCCACTTTGCCTTCTGCACTTTCTTACTAAGCTTGCAGTTACCTCGCAACTTTTGTTTTGAATTCTAATTTAATAAAAGTTTGCATTCATTCAATTGTCGCCGAATCATTTGAGGTCCTGTCGGATCTTATATATATATATTGAGGCGTCCGAAATCGATTCCTGCCACAGTCGCCATATTTTATGAGGCTTACGAAATTGATTCCTGTCACGTGTCATAAAGTCAATTTTTAATGTATAGTGGTGTTTAAATGCTAATGACGTCACAATGTCCAAAAGTTAGGGCATCATGCAGCCGAAACACTGAATCGAGGGGTCTTGAATTGTATTTTCAAGACATTTTTTTTTGACTTTGACTATGTCCTACGGCTGAATTCTTCTTGACTTGAATTAAACTTCTTCGGACATGGCAAAACGCAGCTTACATTTGTCTTCATACCTCAGCAAATTAATATGACAAATCAGCAATAAGCTAAGTTGTGCGGATAGAAGAGCCTAACAAAGTTTTGATCCATACAAGGTTCGAAACCTACAAAAACGAACAGCAGAATTATTTTGTCAAAGACTATAATTACAAAAGAATTATAGTGTCAACAAAGCGGAACAAAGCAAAGTGTGTAGCGGAAAAATAAAAAGTTAAAAAAAAGCTATGGCAGACAACAAGTAGGGGAAACCATCAGAAAGTTGTTGTGTCTTCACCTAATTGTGTGTCTTCATGAGTGATGGTTTTTTTGTGTAAAAGACTCCTAATATGAAACTTTAGGTCTCGGAGCTTTTGGTTGAAAGTGAGGGTGAGGTGAGAAAATTACTAACATAGATGGAGTCAAATCCACTATGCGTAAAGAGAAGGCTCGACGCAGTCTTTAAATGACAGAGCAAGGCAGTCATCTTGAACCAAGCTTGTCTTAAAGTTGTCTTCAACACACCAAATTTCCCTCCTAACAGATTCCAGGAACTCCATCTGATCGTATTGTCGACTGATGCTTCACCTCGCAGGTGTTTTCAAAAGATCGCCTTGAAGTGCGATGTACAACTGGCGAAACTAGAAATGACTTGTGTGTCATCACTACTAATCCTTCATGACAAAAGAACATTCCTAGTTTGCCTTTGTCTTCAACTGAACCTATCTGGAATACCAACTACCATCCTAGTTGTCTTCAAGGTAGATCGATTGAATCGTATTCTGCATCTCGAAGATGGTACACATATTAAATTGTCTAACGTGAGGACTTAGATGTACGACTTGTGACTTGGATCTGCTGCTATCCGCCTACACAAGAAGGACTCATTTGCAAAGATGAACCCAGTACCGGGTGTCGCCAGTGCAAAAAAGAGAGTGATTTAAAAATTAGAATTCGTCTTTACAAATCAGTTCTTCTTGTTAAGGAAATTTCCCCACTTATTGTCTGCTTAATTGCCTTCAAACATGCGATGTTGATAATAAAAAGCGACCAAATGTCTACAGCCAATAAAATTACAGATAGTAAAATATATATATACGTCGACATATAATAGGCAAAAAGCGCACGTGGATGACTGATAACACAAAATATAATAAAATATATTAAATGACTGCAAACCGCAAGCAAAGCGTGGAAAGACCGGAGATAAAGCAAAAAGGTTGGCTGCATTTATGTCCGTCGATGGGTTTTTACTTCTATTCAATTCGTCTTCATCTAATATATATCTCATGGTGCTAGTCTGTCGGATCGAACCAAATTATTGTCTAAAATTGTCTGAATTTGGAAAAGTCGTTACTGAAATAAAATGCATTATAATTGGCTGAAAGAGAATCAGATTTTATTTCTGTCTTCACGTCTTCATCTGAATACGAGTTCGAATTCGGATAATATAATGTCCGAATTCAAATTTTGTCTCTCGAAAAATTATCTGGAATTGTGACGTCATTATTTTGTCTTATTTCTGTCGAAAATAATTTTTATTTTAAGGTCCAAATCTCGGACTTCTCAATATATATATATATATATATACAGTGATACGCAGAGCATCCAATTTTGTTCTTGTATTTTCTCTGGCCGTTATCTCGTGATTAATTCATTTTTGGTGAAATCTGAAGGCGGAAATGAATTTTTCATTAAAAAGAAAGGGGGGTTGTCGCTGAAAATGATTTTCTCTCATCATTAGTTTTTGAAATAGATAAGAAATTAAAAAACAGCTAATTTCTCATCAATTTGCAGTTTTTTTATGGTCGATTTGTGAAAAACTCACGGTATAAAAAAATTAGTTTTTTTTAGAAAACTGAAGCAAATTTTCTCCCCTTTTCAACAGTATAAACGCCAGCTTTGTAGCCTAAGTAGAAGCGAAGAAATCGTGAAATGAGAGAAGAGCAGTTTGTTTCAAAATTAAAATGTAAATGTTGCAAAAAATGCGAATTTTTGACTTCAGCTTCGTACGAAATGGACACTGTTTTATTGCGGAACGTTGGCTGCAGTTTTGGTATATTTTAAAATCTCAGTAGTAAGTATAATAAAAGCTTATGTACGTTAGGCTAAAAACAAGTTTTTAAAAAACACGATTTTATAATTTGAAGAAGAAAATAACGGCGAAAGAGAAAATAAAATTTCTCACTTTTTTTTCCGAGACAGAAACAAACGAAAATTGAAAAAAACAACTGATAAAAACGGATATGTGTGTATGTGTGCATGTGTCGCAACACGTGAAAGCAGCGCTAACAGTGGTCATCCGGTGTACTTCAACAAATTGAGTGAGTAGAATAAAAGCGTATAAAAAAAAGAAGCCAAGCTTGAAAAAAATTGCACGCCTATAGAGGAAAGTATACAAGAGCGATTATACAAAACTTCGAACAATATTAAAAATTCTCTGAAGATGTGTATTTTAATCTTCGACCATACACATAATGGACTGCGCATACTGATAAAATTAACATTGGCTTATATAGAGACACCATGAAGGCGTACATTTCATTCAAAAGTTCCCTTTGTTCAGGATTTATCAAATATCATACGTCAATTGATTAAATAATTTGGAGGGATTTGCATTGTCATTTTACAAAATGAAAGTGTTTTTAAAATTAAATAGCGTCATTTATTCCTTTTTAATATTCGTAGGTGAATTCTCTTTGATTCGTCGCTGAATCCTAATTAATTTAACGCGACGAATTGAAAAGAATTCGTAGATGAATTCTGTGAAAAGTACATTTTGACAAGGGAAGAACTTTTGAATGGAATGTACATTTCATTTGGTTGCCTTCAACATTTTATCAGTATGCATAGTCCATCTAGTATATGGTCGAAGATTTTAATTTCCTTCGGACATAAAAGATCACGCGAAGAATGCGAATGTCATGTCACGGATCGTTAAAAACTTAAAACCCCGCTTCTTCTGGTCTTTCTGCACACATTCCTCATTAAAATCCCTACGGAATGGGCGCCAAAAACCATAAAAAAAACGAAGCCTCGTCGTCTACCAGTTTCTTAAGTCCACGTCGCTAGTTTTGGATTATTCTACGAAAGAGGTTTAAGGCGCTTGGTTTGTTTGACTTATCTCGAAATAATTTCATTCGTTGGACTTGGCCTCTGAAATGATTTTTTACACGTATTCTGTACCGAATCGGGAGATTTTTTTTTAAATGTTTCATTAATCAAAATATTCCGCGTTTAGAAATTTTCACTAGCCGGGAAACCAGGGTGTATGATAAACAGTATAAACTCGTCCAGGCGAATAAAAATACATTGTGTGTGGATGTTCGCCCACCTTGGTCATAAACTGTCAGTGCGCACAGTTATTCTCAAAATAATATTGTTTTTAACTCTACGAAAATGTGATTTTTCTTCGTTCGCGCGCATACAAAAATCAGTCGTCTTTGCGCTTTTCCATTTTCTTATAGAATAATTTTGTCGGCGAGCAAGTAAATTTTCGCATTTTATTATTCCGTGATTTTTCACAGCGACCCGCTAATTAATAATTGCCTATTGAACTTTATATCACCACGATCACACGTACTGATCTGTACCTACATGTACCTCTACGCTTTATATTTCATTGCTTTACCATTGGATGTCAGGCTGGCATGGTTCCCAAAATAGGTTTAATTTGGTCACAGTACGCGTACTCGTCTAATGCGCTGTTCTAATAAGCATGCAGTTTGTTGAAATTAGTTACAACTTGCAATGCTACATAGTGCATTTCTGTGTACGTCATGCGATGCGACAGGCAAACGTATTTTAAGTTGGTATATACCTAATATATAACCATTGATTTATAAGTTATTCCTTTATTTGTTTCGAAATAATGCTTACTATCGTTGTTTCGGGTACGGTAGTTGACTTGGTAACAATTGTTCTTTGGTGAGGCGTTTCGAGTCAGGTACTTTGTAATATTACGATGTCAGAAACGTGTATCTAAATTTATGAAGGAATTCTCTGTAGGGTTTATTACTTTATGGGGATTTGAAACGTAAAATCATAAGAAATAAGAATACCATAGATGAGTTATAAGAAAAGATGAAAGATGATCACATACGATTTTTCTTTTTGCATTTATCGTGTCATGCGCAGATTCTGAAGTTCTGAGGATTCGGTAAAGTAGGAGGGGGTACATCGGAATTTGGGTGTTATTACGTGAAAAACAGTATTGGTTTCGACGGTGGGCACTGCGTAAGTGGGATTTTTCGAAAGGACGAAGATGAAAATTTTGTTATTATTTATGTTGTAGGTTTTCATTTGTACCAACGTTGGATGTACCATTAAAATAGAAAAAGAAAACTCATGCCTACGTCACTGACATTGGGGTAGGGGAAAACTGGTTATCACAGCTACATACGTTCTACACCGCCCTATTGGCTTTTCGTATTAGCTGTGACATATAAATCTCAATAATTGAGCAACTGAATTTGAAACCAATGTAGTGTATTTTGCCACCTTTCACAGTTGCTGGCACGTAGACATGCTCTTACGAAGTTTACATTCATTCTTTCAATTAATGCGAAACACCCTGTATATTTGAAGACTGTGTTTTGGGGTTGGTCATTATACCTCCGTAGTCAGATGTAATAGATACATTATTAGACCATATTCTGGGGATTGGATAGCAGCAATGGAATTTGAACAGAAATGGGACTGTGGATTCAAATCCCTAATCATTAGGCTACGTAGACCCCACAGTATTTAAGACGCTGTCTTTGGATTTTATTTATTTATCTCCTTCGAGAGCATTGTTGAAGGGAAAGATCCGGGGTGCCCGGATTCCCCGTAGCCGAGAAAAAAAATGGATATCTGGAAATAATATATGTTTCCTACCCGTGGTTGTCGAGTTTTATAGAGGGAACGGCGTTAGAAGAGACAACAAAAAAAAGTGGACCATTCCCTCAAGATGGAGCTATTTGTGCCCTTATCCTATTTGTCTTCTCTAATGACGATATCATTCAAAAAATTTAGACTGGTAGCTAGATCATCTATTTATTGCTAGTTTTTAACCGAAAAAAGAGTTATTTTTACCTTTCTTTTTTCAAGAACCTTATCTGTACCTACTAATAAATAAAGAGGAAAATTTAGGAATGTATTTTACCAAGCTAATCTTAATATTAAGTCGATCGATTCTAATGAATTTATGTCTACATATTATTTATGAAACTGGAAAGGTTATAGGCTTGATTTTATTATTTTATCACACCTGAAAACTTATTTATTGATAAACGAAAATCGAAGAACGAAAGATTAATATTGCTACCTGCGTAAAAGGTGGAGTGTGAACTGTCAACTGTAAACAGAGAGAAAACATTAACTTTGCAAAAATTGATACTAATGTATTTAGTTCGTGAGCATCTCATTTTCACAACAACAACAAAAAAATCATTCTCATATTTCAGATGTTCCACAACTGCTAATTTCAGCATGTTTCAGTTAGTGGGTCTTTACTTTCTATCTCTAAAAAAATTAAAAAAAAAAAAGTTTCCAATGAAAAGCTGTTATAGTTTGATTTTTATCCATAGTTAGGCGTTCTTCAGTCGAGTAAATGATTAATGATTTATGACTGGTGAGTATTAATTATTACTTATATCATTGCTGATATCATAAATAGTGGTTAGTCTAACTTACTCATCAATCATTGCTCATGAGGGAATGATTTACCATTTACTCATTACTTTTCACTTAGTTTTAAGTAAAGGCAAGAACGAGTACACATAATGATACTCTGAAGAAGAAAGAGATGTAGCACATAAAATTGAAGTTCTAAAAAATAGTTGGAATTAGAAGTGAATTGTGCATATTTTCCGATACTGTTAATTTATTCTTACTCTAAGGAGAATAAATTAGTTGAATATCGTTCCGAACTGAGGAAAAAATGAAACTTGTTCTTAAATTTGTAGAACAAATTGTTGTAAAAGTAAGTAAGCAATTAGATACCTACATATTGCGTTCTTTCACTGCCATAAAATTCCAAAAATTAAAAAAATAAATAAATAAACTACTGTAATAAAAAAATTACGAAGTATTGAAATTACCAATAAGTATTTTGTTTTAAATTTAATGTATGTTTTTTTTTTAGGTTTTATAATTTTTCAAAATCAATCAAACTCCGTTTGTAGTATCTATTAATTAATTTGAAATTAAAAACAAAATTCAGCGTAATTTACATCGGTTTAAATTCAAATCATTTGAATTCGAATCATTTAAATTTTAGTTTTATTTTTTTGAAATGAGTTTTCATACTAATTAAGAATAAATAAAATTAATTAATCTTTCTTTAAAACTAACAATCAGTAATTTGATTAAATTTTTTTTTATTAAGATTTTTTATTTTATGACTTATTGTATCTATACGTGTAGGTGCATACATAGTTTAGAAAAATCAGAAGAAAATCGAAGAAATAAATTTAAGGATTAGATTAAAAAAAAAAAACAATAAAGAAAATAGAAATGGTACTTATGTGTATTTTTCATCAAATTAACGCAGTGGTTTTCTCCTATTTTCATCTGATTGTTTATTCATTGTTATTTACTCGGACGGTACAGTCATACAATAATGTTTTATTTGTTGAGAATTGAAATTCAATCAACATGGTCAGATAGATTCTACATGAATTTTCAACTTAATTTTATTTACAATGCGGAAATAACATTTATTTACATACGACTGTATAAGAAGATCGAGTGAAGGTTAAAAATTTTAGATCTTTAATTTTTAATTGACTATGGTATTTTCGATACAAAAATATTTCTTAGTTATGATATTTTTCATTGTACTAGTGAATAATAATCACGAAATTAATGATTGAAAGAGTGTAACTGCAGCATTTCCATGTCTTCATCGAAAAATCTATCTCGTCTTAATGGAAAAAATGCAATCACCATCACTAGATTAAAAGTGGCTCAGTCAGATTATCTGCTAATATCTGTTCCAGTTTGTTCGAGAAACTCCAATACGGTAGGTATGTCAATTTTCCGTTGAGCACAGAATCTCAATAAATCTTTTTTTTTTTTTTAGTGCCCAGTTTGAAATTAACTATAAATTTCCACGAACTTCTTACAAATTCTTCTGTACTATTTGATTAATGATTTAGATGTAATTTCAACAGTTATTCTTTTCTCTGCACACACCGCATTCTGTAAGGGTACTTTCACCGGCTTCACCGGCATTTTTCATTTTAGCTGCGCAATAGCCCACCGTTTTTCAAAATTCCCCAACCGCTCCCCCGCCACAAAAAAAAAATTGTATAAACTACGTAATATTATATTAGATGGGTTGAGCCCTTCTGATTCGAATTAATGTCCCGTGAAATTTTAGAAGAAATAAATGCAAAGGCGTCCTTCCAAAAATTATGCTATATGTAGGTGCTGTACTACTGTATTCTTTATTTATATGTTTTGCTGTTAATTTTATAACAATTTTTTTCGTACCGAACTGAACTTATCAAAAGTAGAGTAATGATTTAGGAACTACGAGCCAATTTATTAAATTTATTGTTTTATATTGGAATTCGAATACGCGTATTAGGTATTATAATAATGAAGAAACTGAAGATAATTAAATTTTATGGTCCAGTAACATTAGAAGTAATTTCAAATTTTCCATTAAATTGTATGTGTTGATACGAAATCCCACCTCATCTCATTCTTCATCATCATCATCACGTCAATCTATACATATATGTCACACGTACACTCTCGTCACGAAGTGCTTCCCCTACCATTCTCGATCCACTATCGCTGTTGCTTCGCCATTTCATATTAATTCATATTTTATTTCCAAATGTAATTTTAGTCTGCTAATAAATTCTGTCGTGAATACTTCTCTCTTACTCTTTTTCGTTCTTCGTCATTACCGCCTCACATCATGGTAGCCATCGCTGCGGTTGAACAGTAAGAGTTGAATAATATTAAATTATGAAATAGCAGACTGATTTTTTTTTGAAATTGATTCATTGTTGTGTTGAAATTTATATTTTTTTGAAGTGAAAATACATCGAAAATATCGTTTAAATCAAGAATGTTAAAACTCGAATTTTTTAATTAAATTTTTTTTGAAGTCGAAAAAAAAAACGTAACCAAAAACTATTCCTGATCCAATAATGGCCAATCCTGGAAGTCAACGAACTACAATCCAGAAAGGACCGCCAACGATACAGAGAACCACCTGAGGAAGTCTTCTGCTCCCATCTTCAAGGACTCTACTAGAGATCGTAACTATGAAGACCACAAATTTTTGGACCAACCTACTACAAAATTCAGCGGAGACAACGACGGTGATATTGGGATTTAGCAAATACGAATTCACACAACAACGGATCAATGAAGAAAATTAAGTTTTGTAAGGTAATATAGGTGTAGTTAAATTATTTTTTACGTATATTTTGAATTGCAAGTTTGAGGTGGTGATATAAAGTTGTTTTTCCCTTCCCATTTAATAATACATGTCAAATTTAATAAATATATTAGAAAGTAAAATCGGTGAATATAGTATTGAGAAAGAAGAATTGGAGGAATTGTTGAAGAAGTTTGAAGGGGAAAAAGTTGTAGATTTTAAAATAGAGAAATATAATCTTCCTTATTACACGTATTTTACAGGTGAAATAATATTAGAGTCCTTCACAATTGATATCTCAGGTAGAATAGAGGAAATTAGTTCATTTAAATATATTAAAATATCTGATTCGACACCAAATTACTTTTCGAATAGAATATATAGTTCGTTGGAATCAGAGAAAAAATTCGTAAATAGATTCTTAAAATAAAAATAATAAAATTTTAAAAGAATTAAAAAACTGGATAAAAAAGAAAAAGTACCAGAAAATAAAACTATTGAATCTAAAGAACAAAATCTAATAAAAAAGATCGACAAAGAAAAATAAGAAAGTAAAAAATTTATACCCATCACAAATATTGAAAATAATTTATTAGGCTTTAAAAAAATTGAAGAAATTATGTCGAGTGTTAATGAAATTAAACCGATTCAGGCTCCATTAGGAAAGGTATTCAATGGAAAATATTACTTAGATTGGAGACGTATGATTATTTCGGCCATTAGGGGTGCTGGTTACTACGACATTTTTGGAGAACACGAATTTTTGGAACCATACATATCACATATTGATGATTTGAACTTTAGGCCTAATAAGGAAATGATTAATTATTGTAAAATGCAAGACAATGCCAAAGCATTTGTCCTTGAAAGGGTTTCGAACGAAATCACCAAACAAATCCGAGATTGTAATACAGCTATAATGATGCTAAAAAAATTGGATAATATATATTGTACAAAAACATCGGTTACAGCCAATATGGCTAAATCAAAATGAATGGAATTCAGATTTCAGGGGGAAATATGAGAGGATTTCTAAAAAAATGGGACGAACTTGTTACGGATGTAAGAGATAGTGGAAAGGAAGTGAAAGAAGAGGAAGAATTAGAAAACTTACAACTTGCACTGTGTTATGAACAGGCATTGGCCAAAATGCAGTTTGAAAATCTACCCCCCAACGAACGAAATATCGATAATTTTAAAAGAATTTTAAGGGAAGATACTGATCAAAAATTTAGAGATCAGACATTAAAGAAGCAGAATAATAATTACCCAAATAATAATAATAATAATAATTACAGAAATAATGGTAATGGCAATAATAATAATAATTATAGAGGTCGTAATAATAATTATCGAGGAAGGAATAATTACAGAGGTAATAATTATAATAACTATAGAGGCAACAATCGAAATTATGGTACGAATAGTAATGCAAATGGGAATGAACCAAATTTGCAAAATAATAATACTAATAATACGAATAGCAATGGCAATGGAAATTATAGGGGAAATAATTATAGAAACAATGGAAATTACCGCAGAAATAATTATAGAGGTAATAATAAAAATTATAACCAAAATAACCCCAAGTGTTATAAATGTGGTCAAAATGGGCATATAGCCCAAAACTGTAATAATAATAATACTCAACAAAACAGTAATAATAATAATACGAATGCAAATCAAAATAATTATTCACCGAAAACAACCCAAAATAATAATACTGCCTCAAACAAAAAAGAGAATCCCGAACAACAGGTAAAAATGTCCTGTATGGTCAGAAAACACGTAGATAATTCAAATGAATGGTTGTTAAATAAATTAATTAAAAAAATGAAATAAATGAAGATTATATTCAACTAGAACATAAGGCAATTTTGGATGGAGCTGCAGAAGTGCACCTAACAGCAGACCTAAATAAATTGAATAATATTAAAAAATTTGTCACCCCTGTAAAAGTACAATGTGCGGGCAAAAATGCTTTCTTGTATGCCACCCATACTGGTCAAATGACAATCAAAATTGAAAATTTCAATAAAATTCAATCATTAATTGAACTAAATGATGTACACTACGTACCCGATTTAAATACAGACATAATTAGTGCAATAAAAATCACGAACATGGGTACAGTAAATATTGATCAGCAAAAAAATTGTGCTAATATATATTTTATAGAAAATGGGGAAACTTTAATAACTGCCCCAAAAGAAAATGGAATATTTTATATTCATTACAATATTCATAATATAAATATTACAAAAATTAATGAAAATGAATACATTAATCAAGAATTAAAAAGCACTACACAAATATGTCCAGTAACCCAAGAAAATGAGGATGAATGGGAGGATTTTACAATAGAGTTAGAAATACAAGAAGAAGTCGAAAACCCGATTGAAAATAATAATCTAGATTCATTTGAGGGGGGTGAAAATAGTAATACGACCAATGAAGAAAATATACCAAATGATGAAAAATCAAATATCAATGATAATATTGATGGTATAAACGATACTTCAAATAATAATAATAATACATTTAATAAAAAAATGATTATACATAGAAGGCTGGGTCATTTAAATGCACGCTATATCCAAAAATTAAAAAACTTATCTGTTGGAATTCCAGAAAATATGAATTTTAGAGACGATGATTTTAAAAACTGCCAAATATGTTGCATTGCAAATAATACGAGACTAGGGCATAATGGAATGAGGACAAAACCATCCAGAAAACTTGAAATAACATCATCAGATATAATGGGTCCATTTACACCATCGATTGCTAATCAAAAATATATTTTAACTTTTATCGATCATTACTCAAAATATACATTTGTCATGCCCAATACAACAAAAAATCAAGTAGCAATAGAATTTAAAAATATGATAATGTCTATGAAAAATAAATTCCCAAATTTCCCTATTGGAACCATTAGATGTGACAACGCGAAAGAATACACAGATGCTAAAATAGTAAATTATTGTCTAGAAAATGGAATAACAATGGATCATGTAGTTCCTTATTCTCCGGAGTTGAATGGTATAGCTGAAAGGCAGAACCAGACACTCATGAGAAGAGTAAGAGCTATGCTCATTGATGCCAACCTGGACATTAAATACTGGTCATATGCAATTGTCACATCAGCATATTTATTAAATCGCTCACCAACAAAAACAAACGTGGACTTTAAAACTCCGTATGAATTATTTTATGGCACAAAACCGAATTTGAAAAATTTAAAAGTATTTGGTTCTCTAACATATCGTCACATCCCTTTTGAAGTACGTAAACAAAATGCAACTAAAGCAAAAGCAAAATCTAAAAACAAAATTGATCCAAAGTTGGCACTGAGAGCAGAAAAAAGCATAACGATGGGATACACTAATACTGGATATTGTCTGAGAGACCCTTTTGAAACAAAGTCGTATATTGCATGTGACGTAAGGGTGGATGAGTCTCAAAATATAAAATCTTTGGAAACATCCAACAGAAAGTTAATAATTAAACCGACAAATTACAAAAAAGATTTAGGAATTATAAACCCAATAATAATGAATATTAATGTCAACTATAATAAAACATACATAGAAGATTGCGTCCCAAAAAGCTTTAATGAAATTAATAATAATCCATTTAGAAAAGAATGGGTAAAGGCAATAAATGACGAATATAATTCATTAAATGATATGAATGTTTGGGAAATTGTGGATTATGATAGGCAAAAGTTAATTGATACTAGGTGGATATTTACAATTAAATATGATGAATATGGAAATCCAAAACCAAAAGCCAGATTGGTAGCAAGAGGATTCAAAGATAGAACCGAGTATAGTATTACAGAAACACATGGTCCTGTTGCATCAATCAGTACAATTAAATGGTTGCTCTCTATAGTTAATAAATTAAAATTAATTCTTGTGCAATATGATGTCAAAACGGCGTACTTAAATTCCCCAATTATAAAACCTATTTATTTAAAAAAACCAGAGGGGATAAACATCAATTCGAATCAAGTTCTTGAACTGAAAAAATCGATATATGGACTAAAAACGTCAAGTAAATCTTGGTACGATCTGCTTGACTATAAAATTAAGGAAATGGGTTTTGAAAGAACAAAAGCGGATGGATGCCTGTATCAAATGAATAAAGAAAACGAAAGGACATATTTTTTAGGCTATGTGGATGGTATTCTGGTAGCTTCGGACTCGCGAATGGCAATTGCAGAAATTAATGAACAACTGGAAAAGTCTTTCACCATTACAGTCATGAATGATCCAGAATTTTTCGTGGGGTTGGGGGTAGAAGGAAACATAGAGAATAGAACAATAGTCCTATCCCAAAATAAACATATTGAAAAAATGATTAAAAAATTTGGAATTTCAGAAATCAAAAAGACAAACACTCCAATGGAAACTGCCCTTAAAATAGAAAAAGTTGAAAATGGAAGGGATGACACTGAATACAAATCGATGATTGGTGGATTATTATACCTAGCCAGACTAACCAGACCTGATATATTATTTCCTGTAAATTTTTTTTCACACTACCAAAATAATTCAAATGATACTCTAAAAAATTACGTAAGAAGAATATTTAGGTATGTCAGTTCTACAAAAAATTACAATATAACGTATAAATCCGAGGGAGACGGAATACAAGCATATATTGACGCTTCATATGCCCCTCAAGTAGACGAAAATAATATTGAGTTAAACAATTTACAAAAAGGCAAATCAATTACTGGTTTTATGATTTTTGCAAATGGGGATTTGATAGAGTGGAATTGTTCAAAACAAACAATCCACGCTTCATCCAGTACCGCTGCAGAAATTATAGCAGTTTTTGACACACTCGATATAATAAAGGTAATTCAATACATGAACTTTGAAATTTTTGGGGAAAAAATAATCGTAGACGTAATGGAGGATAATATATCAACTCAAAAAATTTGCTCTGGTGGAAGTCAGAAGAAATTGCGGGCTCTCATGATAAAATGTTACTCGATTTTAGAGGCCATGGAAGAGAAAATAATCCATTTCAGATCCGTTAATTCCAAAAATCAACTTGCAGATTTACTTATGAAATCTTTAGACAGAACAAAATTGGAAAACTTAATTGTAAAAGTGCTTGAAAATATGAATCTATTCACATAATATTAAATACATTTATTTGTGAAAGGAAAAGTACCCGTCCAAAAAAAGTCAAGTTGTACCAAGTCAAAATTCTAAAGTCGAAACTTGAAACATATTGTACAAGAAATAGTACTCTCATATTGTTCATAAATAATACTCATGAGAAAAATACACTCGAAAATACTTGTCAAAAAAAATACACGATTTTATTATAAACCCAACAATGAAAACAGAATTAAAATCGAACAAGCTTAAACCTTACAAACGCTAATAATAGAAACAGCAAACAACTTTGAACAAGCGTGAGAAAAATACACGACAAATTCCCACACAAGAGTATGAAAGGAAAATCTGAACAATATATGAGAGATAAAAACTCATTACATGACCTCAATAAAAGATAAACCAAATAGCTTGCCTTATCCAAAAAATAAACATGTCAAACGCCACCTCGAACACAAAAGAGAAACGTAAAAGATAAAGCTAACGGACATCATATATTATCGCTTCATATTATTACACACCAATTTATAGATAAAATCCTTAAACGTAACGTTTCCGATAAATGCTCGTATACCTTTTAAAATCTTTTGTTAATTTTATTTCCTTGTGATTTTTTTTATTTTTTATTTTTATCATACACTCGTAAATGTTCGAGAATATATTCGAGCACACTTCTTAATGAATCATCTATTAGTCATTTATGTATACGAAAATTTTTTGCATGTTACCAATTTTTATATTTTAATTTTTCTTGTTTATTGCAGATACCATATATTATTCTATATATCACATATTAATGTTCTATACTCTTGCATGTTACCATATTTATGTACTTATCTATTATTTATTTATTTTAATTATTTATTTTATTTTATTTTTCGAAGCACAGCAAACAAAATTTTTTCTTGAAACCAAAGTTACCTTAATAATACGATGTGAATATTTTTTAAATTTTTTATTATGCATATATCATTTTTGTACTGAATATTTTTTTTAGAAATAATAATAATTCGTTTATTTTTAGAGAACATGATGAAGAACTCAATTGGTAAAATTTCAGGGGGGTGTTGATACGAAATCCCACCTCATCTCATTCTTCATCATCATCATCATGTCAATCTATATATATATGTCACACATACACTCTCGTCACAAAGTGCTTCCCCTACCATTCTCGATCCGCTATCGTGTTGCTTCGCCATTTCATATTAATTCATATTTTATTCCAAATGTAATTTTAGTCTGCTAATAAATTCTGTCGTGAATACTTCTCTCTTACTTCGTTTTCGTCTCGTTGATGTGAGGTATGCAGAACGAGGATCGAAAGAAACTTGAGACTTTTCTTTTAAGAAGTTTATTTTCGCGACTAAAATATATTTACAAAACGAAAAAGTAAATGGCGAAGCAACAGCGAT